>JACEEZ010006304.1:822805-856688 GCA_016584305.1 Chionoecetes opilio | reverse complement strand
TATAATAATTCTTCAAGCTGATTTTGATATGTGTTTTAGAAACATTTAGTTTACATTAGCCACAAGAGCGCGTCTTCATCCGTCGCTGTTCTCTTGAATCTCTTCTAGCAATCATACCCTCCCTTTCCTTCGCCTGTACGTATTCCCCTATAAAGTTCAAACATTAACAGCAAATCTCTGCGCTGCTCTCTCTCACTGTCTACTTCTCATCTTTGTTTATGTTCTGGTTGAGTGAAGCGCGCCACCCCATCCGTGTGCTATTGGTGTTGTGAGTATTCGGCGAACAGGTCCAACCAAATTCCCGTTTGGTTCGATTAAGAGGTTCGACGAAAAGCCGCGTGTGATACCCGCTTAAAGGAAAGATAGTAAAATACGTATATAAAAGTGATTAGCTAAAACATTAGATTAAAAGAAAACAATCAAAAACATTAGAAAGGGAAGAAAAAGAAGAAAAACGCAGGAATAAAGAAGGCAAACAAAATAAGGAGCAAGAAAATGTAGTGAGAGACGAAAAAACTGATGCAAAGATAAAACGAAGATGATATAAAAAGTAGGACAAAGAGCAATATGTAAAGCGCAAGGAAATGGATACGATAGATGAGATGGAGAAGCAGAGAAGAAAATACTTCAACAAAACAATTAGCCTATAAAAAACTGCTACCTTTGCCTTCCTTCTCTCTCTCTCTCTCTCTCTCTTCTCTCTTCTCTCTCTCTCTCTCTCTCTCTCTCTCTCTCTCTCTCTCCTCTCTCTCTCTCTCTCTCTCTCTCTCTCTCTCTCTCTCTCTCTCTCTCTCTCTCTCTCTCTCTCTCTCTCTCTCTCTCTCTCTCTCTCTCTCTCTCTCTCTTTCTCTCTTTCTCTCTCTCTCTCTCTCTCATTTCACCATATCCGCCAAGATTGGCAGCAGAATAGACGCTGTGGCAGTATTTGAGGCGATCTCGGTCATTCCAGCGACGAACAGACACACCAACACTAGAAGAGCCTCTTTGGGAAGATCTATGACGCTTAGGAGTTTTTCCCCTATATATATGGATAGCCCAGACTTCTTCACTCCCTCCGCTAAAGCCAAGCCACCCTCCAGTAGAATCACGATGCCCCAGGGAACTTTCTTGTGTACCGCGTCCCATGTCATGCATTTCTCGACCGTCTTCAAACCATGAGCTAAACCGATGAGCAAAACGTGAGTCAGAAATAGGGTTTGTTTAGGGGAGCAGTTTGAATAAAATTAGAGAAGAATATTAGATAATCAAGATAGATTTGAGCTTCCTTAGAAAAATATTTGAGATCAGGAAGAATTTTAGGTACATGGCAACTCAAGAATAAGATAACTACTAAATAAGGTGTTGTTATATTCGCCTTACCTGGTTGGCTCGTAGCTGGGATACAGAAAAGCAGGAAAATAATCAGCATGACGGGCGTGGCGGCCTGAACACTCCTGGATAAAAGGAACAAAGGGATAGAAACGTGACAATATACCGTGCTGAGGTTGTACAGAAAAAATAACATGCAACCTTACTTAAATACACACACACGCACACACGCACGCACGCACGCACGCACGCACGCACGCACGCACAGACAGACAGACAGACAGACAGACAGACAGACAGACAGACAGACAGACAGACACACACACACACACAGTTACTTCAACAGGGGCCTTACCCGCCCATGTATGGAGTATGTCTCACATGTTTGGGGGGGATCATCTCATACAGTTCTCCTAAACAGGGTTGAGTCAAAAGCTGTTCGTCTCATCAACTCCTCTCCTCTGACTGGCTGTCTTCAATCTTTAAATCACCGCCGTAATGTTGCTTCTCTTGCTCTCTTCTACCGTTATTTTCATGCTCACTGCTCTTCTGAACTTGCTAACTGCATGCCTCCCCCCCTCCTGCGGCCTCACTGCACAAGACTTTCTACTCATTCTCATACCTATTCTGTCCATCTTCCTAATGCAAGAGTTAATCATATCTTTTTTACTCTTTCATCCCTTTCAACTGGAATTCTGGACTCTCTTCCCGTTTCTATTTTTCCACTTTCCTATGACTCAAATCTTTTCAAAAGGAGAGTAACCATACATACTCCCGAACTAAATTGGCTCATCCCTCTTTTTATTTATTTTTCTTACTGCCTTCTTTATAGCCTGCAACTAGGCGGGCTTTGTGTGGCCAACGAAGTCGGCTTGTGTTACCCATTTTTTTAGTGCCCGTTGGCCAATCTTTAAAAAAAGAAAAAAAAAAAAAAAGCGAAAACACTGCACACACAGAAAATACATACACGCATAGACAGACCACACACCCTTATATAACCAAGCATGGCGAGTCCTCTTACAGTCTTATAAAGTCCTTCATAAATACTCACGGTTTTTCGGTTAGGCATTTGGAGAGAATTGGCCCACCAGGACAAACAGGATCGAGAAAAGAACATAACAATTAACAAGGGTAACGAAGAATATCACTACCCACGTCTCCCTCATAATGACGGGGCCTAGAGCACGTATGCCCCTCCGGGAAGTGTTTTAGAGCACGCCTCTCTCGCCAGTGTTTGATGTTTGAATGCGGTTTTTCCTGTATAGCGTAGAAGAAGTTACAGGAGGATTGTGATGAAATGGCGAAATACTACAACTAGGTATTAATAAATAATCCATCATTGGGAGCACTCCCGGGGGGCGCGTCCGCTCGCCCACCCTACGACGCCCTCCTGGGGGTCCCACGCGCGAGTCCCCATGGAGGCTCACTTCCCATAACCAAGCAACTATCGACAGGAACCGAATCACTTGTCCCAGCACGTAGCCTTGTGTGCGCCCTCCTTGGCTCCCTCCCGCTATTGTCTCTTACAGAATTACAACGCGGTGGGAAGGTATCGGTTTCTGGTACGCGTGCCACATGCCCATAATGCATATTCCGAAATTACGCTGACGGACACTTTCTATGGTAAGCACTTCGATGTATACCAGAGATGGTGTCCCACTAAGTAGATGGGGACAGAGGCGTACGGGAACCAGTTAGAGAAGGCTGTTTAGGTTAGCTAGCCAGGTAAACTATTGTTCCCCTTTAAAACGGGGGAAAAATGGAGGCATTGCTTCAAGATATAGGGAAAGAACCCAGGTTTGAGAAAAATGGAACCAAGGGAAGGTGTAGAAACTCTATGCGTTTGGATCTTAATGTCCGGGGTTTGGGGGGTAGGCACTTAAGGACTTTCCGGGGATTAAGTGAATGGGGTTTTGATGTAGAAGCGTCCACGGTAATCCCACTTAGTGCGAATGAAATGTAAGAACAGAGGGGGTATCACCTTAAAAATAAGGTATAAGAAAAATCCTAGAAGAAGGGGGCTGGTGGGTGTTATTTCATGCGATGCAGTTATAGATTGTTGGAGGTCTAGATGTAGGAACCTGTTGAGGCAAAAGCGAGATATTTTTGCTGCTAGATAGAGTACAAAGAAGAGGAAACGGGAGATCACTCTTAGTATTCTTCTATTACAGTTGACGGGGAGAGGGGCTAGTATGAAATGGAAAGGAAATATAACAGATTAGTAGATTATTAGCCGAACACAGACAGGACCATATAATAGTTTTATGGGGGACATGAAGGACACATAGTATGCTAGGGGAGGAGTAATGGGAATGGGTCTACTACTCTTAAATTTTGTTGAGGCCAACGAGTTAGTAAATCCTGAATCCCATGGCAGAGGTATAGTAACATTGGCAGACGAGAGGGATGGAAATCACTATAGATTATGTGCTAGTAATTAAGATGCCAGGAAGAGGTGAAGGATATGTGATAGATGAGATGGTCCTGGTAGATAGAATAGTGACAATCAACATGATATTCTTAATTATATCAAGTAAAAAACAAAGGGGAATGAAAAGGAGAAATGCACAACAAAGATGGGACCATTAGACAGGCAAATTGGGAAAATTTTAGGAGGGACTTGAAACAGGTCTTTTGGAAGGAGGAAAGGGGTTGATGAAATGAAACCATAGTCTGTGTGAGACAATAGTGGAATAGCTAGGAAGAGGATGGTAAAGTGAGCAAGGAGCCGGGAAAAAAGTGCAAATAGGTGGTTGGAATAGTGAGATTAGAGGGCGAGGAAGGAAAGAAAGGAGCCAGAACCGGGCATTGAAAGAGACTCCGAAAAGAAGTAGATGGAATAGAGGAAGGTTAAAAAAAATAAAAATGAGAGGCAGGGGCATAGGTATAAGACAAAACAGAGAGGTAAATCTCTTATTTAGGACGGCTCGGGCAAACATGGAGCTGTCAATTGTGAAGATGAACTAGGGAAACGTGTGAGGAAGGGGGTCAGGGCTTGGTATACTTTTCTTGGAGTAGAGGAAGAACTGGAGCAACCGTCGAGGATGAAATTTAGTGTGACGACGAAGTGGTAGAAAGGACCGAGAGTATGTTAAGGGGGGATCAGATTTTTTGGGAGAGGTTGGGGGTCACTGACGAGCAGGTAGAATTTTGAAGTAAGTATAGGAATGTTAAAAAGGCATATAGATGAGGGAATGGAATGAACGGGTCATGAGGAATCAGTCAGTTACTTAAAAAGCTGAAAAATAGGAAGCACCGGCAGGATGGTATACCAAACGAATGTCTCAAGAAGGGGGTGAGGGTATGGTGAGGGAGTTTTATATGCTTTTAGGTCAGATTTGGCCGGATACGAGAGTCCCAAGGAAATGGACTGAGGTTAAGGGTACTCTCTTACCGGGAGGTCACAAATTCGAAAGGCTCTTGCAAAATTTCGACCACTAGCAGTAAATTGAACGGTGGGGAAAGATATTCAGTGGGTTTTACTAAATTGTGTATGAATTAGGAATGTTGTGAGAGAACTAGAGTAATGGGGAGAAGATGGCTGCGGCAGGGATAGGAGGGTGAGGACATCATGTCGTAAGTTATGTCAGTGATAGAACAAATGAATAGTTGGGTGGGAGACATACCTTGCATTCCCTTGACATTGAAAAGGCTTATTAGGGTCAAATAGGGGTTGGCTTGTAGACTACTGTCTAGAATTGGATTAGTGGCCAGAATAGTCAGCATAATAGAGTAGTATGGTATTAGGACACACGGGCAGTGTACAGGCTTGGGACATAGAGACAGAGTGGGTAGGTAGTCGATGATAGGGTTAGGCAATGGTCTGCGTGTTATTCCCGTTTAATTGGTTTGGCTTATATACAGAGGAATTAGCAATTAGGTTTGAGAAATTCGGCTAATTGGATAAGGGTTGGGGAGGAAAAGTTGAGCATTTTCTATATCTGACGACATAGTTGTCATGATTGAGGCCGTGGATAACTTCAGGATATTCTACATATAGTCGCACAGTATGGGATGGATTTTGGATGAATTTAACAGTGAGGAAAGTCCAGTCCTGGTTATCAATGGGAGGCCAGCAGATGAGGGTAGGAGTTGAAATGGGGAGACCTGAGCTTAGGGCCACCGTCATATAAATACCTAGTATCACGGTAGATGGGAGGGAGCCGATAGGACGAAACGGATAAAATAGGAAAAGCTAAATCGTGGGTGGGAGGCTTGGTTATTGTAGCGATATGTAGGGCAACAGTAGGAGGTAGTAAGAGGGTTGTGAAAAGGCATGGCAGTACCGCGCCTCATGTAATGGGGCAGAGTGTTGAGGGTGACGGTATGGAGAGCTGGACGAGTTATAGTTAGTACAGAACACTGTAGTAGACTTGCACTATGGACAAACAGGTATGTAGCAGTGAGGCGAATCAGGGATGAGCAGTGAGTACTTTGCTGGAGAGAATAGGAAGTCAGTGCTTAATTGACAAACATCAGCTTAGAAAAATGGATTAACACATGTGGGCTCGAAATTTTGAGTGGATAGGACAGAGTTAGTAAAATGGCTAGATCAGCAGGCGTGGTAGAGGAAGTGTGGTTACAGGTTTCACGATAGGATACACCATCTAAGTGAGGGGGGGAGTTAAGCGAAATGTGAATGACCAAAGTTCCAGAGGCAGGCCAAAGGGAGATGTGGAGCGGGATGAGGGTAGAGTTTCTCTGATGTGGTACAAGGGGAAGACCCACCCACAAGTGTGAGGTTCTTTTATGATGGTAGCTTGGGGATGGTTTTAATTATTTAAATGTGCAAGGGTGGAACAAAACGCTTGAGGTCCAATCAGTAGAACATATAGATGGGCACACTAAGGAAGCAAGATCTGTCAAATTGTATGGTAGACTTAATGAAACTGGTAGATCACCTGGTAATAATGTTCCAAGGTAATGATTAGAAACGAGCGGCTTATAGCAATAGTGGCGACGGGAGTAGCTTGATCGTGGGATATAGTGGGGCAAGGGAACATAGATGGGATTATGAATTTCTTTTAGGTTGAGTAGGGTAAAGGACCACCAATAGAAGAATCTTGAAGGGGGTTTAAAGTATTTCTAGAACATGCTTTGGGTAAAAAGAGAGAGAGTTAGGGCCTATCCTACAAGCCCTTCAGGAGCCCCGGAAAAATAGTCTTTGACTGCGACTGAAAAACCGTGGTTTAGCTCCCCCCTAGAAAGAAAAAAAGGACTATGCAGTATAGGCCTCGATTCGTTCACGATCCAATCGTTGATTTTCCACGTAATCATCCCAGCTCTCCACCCTCGCTATTCTCCGAGACACTTTTATTACCAAAGGCATCGATTCGTCCTTCAAGTCGATATTTAGTAATCCATGTCATACCGCCATGTCCTATTAACTGCCAAATACTCGTCAATGTGTGCAATTTGTGTATATTGACTCGCTCAGCACGAGTATTTTGAAGTTGTCGGCAGCCTGTATCAGAAGGACAAGTCCGAGTCTTCAATGTCGCTTGTGAAATTTTGAAAAAAATTGTAGGTTTTGAGAACAATAGTTAATTATTTTTTATCACAGCACCTTCATTTCTTCATTTTTTTCACTTTCCTTTTTACAAGAACAATTGTTGGCGACAGCTAGTACACGAATTATTTATAATTTAATGGCATACTTAATACTTTTATTTTGATGGCATCAAAAAACAATAATATACAACAAACATACACAGCACTTCATGTAGTTTAGCACATCATATTTGTGCGTTTTTTTTATCTTGTTTTTGGTAGAGGTCGAGCAATTCTCTATACAAAATTTCTCCTTCTGAAAAAAGTCCGGCAGTCGGCATGCTAATGATCGACAACTGTATAATTTATATCTCTCATCATGCTGACTTCATTGATTCATCCCCCGTATTTACATTTAACCTCAACGGGGCACCTACCTCTCTCTTCCCCCTCGCTCTCCACTTCTCTTTTTTTCTTTTTCTTTTTTTTCTCTCTCTCTCTCTCTCTCCTCTCTCTCTCTCATCTCTCTCTCTCTCTCTCTCTCTCTCCTCTCTCTCTCTCTCTCTCTCTCTCTCTCTCTCTCTCTCTCTGCTTCTCTCTCTCTCTCTCTCTCTCTCTCTCCTCTCTCTCTCCTTTCGCTCTCTCTCTCTCTCTCTCTCCTCTCTCGCTCTCTCTATCCAACGAAATTGTATTTCATGTTTTGCAGTACAGAATATGAAAAGCCACACCACACCTCACATCTCTCTCTCTTCCTCTCTTACCATGTAAAGCTAATTGTCTTTACGTTAGTTCAAAAGATACTGCATCCAAAACAGCACGGTAGTCGAATTCGATAACACTACACTGAATGCATTGACCTAGTTTGATCTCAAGCGGGAGTGACTCCCAACCGCGCTCCTCCCAGCAGGAAAGCACTAGCCTTAAGACCACATCGACGTCACACTTGCCCCTACCCATATCGTCACGGGTTTGTTTTAATCGGTGCATTGTGGGGATAGGCTGGGATCGCCGCGGGTGGACCTACGAAGGGAAACTAAGCCGATGGAATAATTTCAGTTATTTTGCGCGAAATTGGATATTCCAGGTGCTATATTACTGTGCTTTCTGTGTCTCGCTGACTACACTAGAGAGAAGACCTGGGTAATGGCTGATTTGCAGAAGGCTTCTAAACCATGAAACAGATCGTAACAGAAGACTCGCAAGTAAGCAACTGGTAGTACGTAAGGGTCCCTGCCACTTGCTACTTCTTTGAGACTCGGCTGGACTGGTTTTCCTGGTTAGGAAGCCTTCGCACATCAACATTGCCTCCGGTCTCGCTAGGGTTGTCAGCGAGCACGGGAAATAAGCACCTGTATCAATTACCTCCGCCCAAAAAACTCATTTTTTTCATCGTCGTAGTCTTTCCTCTTTTGTAGGCCTGTACATCTTCATGGTTTGTAATTATTATACAGACCTTTTAAATTGATTTCCTTTTGTTGCCTTTCCTATATTAAGTAGTGCTACATCTGTTTAAGTGTTCTTTGACGAGCCATGAATACTCCTTGATTCATACAACATCACCAAACCTTTGCTTTGATTTTCTTATTACTTCCTCCTCACAAGTTGCATAACCAACGGTGACATTACCCATCCGTTCCTCATGTACCTGCATGGTACTGTCGTACTACCGATATTTTTGTCCCTACACAGATCGGGAAAACTTCGCCGAAGAATCCGGTCATATTCACCTACATACCATTTCGCCACACCATAGTCATTTCGCCACGTCTTTCGCCCACACTATGAGTCATTCGCACACTATGGAGTCTATAGGAGCTAGGAGGTTAGGTTAGATTTGTTTTAGTGGTGGTCGAGACCCCACCCCCAGCTAGGAGGTTAGGTTTAGATTTGTGTTAGGTTTAGGTGGGTAGGTTAGATTGGATAGTTTAGGTAGATTTGGTTAAGGTTAGGTTAGATTAATTTTGTTTAGGTTAGGGATAGGTTTTTTATGATTGGTTAGGTTAGGTTTAGCTTAGGTTTTAAAATTTGGTTAGGTTAGCATTCGGTGGTCAAGCCACCTGCTAGGTAGTTATCTTTTTGGTTAGGTTTAGTTTATTTTGGTTAGGCTTTTCGTCATTATCGCCCACAAGACAATTTCGTCCCATGTAAGATCAATTCGCCCACATAATAGTATCATTCGCCGACTCTCTCGTCGATTCGCCACAACGATCCATTGTCACAAGATCAGTAACTATGTCCTTCCCTGGCAGAAATGGACATGAACCAACATTAACCTTTGTGGCGAAATGACGGTAGATTTTCTAGTGTTTGCCCAGGCTCTCCCCACTTTCCCCAAAACAATTTGGGGATTCTGTGGGATGCGGGGTTTTCGAGTGGGGAACACATTAATCGTCGGAACACGTCATTACAATTTGTGTAAGGGGGGTAAAATGTCCTAGATCTAGGGTAATTTCCTTATGTCTAGGAAAAAATTGTCTTACCAAAATAAACTACCTAACCAAAATTTACCCTATCCCTACATGGCTTCACCCACCGATACCTCCAACCAAACTATAACATACCCTGAACCAAATTAACCTATCCTAACCGAACCAAAATCTAATCTAACCTAACTACCAAATCTAATAGGTTAGCTCGGTTCGATTTGGTATAGTTAGGTTTCTTAGGTTAGATTTGGTTAGATTAGTTATCGTGGTCCAACTCCTGCTAGGGTAGGTTTAATTTTGGTTATTTAGGTTTATTTTGTTAGGCAATTTCTCTAGATATAAGGAAATTACCCTCGATCCTAGAAATTTTTACCCCCCTCCACAGCTCTTTAATTACTGGTTTCGACGCATAATTTGTTCCCCACCCGAAAACCCCGCATTCCCACAGGGTCCCCACACTTGTTTGGGGGAGTGGAGAGTATGGGCCAAACCCTAGAAATTTACCTGTCATTTTCGCCCAATTTTACTGTGTTCATCCATTTCTGCAGAGGAAGATATCGTTACAGACTCCGGGAATTGATCGTGTGCGAATTGACTTTTATAGTGGGCCGGAATTGACTCTTATATGTGGCGAATTGACTTACATGTGGACGAATGTCTTGTGGGCCGAATGACGTAAAAGCCTAACCCAAATAAACCTAACCCACCAAAATTAACCTCCCTAGCAGGCTTGACCCACCCATATCTAACCTTCAACATTCCACCTACGCTACCTAACCTAACCAAATAATCACCTATCTACCTAACCAAATCTATCAAACTACCTAACAATCTAACCTAACTACCCAAATCAACCTAACCTAACCTACCTAAACAAATCTACCTAACCTCCTAGCGGGGTGGGTTTTTCTCGACAACACTAAACAATTATAATCCTACCTCTAGTCCTTAGACTCTGTGTGGCGAAATGACTCCATATTGTTGGCGAAATGACCTGTGGGCGAATGCTATGTTGGGCGAGTATGGCATGTGGGTTGAAATACGGATACTGTTCGGCGAGTTTTCCGGATTTGTGTAGGGACAAAATATCGGTAAGACTACGTACCATGCAGGTAACATGAGGCAAGATGGGTAATGTCCACCGTGGTTATGCAACTTGTTATGGATGGAGTAATAAGATAATCAAGCCAAGGTTGGTGTGTTGGTATAGACTCCCCCCCCAAGAGTATTCATTGCTCGTCAGTAACACTTAACCCATGCTTTACACTACTTATTATGAGAAGACAACAAATGACTCAATTATATATCTTTTAATACTATCATAACCCTGATTGTAACGCCTACAAATAGAAGATTCGACCCATGAAAAAAATTGAGTTTTTTTGGCGAATTGATATTCCGGTCTTATTTCCGTGCTCCACTGAAATAGAGAAGACCTGGTGATGGTTGATGTGCGAAGAGCTTCTAAAACAAGAGAAACATGTCCGCAAGAGTCTCATAAGAGTAACAGGTGGTATGGCACATTTAACCTACCTACCATTTGCTTACCTTTTGACAGCTCTGTGTTTATGCTCTGTTTTTACTTGGGTTAGAGCCTCTGCAACATCACCTTTACCTCAGGTCTTCTCTTAGTGTTGTCAGCGAGACAGCACAGTGATCGAGCCCTGAAATTAATTGAGGGGGGCGCAAATAACTCGAAATTCTTTCCATCGCCGTAGTTTTCCCTTCGTAGTCCCACCCGCGGCGGACCCCGCCTTATCCCCAAAATGCACCGATGTAAACAACGTGACGTAAGTTATGTCTGGCCCTTGTACCTGAGTTGTCGGATGCTTGTCCGGTATTTTTTTGCGTCAAAGTGGGTTTACTCTAGATTGTTTACTCTTGGCTATGCCAATCCGCCGTAGACTTCTTGATGTGCCCTCTTCATATGGATCCGTGAGCTACCAAAGTATGTACTACTTCGAAGACTTCAATGTCCCTCGCTGCAGCATGACCAGACTGTACTTGTTTCATCTCGAGTAAAGCTTCCAAACACCTAGACCTTTGGTCTTGACCAGGAGACCTACATTCCCCAAGAACTTTGCTCCTCGGCAGCGCCTGAGTCATCACCAGGACCTCCAGCGACTCAGCTGAATCGGATTCAGGATCATCAGATCGTGATCTTGGGTTCCGAGGGCATGCTCCTCTTTGCTCACAACTCATTTAGACTATAACTTTTCCTACTTCCTGTAGTCTATACAGAAATTGAAAATGATGGGGCAGGGACGCACCCCTGCCTCAATCCTGATGCAGAAAAAAATTGGATATACCTCCCCCACACTTCACAGACACTCTCATTCCAGAGTACGTTCCAGTCATCAACTCAATAGTCTAGGCAGGATCTCGCGCAGTCGCAGAAGATCCCATAGTGATTTACGAATGCACTGTAGTCAAACGCCTTCTTGAGTTCAACATAGGCTGCAAGCATCTATGTCGAAACTTACGTCGGCTTTTTCCACAGGACATGTAAGCGCTAGGATACGGTCCGTTTTTGACTTACAGATTACCAGACTGCTAAGGTCCTGATGCTTAGGAAGATGACTGCTGATCCGTATCAGCAAAAAGATTGGGCACAGCACCTTAGGGCCTGGCACGCTGAGCGTGTAAAACCCGGGTAATTGTTGCGTCTGACGGTCATCCTTTTCCTTTCCTATAGGGACGACTCCCCTTTTTCCAGTCAGAGAAATGGTACTGATTCTCAACACGGCAGCCAGGACAGCTATGCACCCCCGGATCATGGCCTCACACCACGACTTGAGAGCTCGCACTGACATTACAAACACCAGCTGCCTTTCAACCGCTCAACTTTGCTACACGCCTCCTTCTGACTTCCGTCAAGAGAGGGTGCAGTTCCGTCAATGGCAGTTCGGCACCACTACCCGTAATCGTGTGAGAATCTGCCTAATTGGAGGGGTCCCGTGAACAACTGCCAAAGTACTACTCAGCCCAACGAGGCGCATCTGCCCATCCCTGTCCGACACCGATGGCGCCATGCTGCTGCTTCGAATAGCACTCGCCCGAGATTGAGACATGGAACGGAGCTTCTTCAGAAAAGGCGGTTAGGCGGGTTGGAGGTCATTAGCGTTCAAATGGCCCTCGGCATCTCAAGCGCGACTCCTGACATAACTCTCCTTGTTTCTCCACGGAGGGTTCTAGTCCGGCGTGACAGAGCCCTGTGCTGGTCCTGTTTTCCAGCAGACTGGCCAGCGCGACTCTCCTCGATATTCTCCAGCTTCCTCCACCGCGACAAAACCACGCTTGCCTCGGGCGCTCCCCCATACAACCTCCTTGGGCACCTGTAAGTTTCACGTTTGAAGGTATCCACACAGTTCTACAGGGTCCTCGAGGGCGACCGGAGCACATCAAACCGATTTGATGCTGCACCGCATATTTATGGGCACTGTAACGTCCCTTCACTTTTCAAGATTAAACACAGTATGTTGGCCTCTTGAGATTCTCTGGACTTGACTGAAGCTTAAGTGTAGCTACACACAGTATGTGATCATTTTGCAAAGACTTAGCCCCCCGGTAAATTCCTGCAGTCTGGATCCGCCAGACGGACTAACGAGGATGTGGTCGATCTTCCTTAGCCACCCCTCCGGCCTTACGATACCATGTCCAGCGTGTTAAGCTCTGGTCCTCCTGATACCACAACTGCAATTCTCAACATTCTGGCCCTCCGCGAACTTCTCACAGGAGGGATCTGTTAATGTTTTTGGTAATGGACCATGTGTGCCAGAGCCATCCTGCTGCCGGAGCGGAGCCAGGTATATGAAATGAAGGTTAATGAATAGCACTCACACGGCATACATAAATACTCGCTCCCCACAATACATGAGAGATTTGCAGGCACAGCCAGCCCAATAAGGCACACAATATCACGCGGGCACGTTATATATCATCCAGGTGGCAAGTTGAGTCCCATCGAGATTTGTTGACGGTACTGTGTGTAAGGGCACATAGGAAGTGAGAGTAAATAGAGGCAAATAGGCATATAGGTGAGGTGTAGGTGTATTATTTTGACGTGTCGTTGAATTTTGGGTAGACGTTTTTGATATTTGCTTTTGGTGTATTTTATTTATTCTATATCTTACTAGTATATCTGTCTACTTTATTATGCTTTTTTTTTATCCTGTTTCCTATCATATCTCACATGTCTCATATCTCTTTCTCATCCTTGCTTATCATCACTAATATAAACATTTTTCGTAGTTTATCTGTCATGTATTCCATGTCCCACAACACTTCCCCTGCATTGAACCTCTTGCAACAACCCAAAGCCCCTTTTACCAACCTTGAATTACCAACCTTGAATTTCATAAACCTATCCCTATAACAATTTTCTGAACCCATAATCTGTTTCACAGCATCTTAGTCCTCCAAACAAAGACTTATACTGCCCAATCCTCTTTTCACGTTTCCTTCAGCCCTCTCACCTGTCCAACAGTCCCATGAGCACTATGTTGGGGCCACAGCCTAGAGGAGAGCCTGTTCCCCCAGTATTAGCCGAGAAGGCGACGGAAAGAAACAGCATTTGCCGCAAGAACAGACATTCCTTGCTCACATCCTCGAGATCTGTCTTCGTGATCTTGACTACTACTTCACGTTCCTTGCTACTTGTATATGTATCCTCCTCTTCTTCCTTCACCTCGTTAAAGTAAACCACTACTGGGTCAGCCTGGCTGTCCTTCTTCTCCTCTTCTCTGTAAATGAGTTAACATTTTTGTCTACCTTCAAAAGTCATAACATGTACAAACTCTACAAATAACACTACAAATCGCCACATAACCAAACGTGTTGCTTATGATGGTGTGGATAGTATATTTATTCCTTTCATGTGCTTCTTAGATAACATAAAGATATCAGACAATAAGATAAATTGTTTGCATTGATTTGATTATCTTGAAAAATATGTAGTAAGTCTCCATTTCCATTAAAAAAGCTCTGTGATATTTTTCATAGAAGTAAGTTCGAGACAGGTGCAAAGACACCCATTAAACATATTGAAGAAATGGTTCAAGTTTTGCGACCTATACATTAGTAAACAAAACACTGCAGTCAAAAATATGTGTAAGTATTGGCTCTTGGATGGGTAACGTGCATGTAGCGTGTTTGTAAGAAGAACCACAACAAATATAATAAGAAGAGAGGTGACCATTCCGGTGAGGCATTTGTCGAAAATCACCAGCATAAGAAAAGTTATCAGGAAAGCAGTAGAAAAGAAGATGAGGGTGAGAAAAAAATATTCATGAGTAATAATAGTTGCATGAAGTTTTGAAGCTTGTGATGTGCAGATGTAGGGGGGTATAGGAACATGACAGTGTTTAGTTAACGTAGCAAATTATCAGCCAAAGAACAATATTAGATATGAAACAGCGAGAAGGGTTAGAGAGCCATTAGCTATCATGGTTTGTGCCAGACTTCACTACAAGCTGCCATTGAGTATTGGTGAGGTTAAGGCCCCTTGAAGGCAGCGATCAAGATTCAACAAGAACAAGATTCAGTCAGTCTTTGTCGTTTGGAGAGACAAAACATGTGAGGAGGCAGCTCCGTGTGTGTTGAGTCAGGTCCATTTAGCGGGCAGGTGCAGAGATTAGCGTCGACATGGCTAGTGGAGGCGATGGTGTTGTTAGTGTTGTGGAGGAGGGTGTTGTGGAGGTGTGGGGTGGGAGGAGAAGTGGAGGAGAGGGTGAAGTGAAGGAAGCCGAGGTGGAACCGAGTGTGGTAGATGGAGGGAGAAGTGTCGAGGGGGAGTGTAGTGAAGGGTGTGCAGTGGCGCTTGAGTCTGTTCTGGAGGCGATCGATGACCTGAAAAGGTACTTCGTAAATGAAGTGAGCGATTTGAAAAGCGTGGTGAGGAAGCAGGAGATAGAGATACGATCTCTTAAGTATGGAGGTGGAGTGAGTGATTTGAGTGGAGGGGCACATGCGAGGGATGTACCTGGAGGGGTACCTGAGGGAGTCGTGCCTCGGGCTACTACTAAAGGAGTGGTCTCTAGTAAGTCAGCAAGGAGGGATGAATGGCAGGTGGTTGAGCATGGTGGTACACGCCCAAAGGAGAAAAAGGTAGACAATGACCATGTTGTGTGCACGAACGCATTTCAGGTACTCTCGGGGCTGCAAGAGGAAGATACGGAGGTAAGGACGGTGGACGATACATCATCACCCGAAGGTAAAATCTTGGTTGTTGGTGACAGTCAGGTTAGACTTCTCTACAGCAGGTTCTGTGACAGGGAAGGGATGCACATGAAGTCGATGAGTTACCCAGGGAAGGGAATAGGCTATGTTAGTGATAAGATAGTTGAGTGCATGGCGGATCAAGGGAAACAGCCCATCGTCTGCCTGAGTGCTGGGGGAAATGATGTTGAGTGTGTAAGAAGTGAGGAATTGCTACGGTGTTCAGGAAGTTGTAGGTAAAGTTAGGACAGGGTGGGTTCCCCGTGGTGTGTGGTGTCCTTCCAAGACGCTTTGTTGACGACTTGTGGTACTCCAGGGCTATTGCCTTGAATTGCCGGCTGACACTTCATTGCAAAGACAATGGTTGGGCCTTTGTAGACAGCTGGGACCTCTTTTTCGGGCATAACCACCTCTACCGCAGGGACGGGGTGCACTTTTCGAGGAAGGAGTTCAGATCTTGTCTGAATCCCTTGAAAGGAGGTAGGTGCACTGCAGGCTTTTTTAAGATAGAAAACCGGGGAGTAGACACTGGGGTCGGGTAAGGGAAACTTGCGACACTAGGAGGAGTTTCAGAAGGCAGGGAACTAAAGTGATTCGTAAGAAGAGAGAGAGGAGGGGTTTAGTTAATGATAGAGGGAAAAGGGACAAAAATAAGAGATTGGTTGAAGGGTATACAAACTGTAGGAGTATTTTAAACAAGATAAATTTCCTGAGAGGAATAAATTGTAGTAGGATTTGATATAATAGCTTTAACAGAAACATGGTTGGGATATGTCAGGAAAGGTTTTTGATCCGGAAGTCGAGATAGCTGTGTATAAGTTTTCACAAGGACAGAGTTGGCAGGTGAGGTGGAGGAGTGCGCTTTATACAAGAGATCCCTTTGCAGTGTTGTGTTAATAATGTTATAAAAACAGATGACAGCTAGAGTCTATATGGGTAGAGGTTACGGAGGGAACTGAGAAAATGGTTTTGGGTGTAGTGTATAGGCCTCCAAACTTATGTAAAGAGGATTCAGCTCCTATATGGGAAGAAATAAACAAGGCCTGCAGATATAATTGACTATGCGTGGTGGAAGATTTTAATCTTAGGAATATAGACTGGGATTTAATCATAGGTGACAGTGACGCAGATGAATTGTTAAATATAATCCAGGATAACTTTCTAAGTCATGCAATCAAGAAGCCTACTAGAGAAGATAATATTCTAGATCTATTGCTGACAAATAGAGACGATTTAGTTACAGATGTGGAGGTCAGTGGGAAGTTAGATAATAGCGACCATTATGAGATCAGATTTAGCTTAATATGGGAAGTTGGAAAATTAAGGGTCAATAAACATAGAATACCTAGTTTCAGAAAGGCCAATTATGCAGGATTAAGAAGACACCTGGAGGTTATTAATAAGAGGTGTGGGATGGAGGGGAAGAAATTTTCCAAGGGTAAGGACAGGGCGTTGACAGCTGGAAAGGCCAATTATGAAGGATTAGGAAGGCACCTGGAGGTAATTAGAGCGGTTAGACATGGAAGTGAGGTCGGGGATGAGGAGGTAGTTAGAGAGGTTAGAAATGGAAGTGAGGATGGGGCTGAGGAGGATTATACCTCATTGGTAAGGAATATAATGACGGACAGAAAGAAATATTCCTTATAGGGAAATAAGGTCCAGAAAGAGTGATCCAAAATGATGACCACCAATTTAAAACACAACATTGGAGTAAAAAAGAAACATTTATTTAAGGTTCAAAGGGAGGATTGGTAAACAAAGAACAGTATAACGTGATGGCGAGGACAGTGAAGAAATTAACTCGAGTTGCTAAGAACATTATGAGATTAGAATAGCAGGACGGTGAAAAGGGACCCAAAGGGGTTTTATCAGGTATATAAACAAAGGGCAAGGAAATGAATTGGGCCGTTAAGGGTCAGGAAGGGTGAGGTCTTAAATACGGATGAGGATATGTGTAGGAGTCTAAATGATTATTTCTTAAGTGTTTTTACGGAGGAGGATACACAGACGATACCTGATAGTGAACAGATGTTCAAAGGAAGCGATGAGGAGAAACTCAAAGATATTGTGATAACTATGGAAATGGTGGAAGGTATAGATACAATGAAAAATTTTAAATCGGGCCCGGACCAGATGAAGTGTATCCCAGGGGATTAAAGGAATGCAAGGAGGTTGTAGTGAGTCGTTAGTGCACATTTTTAGGAAATCGGTTGGAGATAGGCGATGTGCCATTATTGTGGAGGAAGGAAATGTTGTTCCCATATTTAAGAAGGGTGACAGAGGACATAAGTCTAATATTATATTATCGACCGTAGTCTACATCAGTGGTGGGTAAATTATTGGCATCTATTATTGCAAAAAACATTAAGAGCACTTAGATAACATAGTTTGATCAATGATTCACAACATAGATTCACCAAGGGAGGTCATGTCTCACCAATTTATTAGTTTTTATAGGAAAATTTATGACACGGCAGGTAATGATAAGGGATTATGATATAATATATCTGGACTTTGGTAAGGCATTTGACAAAGTACCACACGAGCGACTCTTAAATAAGTTAGGGCTCATGGAATAGATGGGAAGGTTCTTCATTGGATCAGAGCTTGGCTAAGTAATAGGCAACAAAGGGTTACAATTAATGGTTTCTAAATCTGAATGGGACTGGTGACAAGTGGAGTTCCACAAGGTCTGTTATGGTCCATACTATTTTTCATTTACATCAACGCTTGGATAGTGGGATTAGCAGTGATATCAGCAGTTTGCTGATGATACTAAGGTAGGTAGGATTATTGGATCACAATCTGATGTAAACATATTGCAGGAGACTTAGATAACTTAACGCGTAGGCAGTCGATGGCAGATGGAATTTAATATGATAAATGCAGCGTTATGAATGTTGGTAGAAAAACCCCTGGTAATAAATACAACATAAGCAATGTATCGCTGAAAAGATCAGAAGGTGAAAAAGATCTTGGAGTGAGGGTGAGCCCAGACCTCCGACCTAGGAAACAAAGTATTGAGGCCAGAAATAGAGCTAACAGAGTATTAGGATTCATTACCAGAAGTGTTAAAAGTAGAAGTGCGGGAAATTATTATAAAGCTTTATCTGGCTCTAGTCAGGCCTCACCTAGACTGTGCGGTTCAGTTTTAGTCTCCATATTACATGATGGATATAGCCTTGTTAGAAACAGTGCAGAGAAGGATGACCAAAATGAT
This sequence comes from Chionoecetes opilio, assembly GCA_016584305.1. Classification (NCBI taxonomy): domain Eukaryota; kingdom Metazoa; phylum Arthropoda; class Malacostraca; order Decapoda; family Majidae; genus Chionoecetes; species Chionoecetes opilio. The sequence continues at coordinate 838,028 of JACEEZ010006304.1, read as the reverse complement.
ACAAGGGATGCGTAAACTTTAGTTATGAGAGAGATTTGAAGTTATTAACCCTTAACGCACGAAAAGTTTAATAAGTTTTCCGTCCACTGCAAACATCCGTCTTATGCTCCCTAAGGGGCCCCGCGAAATGGCCAGACTGTGCGGCGATTAATTTTTTTATGCCATCAATTTCACCAACGTGTATTCTTTTTTCCTGGCATTATTATATATATCATGGGTTTTGTGCAAGAGATTATGAAGAAAAAATAACAAGAAATGCAAATAAATAGTGGAATTTACGGACTCCGAAAAAATATTGAGTAAAGAAAAATAAGAAATACTTACGTTCACCATTTCGTAGCTCGAAACTTCCTGAGTCAACTTTTTATGGTTTATATGCCAATAAAAGCGGATTTTTATGAGGATTCCAACGCTACTATTATACTTTTCATATGGCCATTATGGCCAGCTCGGGACACGTTTTTAAGGGACGACAATTCCGCGCGCACAGGCTACCTGCTGAGTGGAACTGACACACAAACCCTTATCATTTCACATCCACTTACACGAGAGAGTTGACAATTAGTTTATTTTATAGGTCTAGGTTTGATCTTTGACGCACAAAAATTTTGACGCAATTCTGATAAATACTTTATCTTTGTCGAATTTTTACTGTTTTTGACGCAATTCGCGTCAAAAGCTCAGATGCAGACGGGCCCGTTTTGACGCGATCGCGTCACCGCGCGTGAAGGGTTAAAATTACACTCACTCGAGAGACGCAGAGTAAGGGACGATCTGATAGAAGTTTTTAAGTGGATAAGGATTTAATAAAGGAGAGGTAGGAAAGTTCTTACGGCTTTTAACCAGGGTAGAACAAGAAGTAACGGATTCAAGCTGGAAAGCGTAGATTAGAAAGGAAATATGGAAAAACTGGTTCACAAATAGGGTGGTGAATGAATGGTAATGGTCTCAGTAGACAGGTAGTTAGTGGCGGAGTCATTAGGGAGCTTTAAGAGGGGCTGGATAGGTTCATGATGGGATGAAAGGTGGATGTAGGTAGTGTTAGTGACAGGAACTACCCGTTAGGCCTCGCGGCCTCTTGTAGCTTCCTTATTTTCTTATTTTCTTATGTTCCTATGTTCTATGCTCTTATGTAACAAAGATGTGAATAGCATGATGAATACAAAATGCGATGATTGACTTTAAAGTTAATAGATGTCGTAAAACTTTTTTGTTTGACAGCAAGCACAACGCACGTCAGATGCCCGGCCGACCGAATTATCGTGTTGAGAGTCGATCAAGACTCGCGAGACTCACCTTGATCACATGCCATGTCGTGTATGTACCGTCGGACCAGGTCGAAGGTAACTATTTGTGGCAATCTGTCCTCCTCCTTCCTCCTCCTCTGCGTCAGTCCCATCCTCTTCACCTGCTTCCGACTTCAACCTCCAGCTCCGCAGCTGCAGGAAGGGATATGGAAGGATGAAGGATACTGAAAGGAACATCATTTGTGGATAACTTTAGGACAGACAACGTATCATGCTAGATGACTTAATTAACACGTGATCATGAATAAGCTCAACGTTTTAACATTATAGTGCAATCTCCCCATTCCTTCCCTGCACTGATTCACGCATGCCAATCTATACCCTTTGTTTGCCTTGCCGTATCCCTGTGATATACCTCACGCTTTGCCTATGTTTTATCATGGATTTTCATCAGTTCCCGATCTTGGGCATTAATAATTTACATATTTTTCTGGGACCCATCTGTTACCACCACTCATAGTGGTTTTTAACCCTCCCCGCCCATCACTGTCACCCTAATCATTATCCCTGCCCCGACCAATACCAGTCCCTGCAACATCACCTTAGTCAGTCCTTTCACCCCACGGCATCCCACGATAGGAACCATCATAGCGGCTGTGGCGGTATTGGAGATCCAATAGAGAGAAAACTTGTAACGATCGTGAAAAAAAACCGAGAGAGCAGCCAGACGCGGACTTTTACCTTGAATGTAAAGAGAGACTGAGCTCAGGAGAGAATATTGTTTGTCATTACCTCCGCAACGAAGTTGGAGGGTTATTGTTTTCACCGATCTGTCGTCTGTCTGTCTGTCTGTTAGGTACAGGATTTCTCGAAAAGTGAGGAATAGATTTTGGGACCAAACTCGTATACCAGTCTATTTGGTATAAAGGGAAGAACTGTTTTAATTTGATGAAATCTATTGACAAATGTTGCCATGGCAAAAATTGATGAAATATTCGGCCGGGGTATGCGCTCATACTGAGGGCATATATACTATATATATAATATATATATAATATATATATATATATATACTATATTATATATTATTACAAATATATATATATATATATATATAATATATATATTATGTATATATTATATATATATATATATATATATCTTTATATAATATATATATATAATATAGATATATTATATATATCTACTAATTATATATATATATATATATATATAATATATATATATATATATATATATATATATTATATTATATATATACGTATATTTAATGAAATATTCGGGCGGAGTTAGCCCTTTACTGAGTGCCCCCCCCCCCCCCTAGTTATGATGTGTTCGCTTCTTAATTAATGGTGAGAGCCACATTATATTGTCGTGTGGTGGATAATAGTATCATATGAAAGTTGTTTGAACATGCGAATGTGGAGAGAAATCACTCAGACATGTGGTATATGTATAGAGAACTACTTAAGTGCGGAAAGTATATTTACCTTCCATATATCTTAAATATACAACAAATAAAGTATACATGATACATATATATATATATATGATGTAATATATAATATATATATATATATATAGATATATATATATATAATATATATATATATATATAATATATATATATATTATTAATATAATATATATAAATGTTAACTATCTATTAGATATATAGATGCTAGTAGAACTGAGGCCCCCTTTCGGGGGGGGGGGGCCTGAGCCTCTATTCATCGAAAAGGCTGGTCTCATTTTCAGCTTTTTATTTATTAGCAAAGTAAGAAAGAAGTGACTAACTTCATACATGTTTTCTTAATCTTCACTAATTCTTTTTTTTGGTATATAGATAACCGCAGCGTACAAGTTGTTGCTTGAGCTTGAACTCACTTTTTTGGTGGCACAGATCCTCAAGGTCTATTTCCTTCTGTTTATAATGTTGCCAAAATATTTCCCCTAGATAGCAGTCATCTTCGGAAATTTCGGAAATCAGGAAAAGTAATTTTCCTGCTTGCTGGCAAAGTGCAAGGTTATTTCTAATCCCTAAAGGTTCCTCAGATACCCACCTTACCCAATATAATTACTTAAGTCTAGCAAAAGTGTTTGAGATTCCTTTGCTAAAACGTCTCATACTTCTTGATTTCTAATTAATTATGTCTCCTCCCAGATACATGTTTTGGTTTGAAGAGAAAACTTGGTACTTGGTGATGCATTTTTGTCCGGAGCACCAGGTTCAAGCTTCCCCGGATACAGGATCAGATACAAATTAATTCTCTTGATTCTCCTCTGCATTTGATGGAGTTAACCATAAAAGCATTATCTCAAACTGATGTCAGTGTTATTAACGGCTCATCTTACCAATTGTGTATCGACTTTATATAAGACAGGCGCCCATACGCATTGCCATTGATGGATATTAGGTAGTTTTATCCATGTGAAAGAATTGGTGTTTACGCAGGGCAGGTTCCTCAGGCCCCCTTCATTTAATTTTTTTACATAGTGATATATGACATGGCCATTTTCTTCATTGAAGGCTTATGTCGAGGACACTTCCAATTATATACTAGTTCCTGACCTCTGAGAGTCTAAAATAACTCTCTGTTGGCCACACAATTGAATGCGGATCTAATCGGTTTTTCTCTTGCATTCATTCATTGGTGTCAGCATTGGGGCAAATTACAATGAAAATCCTACCAAGAATAAGGGTATCATCTTCGCCGTTTAGGACTGCTGATCCCCCACATCCTGATATCTTAATTGACAACCCAAGTACATCCGTCTTGTAACCTATTAATACTACTTGGGGTAACAATATATTCCAAGTTGACTTTGAGAATCACAATGGGAAGACTTCCTAATTTCCCAAAAGCCTGTCTGTTAAGGAGATCAGAGCCATTTTTAATAATGATAAGATGGTTTTTTAAACTGTTGTCTCTCTTTACTTTGCCCATTTATAAGTTACTGTGGTACAATTTAGATGTCGTCTGCTCCGTCTTCATTTCAAGCTTTTGAATCGAATATTAACCTAATCATTATTAATACCCACCCCAATCTACAACTTTACCATGGTTCGAATGGTTGGTGCGCTGATCTTGATTTCTAACATGTCATAATAATGAGCACCAGCTTCAGAACTTCGTTACCAGCTCATCAGCCTATTCACGAACACTACCATATATATATATATATATATAATATATATATATATATATATATATTTTTTTTTTTTTTTTTTTTACATCACAAAAACATGGCCAAGGTCACACCAAAAATGGGGTAAAAACACAAAGCCAGATCTTAGTTGTCAGTCCCTATAAGGAAGACAGTAGAGAATAAAATAAAAAGAGGGTGAGCCAATTTAGTGCGAGAGGTGTCTTGTTACCTTCTTTTGAAAAGATTAAAGTCATAGGAAAGTGGAAAAATAGGAAATATTTAAAGTTCAATGCGTGTGCTTTTCAACCAGTCTTTTGCTCAACCAGCCAATTCTTCGCACTTTATTCTAATTTAAACTAAAGTGGTGAATGTACTCCAAATGAGATTGTTTATCTTGTTGACATGCTAAGTTATAAAGCAAGAATCAACACCTTATTCACTCGTTAGCATGCTTGTTTTTTCCTTTCGTTTTTTTATCCCATTCTAACTGTTCCTCTTTTTTCATATTGTTGCTAATGAAGGGACTCTGCTTGAGCGTATATGCGGTATGATTTACCTTGATGCCATTTCATGTTTAAAAAAAATAATAACAATAATAGTAGTATAATAGTAGAAATAGTTCACGTAGAGAGAGATGAGAGAGAGAGAGAGAGAGAGAGAGAGAGAGAGAGAGAGAGAGAGAGATTTTTTTTTTTGGAGAGAGAGAGAGAGAGAGAGAGAGTGAGAGAGAGAGAAGAGAGGAGAGAGAGAGCAGAGAGAGAGAGAGAGAGAGAGAGAGAGAGAGAGAGAGAGAGAGAGAGAGAGAGAGAGAGAGAGAGAGAGAGAGAGAGAGAGAGAAGAGAGAGAGAGCTCCTTCCTGGCTCAACCTCCTTCTTCAAGACGCACCACGTGAATGATGACAAAGAGGCGATCCGCTCATGGAAGTTCTAGTGCTCCACGCCGGCCGCCATGAGAGTCCTCCGAGACATCCTATTGGAGTCCTTTCAGATACACGTCCACACACGGCGCCGGTGGGAGAGGCTACGCCGCAGGGGGAAGGCGAACCACCGGCCCCAGGGCAGGGACGGGCAGTGGACACCACCTCCGTCCCCACAGGATTCCCATAACAATCATGACGAGGCCGCAGCGAGAGGCCTGTGTGAAAGGAATGAAGGCATTTAATGAACCCCATGAATCCCAGAAACGTAATTTCCATTGTAATTTGGCTACCATTAGACGATTTAATTGATATAGAATATTTTATAGATTATGACCTGTTAGTAGCCTTGTCCGCTAACTAATTTGGTATATTATGTAGTTTTGGTAATTTTATGGCTACAAGAGACGATTTTTTTACTATAGCCCAAAGGAAATATCGGGGAGTGAAAGGTGTTAAGGAGATCATGAGTGCTGAAAAAATAGAACATTAGAGATCTTATTCCTCTCCTTTTTTGAGCCTTACTTTGTATTCTCATAAAGGGAGGTTAAGGGAGGCGAGTAGGATGAGGAAGACTATGAAGACACCTCTCCACCCGCTTGACGGCTTGGCGCCACCGACATTGTGGAGGGAGGCAGGAAGGAGGGGGGTGTGAGGCGAGGCTGAGAGAGGAGGAGGATAGGAGGCTGGGAGAGAAAGGAAGTTGAAATAGTAGTGATATAGAAGAGTAAAAGGTACACAAAAAAATGGGAGAAGAAACGCCACATAAAATAAGGAGACAGGTGATAAAAGTGATAATTAGGAAGATAATAAGGGAAAGATAGGAAGGTTATGATAAGAAGGAGCAATTAGCGAAATAGAGGACGTTTTCTATCTCCTTAATTTCAGTCGCGTGAAAGGTCTCTTCCTATCTGAAGAAAAAAAGTAAACAAAATATTGGAAGCATTGTTATGAGAAAACACGTCTCTCTAGAAAAAAATCAATCATTAAACCTAAATATGACGAAAAGCTTTCACAGAACAAAAATTTTCAGCATAGCCTAATTTGTCTAACAATATTCATAAACACGCATCCCATGAGGCACATGTGAGAGGGAGAAATCGCCTGCTTTTTCATCCACGAGAGGTAACGGGTGGGGTCATTAGGCCACTAACGCACACTTGTAGGAAACGTCTTTCCTACAAGTGTACGTGTATATTATATAGTATATACTATATATATATATATAGATATATAGATATATCTATATAAATATATATATCTATGTATATATATATAATATATATATACTATATATATATATAATATATATCATATAAATATACATAGATTGAGTTAGATATATATAATATATAGATATTGGACTATATAATATATAGAGTAATAGATATATATATATAGATATATATATATATATATAGATATATATCGACGTATCTCGATCTATATATCTATCTAGTATCTCTCTCTCTCTCTCTCGCTCTCTCTCTCTCTCTCTAGATATATATATATATATATTAGATGTATATAGATATAGGAGTGAGATAGAGAGATATATTATATATTAGATATATAGATATGTAGTATATATATATATATATAGATAGTATAAGAGATATATAGATAGATACATATATCTAGATATAGATAGGTATAAGATAATAGATAATATATATATAGAGATATATACATATATGAGAGAGATGATATAGACGAGATAGATTATAGATGTATAGAGATATAGATAGATATATAAAATATAGTAGTAGTATATATATATACATATTATGTATATATAATATATATAGTATATATACATGAGAGAGAGAGAGTATATTATAGATATATATATATATCGATATAGATATATATTTATATATATATATATATAGATATAGATGGATATATATATATGTATTATATATATATAGAGATATATATATATATATACTATACACATTATATATATATATATATTATATATATTATAGATATATATCTATACATTATTATATATAGATATATATATACTATATATACTATATATATATATATATATACATATATTATATATTATATATAATATAGAGAAGAGAGAGGAGAGAGAGAAGAAGAGGGAGAGAGAGAGATAGATAGATAGATAGATAGATAGAAAGATACGTAGATAATCTATATATATATATATATATATTATATATATATATATATATAATATAATCTATTATATATATATATATATATATATATATAAATATATATAGGTATATTATAATATATATATTATATATATCTATATATATATATATAGATATATATACATATATATATATATTAGATAGATAGATATATCATATATATATTATATATTATAGATATATATATATATAAAACGTACACTGTAGGAAGACATTTCCTACAAGGTGCGGGGTGAAGTGGCTAAGGACCCACCGTTACCTTCTCAAGTGGATGAAATAAGCAGGCATTTCTCCCTACTCAAAACATGTGCCTCATGGGATGATGTGTTATGAATATGTTAGACAAAAATTGCTATGCTGAAAAAATTTTGTTTCGGTGAAAGCTTTTCGTCATATTTAGGTTATGATTGATTTTTTGCTGAGGAGACGTGTTCTATAAAAAATGCTTCCAATATTTGTTACTTTTTTTCTTCAGATAGGAAGAGACTTCACGGCGACTGAAAATTAAGAAGATAGAAAACCTTTCCGTATTTCGCTAATTGCTTTTTTCCCACTTTCTTATCCTAACCTTCCATATTCTTCCCTTATATATTCCTACTTATCACTTTATACCCTGTCTCCTTATTTTAGTGCGTTTTTCTCAAATATTTTTTGTTTCCTTTTACTCTTCTATATCAACTACTATTTCAACTTCTTTCTCTCCCATCCCTCCTCACTATCCCTCCTCTCTCTCTCATCCTCGCCTCACACCCTCCCTCTCTCCTGCCTACCTCCACAATGCGGTGCGCACAAGCCGTCAAGCGGGGTGGCGAGGGTCCTTTCATAGTCGTCCTCATCCTACTCGACTCCCTTATCCTCCTTGATGGCAATACGACGTAAGATAAAAACCAGGAGAGGATAAGATATTACTAATGTTCTAGTTTAAGCCACTCATGATTCTCCTAACCCTTTCACTCCAGATATTTCCTTTGCGATATAAAAATCGTCTCTTGGTTAGCCATTTTTAAAATTACCAAAACTAACATATTTAATATACCAAATTAGTAGCGGACAAGGATACTAAACAAGTTCATATCTATAAAATATTGCTTATATCAATTAAAACGGTCTAATGGTAGCCAAAACAATGGAAATTACGTTCTGGGACCATGGGGTTCCATTAAATGCCTACATTCCTTTCACACAGCTCTCGCTGCGGCCTCGTCATGATTGTGATGGGAATCCGTGGGTGACGGGAGGTGGTGGCCACTGCCCGTCACTGCCCTGGGCCGGTGTTCGCCTTCCCCCTGCTGGGCGTCCTCCCCACCGGCCGCCGTGTGGGGAGTGTATCTGAAGGGGACCTCCAATATGATGTTCCTCGGAGGACCTCATCATGGCGGCGGGCGGTGGAGCACTAGAATTCCATAGAGCGGATCGCCCTCTTGTCATCATTCACTGGGTGCTGTCTTGAAGAGGAGGTGGAGGCCCAAGGAGGAGCTCTCTCTCTCTCTCTCTCTCCTCTCTCCTCTCTCTCTCTCTCTCTCTCTCTCTCTCTCTCTCTCCTCTCTCTCTCTCTCTCTCTCTCTCTCTCTCTCTCTCTCTCTCTCTCTCTCTCTCTCTCTCTCTCTCTCTCTCTCTCTCTTCTCTCTCTCTCTCTCTCTCTCTCTCTCTCTCTCTCTCTCTCTTCTCTCTCTCTCTCTACGTGAAATATTCTATATTATAACTACTATTATTGTTATTATTTTTTTTTAAACATGAAATGGCATCACGGGTAAATCATACTCGCATATTACGCTCAAGCAGAGTCCCTTCAAATTAGCAAAACAATATGAAAAAAAGAGGAAACAGTAGAAATGTGAAATAAAAAACACAAAGGAAAAAAACAAAGCAATGCCTAAACGAGTGAATAAAGTGTTGAGTCGTGCTTAGAAATTATCAATGTCAACTAAGAAGAAACAATCTCTTTGGAAGGTACATTCAACACTTTAGTAAATGGAGAATAAAGTGCGGAAAAAGGAATTGGCTGGTGAGCAAAAGACTGGTTGAAAGCACACGCATTAACGGAAATATTTCTATTTTGTTCCAATTTCCTACGACTTTAATCTTTTCAAAAGAAGAGTACCAAGACACCTCTCGAACTAAATTGCTCACCCCTCTTTTTTTATTTTATTCTTTTACTGTCTTCCTTATAGGGACTGACAACTAAGCGGGGCTTTGTGTTACCCATTTTGTTGTGCCCTTGGGCCAGTGTTTGTGATGATAAAAAAAAAAAAAAAACAAATATATATATATAATATATATATATATATATTATAATATATGGTGGTTCGGTGAATAGGCTGGAATGAGCTGGTAAACGATTCGAGCTGGTGCCTCATTATTATTGACATGTTCAGAAATCAAGATCAGCGCACCAACCATTTCGACCATGGTAAAGTTGTAAATGGGTTGGGTATTAAATAATGATTAGGTTAATATACGATTCAAAAGCTTGAAATGAGACGGGCAGACGACATTAAATTGTACCACATACTTATAAATGGGCAAAGTAAAAGAGGAACAACAGTTAAAAAACAATTCTTATCATTATAAAAATGGCTCTGTATCTCCTGCAACAGATAGGCTTTTGGGAAATTAGAGAAGTCTTCCCATTGTGATTCTCAAAGGTAAACCTTGGAATATATGTTACCCCAAGTAGTATAAAGGGTTACAAGACCGGAACTTGGTTGTCAAATTAAGATATCAGGTGTGGGGGATCAGCAGTCCAGACGGCCGACAAGATTGAACCATTAGTCGTGGTAGGATTTTCATTGTATTGCCCCAAATGCTGGACACCATGGAATGAATGCAAGAGAAATCCGATAAGATCCGCATTTCAATTGAGTGGCACACGAGATGTATTTGACTCTCAGCGGATCAGGAAATAGTATATAATTGGGAAGTGTCATCGACATAAGCCGTCAAATGAGGAGAAAATTGCCAGGTCATATACACTAATGTACAAAATGTAAAATGACAGGGGCTCCTGAGAAACCCACTGCCCTGAGGAACACCATTCTTGACATGGATATATTAAAACTACTAAAATATCATCAATGGCAATGCAGTTGGCGCCTGTCCTTATATAAGTTCAGATAAACATATTGAAAATGAGCCGTTAATACCAAACTGACATAGTTTGAAGATAGTGCTTTATGGTTAACTACATCAATAATGCAGAGGAGAAATCAAGAGAAATTAATTTAGTATCTGATCCTGTATCCGGGGAAGCTTGAACCTGGTGCTCAAGGACAAAAATGCATCACAAGTACAAGTTTTTCTCTTCAACCAAACAGGGTAATCTGGGAGAGGAAATAATTATTAGAAATCAAGGGAAGTATGAGACGTTAGCAAGTAATCTCAAACAATTTTGCTATGGACTTAAGTAATTAATATGGAAGGGGGTGGTATCTGAGGAAACCTTTAGGGATTAGAATAACATTTGCACTTTGCCCAGCAAGCAGGAAAATACTTTTCCTGATTCGAATTTCCGAAAGATGACTGCTATCTTAGGGGAAATATTTGGAACAATTATAAACAAGAAGGAAATAGACCTTGAGGATCTGTGCCACCAAAAAGTGAGTCAAGCTCAAGCAACAACTTGTCAAACCCCACCTCGGTTAATCTATATACCATAAAAAGAATTAGTGAAGATTAAGGAAAACATGTATGAAGGTAGTCAACTTCTCATTATTTGCTATAAATAAAAGCTGAAAAAACCAGCCTTTTCGATGAATGAGAGGCTCAGGCCCGAGGCCTCAGTTTACTAGCATAATATATATCTAAATAGTAGTTAACATTTATATATATATATATATATATATATATATATATATATATATATATATATATATATATATATATATTATATATATATATAGATATATATATATATATATTATATAAGATATATATATATATGTATACAGGTATACTTATTGTTGTATATTTAAGATATATATGGAAGGTAAATATACTTGCTAGCACTTAAGTAGTTCTCTATACATTTACCACATGTCTGAGTGATTTCTCTCCCACACATTCGCATGTCAAACAAACGTTTCATATGATAAATTATCCACCTAAGAATATAATGTGCTCTCACCATTAATTAAGAAGCGAACACATCAATAACTTAGGGGGGAGGGGCACTCAGTAAAGGGCATAAACTCCGCCGAATATTTCATTAATATACGTATATATATATATATATTATAATATATTATATATATATTATATATATTATATATATACTATATATGTTTATATATTATTATATATATACTAATCTAATATTATATATATCTATATATATATATATATATATATATATATATCTAGATATATAAATATATATATATATATATATTATATATTATATTTGTATATATATATATATATAGATATAAATTATATATATATATATATATATATATATAGATATATGCAACTCAGTATGAGGCGCATACCTCCGGCCGAATTTTCATCAATGGTGCAATGGCAACATTTGTCATAGATTTCATCCAAAATTAAACCAGTTCCCTTATACAAATAGACGTGGTATACCGGAAGTTGGGCCACATCTATTCCAACTTTCGAGAAATCCTGTTACACTAACAGACAGACAGACAGACAGACAGATCGGGGTTGAAAAACATAACCCCTCCAACTTCGTGGCGGAGGTAATGGACAATACACTATCTTTCCTGAGCTCATCTCTCTTTTACATCAAGTAAAAGTCGCGTCTGCTCTCTCTCGGTTTCACGATCGTTTACAAGTTTTCTCCTATGTGGATCTCCATACCGCCACAAGCCGCGATGATGGTTACATCGTGGATGCGTGGTGAAGGACTGACTAAGGCGATGTTTGCAGGGACTGCGTAGTGGCAGGGGGCAGGGATAAGAGTAGGGTGACAAGTGAGCGGGGAGGGTTAAAAACCAAACTATGAGTTTGAGTAAAGTAAACGAGGGTCAAGAAAAAATATGAAAAATATTATTGGCAAGATCGGGAGAGGACTGATGAAAATCCTATGATAAAAAACATAGGCAAAGCGTGAGGTATATACACAGGGGATACTGCAAGGCAAACACCAAAGGGTATAAAGGTGGCATGCGTGTATCAGTGCAGGGAAGGGAATGGGGAGATGCAACTATAATGTTAAAACGTTGAGGCCTTAATTCAGGATCACGTGGTTGTTAATTAGGCATCTAAGCAGGAACGTTGTCCTGTCCCTAAAGTTATTCCAACCAAAGGCTGTTCTATTCAGTATCCTTCATCATTCATTATCCTTGCTTGCAGCTGCGGGAGCTGGAGGTGAAGTCGGGGGGAAGCAGGGTAGAGGATGGGGACTGACGCAGAAGAGGAGAAGGAGGAGGACAGATTGCACAATAGGTACCTTCGACCGGGTCCAGACGGTACATACATCGACATGCATGTGATCAAGGAGTCTCGCGGAGTCTTGATTCGACCTCTCAACACCGATATTCGGTCGGCCGGGCATCTGATGTGCGTGTGCTTGCTGTCAACAAGAAAGTTTACGACATCTATTACTTTAAAAGTCAATCATCGCATTTGTATCATCATTGCTATTACATTTTTGTACCATAAGAGCAGAGAACATAGGAACATAAGAAAATAAGAAAATAAGGAGCTACAAGAGGCGCGAGGCCTACACGTGGTAGTTTCCTGTCACCTAACACTACCTACATCCACCTTTCATTCCCATCCATGAACCTATCCAGCCCCTCTTTAAAGCTCCGAATGACTCCGCACTAACTACCTGTCTACTGAGACCAATTACATTCATTCAACCACCCTATTGTGAACCAGTTTTCCATATTTTCCTTTCTAAATCTACGCTTTTCCAGCTTGAATCCGTTACTTTCTTGTTCTACCCTGGTTTACAATCGTAAGAACTTTTCCTACCTCTCCTATATTAAATCTCTTTATCCATTTAAAAACTTCTATCAGATCGCCCTTATCTGGTCTCTCGAGTGGGTGAATTTTTAACCCTTTTCACGCACGGTGACGCGATCGCCCGTCAAAACGGGCCCGTCTGCAATCTGAGCTTTTGACGCGAATTGCGTCAAAAAAACAGTAAATAATTCGGACAAAAATAAAAGTATTTATCAGATGCGTCAAAAATTTTGTGCGTCAAAGATCAAACCTCGACCTATAAAATAAACTAATTGTCAACTCCTCGTGTAAGTGGATGATGAAATGATAAGGGTTTGTGTGTCGCTTCCACTCAGCAGGTAGCCTCGATGCGCGCGAATTGTCGTCCCTTTAAAACGTGTCCCGAGTGGCCATAATGGCCATATGAAAAGTATAATAGTAGCGTGGAATTCATCATAAAAATTCGCTTTTATTGAAATTAAACCATATAAAAATTGACTCAGGAAGTTTCGAGGTACGAAATGGTGAACGTAAGATTTCTTATTTTTCGTTACTCAATATTTTTCGGAGTCCGTAAATTCCCACTATTTATTGCATTTCGTGATATTTTTTCTTTCATAACTCTTGCAAAACCAATGATATATAATATGCAGGAAAAAAAAGAATACACGTGGGTGAAATGATGGCATAACAAAAATTTAAATCGCCCGCACAGTTCTGGCCATTTCGCGGCGGCCCATTAGGGAGATAAGACGGATGTGCAGTGGACGGAAAAACTTATTAAACTTTTCGGCGTTAAGGGTTAATAACTTCAATCTACTTCTCATAATATTATATATATAATAAAATAATTTTAGATATATATATATATATATATATACGTATATAATATATATATATATATATATAAAATAAAACGTATATATATATATAAAATATATACGTATATATATATATATCTATAATAATATAAGCGAAAGTGTGTCTGTCTGTCTGGGGTGTTTTGGGGTGTGGTAAAAGTTCCGCCCCCCGTGGCGAAAAAACACCTCATATGGCACATTTTTGGAATCAGGTTGACCGGGGGAAGGTCATAAGCCCATTTATGAGATGATCCGATCACTTTTTTTTTCTTTTTTTAGCAGCCTTTTAGCGAGAATTGTGAAAACAAAGTGGGTTGCGAGAATGAGGAACCCTTTGATGTAGGGTGATGGGTAATGGGTGAGTGAAGGGTGTGTGGATGGGTAATGGGTGTGGGGTGATGGGTGAGTGAATAGGTGGGGGTTGAGGGTTTGGGGGTGATGGTGATGGGTGAGGGAATAGGTGGGGGGTAATGGGTAATGGTAAATATAAGCGAAGTGTTCTGTCTGTCTGTCTGTGTGTGGTGTTGTGTGTGTGTGTGTGTGTGTCGGGTATAGGTTCCGCCCCCCCGTGGCGCAATCACCTCATATGGAATATTTTGGAACCGGGTTGACCAGCGGAAGGTTTTAAGCCCAATATGAGATGATCCGATCCCTTTTTTTTTTTTTTTTTTAGCAGCCTATTAGCGTTAATTGTGAAAAAAAGTGGGTTGCGAGAATTGAGGAAACCTTTGATGTGGGGTGATGGGTAATGGTGAGTGAATGGGGGGGGTGATGGGTAATGGGTGTGGGGTGATGGGTGAGTGAATGGGGGGGGGGTTGAGGGTTGGGGGTGATGGGGATGGGTGAGGGAATAGGTGGGGGGTGATGGGTAATGGTAAATATAAGCGAAAGTGTGTCTGTCTGTCTTGTCTTTTGGGGTTG
>JACEEZ010006304.1:800305-817805 GCA_016584305.1 Chionoecetes opilio | reverse complement strand
GTATTACTTTTGCAATCTTAACTGCATGGGAAGGAACCTTCTTTAAAAGACTTATTATAATATGTGCAAGAAAAAGGAGAGACCTCTTCACAACATTTCCTTTAAATTTAGCATTAATTGTCGTCGTGACCTGGTGACGATATCTTGAGTCCGTGAATTATGGATTCGACTTTTGTTTGGGTGTTGTTGGAATAAGATAGAGAGATATATCAAAAGGGTTTTGGAAGGAAATTACGAATGGAACGAGATGGAGAGAGAGAGAGAGAGAGAGAGAGAGAGAGAGAGAGAGAGAGAAGAGAGAGGAGGAGAGAGGAGAGAGGAGGAAAAGATGAGAGAGAGGGAGAGAGAGAGAGAGAGAGAGGAGCGAGAGCAGAGGGGGAGGGGAAGAGCGAGAGCGGAGCGAGAGCGGGGGCCGAGAGCGAGAGCGAGGGGGAGGGGGAGAGCGAGCGAGAGAGAGAGAAGCGAGAGAGATAAGAACAAAAGAAAAGAAAAAAAGGAAGCTACAAGGCCACGGGCCCTACAGGGGTATTTCCTTCCCCTAACATCCTAACCACCTTTCCCCCACCATGAACTATCCAGCTTCCTTTAAAGCCCCCAAATGACTCCCCCACAACTACCTGTCTCCTAAGCCTTTCCATTCATTAAACCCCCCTATTTGTAAACCCATTTTTTCCCCTTTTTCCTTTTCAAATCTACCCCCCTTCCAGCTTAAATTTCCATTACCTTTTTCCCCGGTTTAAAAAGCCGTAAAAAATTTTTTTCCTACCTCCCCTTTATTAAACCCCTTTTACCCCCTTAAACTTTTCTATAAGATCGCCCTTATTTGCGTCTCTCGAGTGAGTTTTAAAATTAAATAAATTAAAATCTTTTCTCATAAAAAAATTTAGGAACCCTTTTTAATTTTGGGTTTCATCCTTCTCTGCACTTTTTCAAAACAAGGTAACCACCTGAAATTTATGGAGAACAAAAACTGAACCGCATATTTCTAGGTGGGGGTAACTACTAGTGACAAAGACCCAAAGAAAAGGGGTTTTGAATAAACTCCGCAATTCTATTTTTTAAAAAATTCTGGTAATGAATCAAAAACAGGGTTTTTAGCCAATTTCTAAGCCTCAATAATTTTTTTCCTAGGTCGGAGGTCTAAGCTCACCCCACCCCAAAGATCTTTCCCCTTTCTGATTTTTTCTGCGTACTTTGCGTTGGGGGATCTTTTACAGGGTTTTTTTTTTCCCCAACTTTCATAACGCTGCATTTAATCAATTTTAAAATTCCATTTTGCCATCTGCCCCCCAAAATCATAAGTTTATCTAAGTTTTCCCTGCAATATTTTTTACATCAGACTGTGACCAATAATCCTCCCTCCCTTTAGTAATCATCAGCAAACTTGCTTATATTTTTGTTAACCCAACCCAAAAAGTCGTTGATATAATCAAAAAAAAAAAGTAAGGGCCCCAAAACAGCCCTTGGGGAAAACCCCAAATTGCCCACCAGTCCCCATTAGATTTAAAACCCTTTAAATTGTGGGCCCTTTTTTTCCCTTTTACTTAGCCAAGCTCTGATCCAACGAAGAACCTTCCCATCTTTTCCCATGAGTTTAACCTTTTTTAAGAGTCTCACGGGTGTTTTTTGTAAAAGGCCTTACTAAGCCCCAGATAATTTATCAAATCCTTTCATTATCTCCGTTCAAAATTTTTTCCTAAAAAAACTCAAAAAATTTGGGTTTGAACAGGGGACTTCCCCTTGGGAATCCATTTTTGGGGAATCTTTGGATAAAAACCCTATGTTTTTTTAAGTGCTCTCAAAATTTTTTTGAAATAATAGTTTCCCAAATAATTTACCAAACCACTGACGGGGGGATTTAAAGGGTCGAAAATTTTAAATTTTTCCTCGTCCCCCTTTTTAAAATTGGGAAAAACAACATTTTTTTTTCCTCCATAATAAGGAAAACATCGCCTATCTCACCCGTTTCCAAAAAAATGTGCACAAAAAGGGACCCTAACAACCTTTTGCATTTTTTTTAAATCCCTTTGGGGATACATTTCAGGGGGCCCGGCGTTTTTTAAAAAGTTCTTTTTATCTATACCCTTTTCCACCATTTCCCTAGTTATCAAAAAATTTTTTGAGTTTCTCCTCAGGGTTTCCCTTTTGGAACATTTTTCCCCACTACCCGGGTATCGTCTGGGGTTATCCCCCCTTCCAGTAAAAAAAACACTTAAGAAATAAATTTAGACTTTTTACACATACCCTCATCCGCTTTTAAAACCCTCACCTGCCCTGACCTAACGGCCCGACAAATTTCCCTGTCTTGGTTTTATATCCCTGAAAAGCCCCCTTGGTAACATGTCGCCTGTCCTGCTACTTTAAATTTCCCCAAAATTTGTTTTTAGCTACTCGAGTTTATTTTTTTACTTTTCCCCCGCCATCACTTTAAAATGTTTTTTTTTTTGCTCCCCAAACCCTCCCTTTAAAACCTTTAAAAATTACATTTTTCTTTTTACCCCAATTTTTGTTTTTTAAAAATTAGTGGTACCTTTTGGGGATCACTTTTTTAGATCTTTTTTCCCTAAAAAGGAATTTTTTTTTTAGCCCGGGCAATTATATTCTTTACAAATAAGGTATAACCCTTTCCCCCCCAGTCCCAACCTCACTTCCATGTCAAAACCGCTCTAATTCCCTCCGGGGGAAATTCCCTAACCTTCAAAATTTTGGCCTTTAGCTGTCATCGCCCTGGCCCCTTTCCCCGGGGAAAAAATTTCTTCCCCTACTTTCCCCACCCTCTTAGTAATAACCCCAGGTGTTTTCTTAACCTGCAAAATTTGGGCCCTTTCTAAAATTTGGGTTTCTTATTTTACCCCCCTTTAAATTTTTTCCAACATCCCATTTAGCAAATCTGATCTATAAGGGTCGTATTATTTTAAATTTTCCACCGACCTCCACATCGGTAATAAATGTCTCTTTTTGGTCAGCAATAGTTTGGGGAATATTTATCCCCTCTAGTAGGCCCCTTGATTGCTTGATTAGGAATTTAATCCGGGGATTAATTAAAAATTTCATTTGCGTCGCGTAACCCTAGATTAAACCCCCAGTCTATTTTCCAAAGACTAAAACCCCCACCACGCATAGTCGTTTATACCCTCCCGGCCCTTGTTTATTTCTTCCCCTTAGGAGCTGAACCCTTTTTTACATAAGTTTGGAGGCATTATAAAATACAAAAAAAAACCATTTTCTCAGTTCCCTCCGAACCCCCCTACCCATATGGGACTCTATGTTTGTATTGTTTTTTAAAACTTATTAACAAAAACTTTTGCAATGTATCTCTTGCAAAAAAAGCGAAAAACCCCTCACCTCGCGGCAAACTCTGCCCTTGTAAAAATAATTTATACCCAGCTACTCAAATTCCGGATAAATCCCTTTTCCGGACAAAACCCCAACCAGGTTTATTTTAACCCTTTTATGCAGGGGTGACGCGATCGCGTTAAAAAAAGGGCCCCCCTGTACATTTTATTTTTTTTTGGCCCCGCAATTGCGAAAAAAAAACAAAAAAAATTCCCAAAAATAAAAATTTTATCAAAATCGCGTAAAAATTTTTCTGGGTAAAAGACCAAGCTGGGCCTAAAAAAAAAACCAAATTTGTCAATTTCGCTCGTGCAATGGTTTTGGGGGGAAAGGGCCCATGCCCCTTTCACTCTCAGGGCAGCGGGGTTACCCCCCCCGGGCCTTTTTAACCCAAACCCGTTTTCCAAAGGTGTTTCATTTTTCCCCTCCTTTTTCTCAAAATTGGGGGCCATATAAAAAGTATAATGGTAGCGTTGGAAATCCTATAAAAGTCCGCTTTTTTTGGGCCCAATTTTAAACCATAAAAATTTCGATTCGGGAAAAGTATGAGTTACGAAAGTGGTAACTTTAAGTATTTCTTTTTTCCCTTTACTCAATGTTTTTTAAAGTCTTTAAAAACTCGCTATTTAACATTCTTGTTTTTTTTGTCTTTAAAAAAGGCGGGAAATAATTTTCTGCGAAACAACGATTTTTAAAATCCGGGGGAAAAAAGAATAATCGTGGTTAAAATTTGATAACAAAACAAAACATCGCCGCACGGGTTCAGGCCTTTCCCCCGGAGCAACTTAGAGAGCCCAAAGGATGTCGCAGTGGAGGGAAAAAAAACTTAAAAAAATTTTTGGGGCGTAAAAGGGGTTAATGTATATATAAAAATCCTATACACTATTTTTTCCCTTCTCGGGAAACTATCATTTTAAAAAAACCCCTACGGGTTTGTATAGTAGCCCTTCAACAACTCCTCTTTTTTTGCCCCTTTTTCCCCTTTATTTTTAACTAAACCCCCCTCACCCCTCTCTTACGAATCCTTTATTTTCCCTGCCTTCAAAAAATCCCCTAGTGTCGAAAAGTTTCCTTTACCCCCCCAGACACCCCGGGCCCTACTCCCGGTTTAAAAAACATAAGAAGAAAATAAGAAAAAAAAAGGAAGCTACAAGAGCCGCGAGGCCTACAAGTGGTATAGTTCCGTCACCTAACCCCTACCTAAAATCCCCTTTCATCCCCCTCCCCGAAAACCCATTTCCAAGGGTTTTTCTTAAAGCCCAAATATCAAGCCCCCCTAAATTTTCCCGTCTCCCTTAAGACCCATTCCCCAAAAACCATTCCCCACCACCTATTATGAACCAGTTTTTTCCCCATTTTCCCTTTTTAAAACTAAAGCTTTTCCCCGCTTTAATCCCTTACTTCTTGTTTTACCCTGGTTTAAAAGGGCCTTTAAAAAAAACTTTTCCCATTTTCCTTTATTTAAACCCTTTTCCACTTAAAAACTTCTATCAGACACCCCCCTTACTCTGCGTCTCTCGAAGGGGAGTGTAATTTTTAAAACTTTAAAAATTTCCCCTCAAAACCCAAAAATTTACGCATCCCCCTTTTATCATTTGGTTTATCCTTCCCCTGCACTTTTTCAACAAACAATTTTCCACCGTAATATGGAGACCCAAAAAGAAATGCCTAGTCTAGGGGAGGGCCCGGGCTAGAGCCAGATAAAGCCCTTTGAATAACTTCCCCAATTCTACTTTTAACAAATTTGGAATGAATCCCAATACTTATTAGCTCTATTTCTGGCCTCAAACATGTTTTTTGGTCGGAGGGGGCCGGGCCCCCCTCACTCCCCAAAATCTTTTACCCTTTTGATCTTTTTAGCGATAAAATTGTTTAAAGGTGTATTAAATTTCCCGGTTTTTTTACCAACATTAATAAACGTACCCTTTTTCAAAAATTTAAATTCCCTCTGCCATCGGGCTGCCCCAACATTTAAATTTATTAAGGGGCTCCCTGCAATATTTTTTACGTGACGTGAAACCAATAAAACCCAAAATAAATTTTGTTCATCCCGCAAACTTTCTGATATTAAATGAAAACCACTATCCAAAGGGGTTTTTAAGGGAAACAAAAATTTTTAATGGGCCCAAAAAAGGACCCCTTTTGGAACTCCCCTTTTTCACCAGTCCCCCTTCAGATTGGAAAAACCCTTTTGTAAACCCTTTTTTGCCTATTTTTTTAGCCAAGCTTTTGGGTACAATGGGAAAAAACCTTCCCCTCCTTTTACCAGAGCCCACCTTTTTTAAGAGTGCTTCGTGTGGTATTTGTCAAATGCCCTTTCTAAAGTCCCGATATATTTTATCATAAAACCCTTAAACATTTTCTGCCCCTCTAAAAACTTTCCTATAAAAATCAATAAAATTTGGGGAAGGGGCATGACCACCTTTGGGAATCCATGTTTTGAAACATTGAAAAAACCGATTGGGTTTTTAAGTCTTCTAAGGTTTTTTTTCAATAATAGATTCCAATAATTTACCCACCACTGATGTTTGGAAATTTCGGGTCGAAATTTTACTTTAGTCTCTGTTTTCCCCTTTTTAAACCCGGGAACAAAAATTTTCCCTTTTCCCCCACAATAATGACACATCGCCTATCCAACCGATTTCCTAAAAATGGCACTAAAGACCCCCACTAACAACCCCTTGCATTCCTTTAAAACCCGGGGAAAACCTTTTTGGGCCGGGGGGTTTAAATTTTTTCCTTTTTTTTATACCCCCTCCACCATTTTCCCCAGTTACACCTATCTTTTGGGGTTTTCCCCTTTCCCCCTTTTTAAAATCTGTTTACTATCAGGTAAGTATGTGTTCCCCCCCCGTAAAAAAAATAAAGGGGTTGTGGGTTTTGACGGGGATCGAAAATCCGGGGCCCGAGAAAAGCCCCCTCTGAGCCGATAACCGCTTTCCCCCTCCCCGGAAAAAAAATTATATAAAATCTATAAAAATATAAAAATTATATATATATTTTAAAGATATATATTTTAAAATATATAAAATTTTATATAAAAGGCCCCTTTTTGAGAAGAAAAATTTACAATCGATTCAAATTGCTTGTTTTTTAGCGTTCTCCAATTTTTCTCATGGAAAGTTTTTTCCTCTCCCAAAATTTCCCTGCACCCAACCCTGTGAATAGCCCCCCTTTTTCCGTCGCACCCCTCCCCAAAATCCCGCTTTTTGTTCAGCGTTTTCATTCGCGTTTTGGGAATTTTCTTGTGATCCCCGCGGAAAATCAAGATCAGGATTTCCAAAGGGTTTTTTTGTGGGGAATGTTTCCCCGCTTTTTTCCCCGAGTTATTTCTAAAACACGACACACAGAAAATTTTTTCAGAAAAAATTCCCCTTTTGAAAAGGGAAAAAGGGTCCACAAATAAAGTAAAGACTATTGGGGGTAGCCAAAAAAATCGCAAATAAGGTTTTCGACCAAAAAAACCCTTTGCCGAAAAAACAGGCAAAACACTGCGGAATGCAAGTCGCTTTTAGAGTCATCGGACGGGGGAAAAAAGCCGGGGGCTTTTCGAGACGAAAAAGGGGGGCACAACAAGAGCAACTATGGTGACGCAGAAAACTTTGAAAGTAGGGACAAAAATGACGATGAAATAAGAAAATGAGAAAATAAGGAAAGCTACGGGGGGCCGGATACATTTGCGGGGTCGTTTTTTTTTTATACTACCCACATTTCATCCACCTTTTATCCCATTTTAATGAAATTTTTAGCCTCTATTTTAAAAACCCCATTGGGCTCCCCCGCGAACTTTCCCCGTTTACTAAGCCCCTTACAATCATTACCCCCCTATTAATTGTAAAAAGTTTATCCCTATTTTTTTTTTATATCTACGTTTTTTTAAATTTAACTTAAATAAGTTGCTTTTTTTTGTTTTTTGATTTTTAGGTGAGGAAGTATTTCCACACCTCCTTTTTTGTATCCCTTTAACCCTCTGAAAACCTTACAGACCAAACCCCTAATCTACGACCTGAGTTTGTGTGACAAAATGTTGGATTTTTTTTTAAGGATTTAGACGAAAGAGTAGGGAGTTGGGGGGTCTGGTAAAAAAAAAAAAAAAAAGGGGGATGGAAGTTCCCCGGTGGGGGATATGTGTTAAATTAAAGTGATATTTTCCCAAAATTTTTTTTACTCAAGGCCCACCTGCAATGCTATTTATAGTGAACGGGTGTAAAGAGGTAAGGAAGATGGAAAAAATTTAAAAAAAAAAATTGTGATAAATAAGGAAATGGTGAAGGGGGGTATAGATAAAATGAAAAAAGTTTAAATCCCCCCGAACAAGATTAAGTTTATCCCGGGGGATCCAAAAATATTGCAAAGAGGTTGTAGGAGTCTTTGGCACATGTTTAGGAAATCTGTTTATTTAGGGAAAGGGAACCCCAAAAAAAAAGCAACGTATAAAAACCCAAAAAAAATTGGGATTTTCAGGCCTTTAAAAAATTTTTTACCAAAATTTGTAAAAAATATATAAAAATTTTGGAAAAAAAAAAAATATGATAATTTCAAAAAATTTCCCCAAAAATAAACACAAAAATTGAAAATTAAAATAATAAGAGGGTTTGAAAACCCGTTTGGGATAGCTCATGCTCTCTCTCTCTCTCTCTCTTTTCTCTCTCCTTTTCTCTTTCTCTTCTCTTTTCTCTCTTTTCTCCCTCTCTCCCCTCTCTCTCTCTTTTCCCTCCCCTCCTTTTATCTCTCTCTCTCTCCCCTCCTCTCCCCCCCCCCTCTCTCTTCTCTCTCTCTCTCCCCTTTTTCTCCTCTCCCCTCTTTTCTCTCTCTCCCTTCTCTCCTCCCCTATCTATATATAAAAAATATAAATATATATTATATATTAAAAATTTTTATGAGCCCCCAAAAATTTTTTTTTATTTTTAAAGTAGGATACAATGAAGGGGGATGTATATGGGATAGAACCCGTAACCGGGGTGCCACGGAAATGGGTTTTTGCACATGGGCCGTTAATTTCCCTGAAGTCGGAGGGGCCCCTCGGAAAAAAATTTTTTTTAAAAAAAAATTTTCTTTTTTTTAATATATTTTAATATAATATATATATTACGCATCATATAGACTGGTTTATCAGTATATATGATATACTGTAATCTTCGTAAATGTTTGTTTTACAATATTATCAAATAAAAAACAGTAAAACACGCTAAAGAAATGCCATTACGAGACTCTGAAGAAATATGCATGAACTTAATATTCACTTCAACTCTCGCCATTTAAAACTTTGCGAGTCAACTTTTATCATGAAGGGTATCAATAGTAGCGCAATTGTATAAGCTTTCCATTGCTATATTTTGTTATCTGATAAAATAATTAGAACCATGCATAAATTAGCGTTAAAAAGAAAAAAAAATCATCAATCGGGTAATTTTCCCGATTGATGAGGTTATTTATTTAGTTAACGCTAATTTATACATGGTGCTAATTCATTTATCAGAAAAACTAAATAAATAAGTAAATAAATACATCATCAATCGGGAAAATTACCGATTGATGATTTATTTATTTATTTAACGCTAATTAGCATGGTTCTAATTAATTTATCAGATAACGAAATTTAGCAATGGAAAGCTAATCAAATTGCGCTTCTATTCTTTTGTGTTCTGTTCTGTTCTTTTCTGTACCTTAGGCCTCATCTCGAATCAAACCCCACACGTAGTCGCCCATCATAGCTTCATGCCATCTCCCCTGATATCTCTTCTCCATAGTTTGAATGTCTTGATGAAGCCGTTCACCATGCTCTTGACTCACGTGTCCCAAATTTTCTCTGAAGAATGCCAAGTGCGAATCAAGTACAAGGACAAGTGTACCTTTAGTGACACTCTGCAGCAAAGTTCTCTATAACATGCAATTAAATTTTCCAGCAGCTCTTGTAGTTCTCAGACTTGTTGTTTCCCAGGAACCCTTGTACTACTAGCCGAAATGTTGCCATGCATTTTTTCAACAGCTGACATTTTGTCTCCAAATCATTAGATGCCAAAATCTGTCTATTTTGTTATCCAATGAAGATGCCACCTTTGACTTTGGTCTTAGACAATTTTGGGAACATTAAACGGACATGTTAAAGGGCTTCACTTTCTTGGCTTAATGCTTTGATAAACTGTTTCAGAAGCCCAAGCTTTATGTGAAGTGATAGCAGCAATATCCTCTCTCTTTTAACAAGAACATTGTTACGTACATTGTGTGTACCAGGAGTTAATTCATTTCTGACAGGCCATTCTCTTCTGTGATAGTGTTGGTCATCTGCACTACTATCCCATAGACAGAAAAAACAAGAATACTTTGGTATAAAACCCCCTTGTAGTCCAAAGCAGGAATTGCTAGCATTTTAGAGTATCCACTACATCCCAATTGTGTCTTGTGTAATTGATCATGTCCAACAAAATCTTTACATTTTTATAGTCTTCCTTTATGTGAACACCTCACTCTATTACAGTTCAAGCAGCACTAATCTTGCAGTTTTGTACAGGAGCGTTCTCGTCGCGTCAGTGGCACAAACACACCTACAACAACAGTAGCGCGACGCCTGAATTGCCATATTTATATTTTCCCTGTTTTTCTGCTTTTTTTTGTGGATTGTTACAAGTTTTAAAAAACCCTTTATATGGTTTATATATACATAGTTATTATGTTTGATATATATAAAATATATAATATATGCATTCATTAAATTAAATTTGAATATTGAAATGTTTTGTTTAATACATAAATCCCCCAAAATAGCACAACAAAATTGAAAAACTGTCATACTGGTTTTGTATACAAAAAATATTGACACTGTGGCAAAATCAATGTCATATTCGTAATCAGCATGTCTAAATTAGTACAGAAACATACTAAAACTCAACATAAACAAAAAAAAGGTTACACAGTGAATTTTTCAATTAAATGGCATACTAACTCAATTATTGTTGCACTAGTTACATTTTGTTAACTATATGTATTCCTTACGTACTAAATACATACTTGAATTGCAAATTCAATACAGGAATGAATTATTACGTTCTTACTGTTGTACCACGACACTATTTGAATGATAGGATTATGTACCTACTAACATATTAACCTAGGTGATATGCAATGCATGCCTAGCATTTACTCCAGAACTATTTACACATCTACTTGATGTACGTAATGCACACATCTACTTGAACTGAATGATGCAAACATGTATTACCTATTTTACAACTAACTTACAAGTTATCATTACTTACCAACTAATTCAAACTCGCAGAAAAATTATGAAAGAATATTTTCTTACTACAAAACCTCAGAAAGCTTTGATTGATCACGGAGAAATTAATTTTCATACGGTAATCATATTATATTCTAAAAATTTAAGTTGACGAGCTAATGACGAATAATTTTTATTACTCATAGCTGAAATAAGGTGTGAGAATCATTTCCTTTGCAAAACCACATGTCACTATCAACATTGTCGGGGAATTTATACCCAATCTAGCAAATTTTACATGGTTCTCTCTCTGTTCAATGATACCTTATCATCAAGATAATTGCTAATCTCTGAGAACTCCATGCATGTATCAGACACTTTGTCTCCTTTCTGGCAGATAGTTATAAAGTCATACTAGCTAGCATGTAAAACTGTGGCCAGTTTATCTTTTCTCCTATGTTAAGGGTTTCAGCTGTTGCATGCAAAATTGCCCTGATTAGGACTAATTTTAACTGATACACATAATACCAAATAAGCCCAAATAATAATTATTCAACTCGCAATGCTTCACCAGCTACCTTTGCATTTGCCTTGATAAGATTTACCTCCATTCGGGAATGTTACTATTCCACTCCATGGAGACTTACATTTGGTGTACGCTTTACTTTCTCACTCCCGAGGAGAGCACCAAGGTATTTCTTATATACGCCTTTGAGACAGTTTCCTGTCCTAATGATAAACCAGTAAATAAATGGTTAAACATGGTTCGTTAGCACATGATTCTTACAAGATCAATACAAGAGTGTTCATCACACTACGTATTATACATCATCATGTTTTCTGAAGTTCATTCAAAGTGTAGACTTCATTCTATTTATCTGCCAGTCGTTTCTGCAACCGCTGATGTCAAAATATGTTCTACAAAAACTTTGAATTCAAATAATTTTTTAATGTTTTTTTTTTGCAAACATATATTTGGCCACAACGATGCAACCACATTATTGTGTTTCCAGCGATGTCTCTATACCTATGTTATTTATCAATTATATCTATTAGTTATTTACATATTATATGTTACTTATACTACAGTTACCCACACGGGATACACCCACACTGATTGTATCAGGCGAGGTATTTGTCTATTTTTACTTATACTGCTGCAAACCAATGCATTATTTTACTAACCGAGCTATTTTCCCTCATATGTCAATTGTTATACTTTGCACAGTAGGCACATCCAACTGATATTTCTAGCAGCTTTACAATCCGACGGTCCTCCGTCATATTTTAGAACATTCAGAGTTTTTCTGCGATTACACCTCATTACTTGAAATGTAGTTGTTTTTTCAATTTTTTCCCTGTACAATAAGTGTACATGTTTACAGCTATTTTCGCTGCCCGTTTTTGAGCTTTTAGCTATATATATAATATATATAATATATATATATAATTATATATATATATAATATATATTATATATATATATATATATATATAATATATATATATATATATATACTAGTACTCACTTAACACTTGATCTTTTTTATCAGTGATTTTTTCACATTGTGGATTTACCCTCACTAGTACTGACACATATATAATTCTTTCGGCCATGTCATTGTCTTTGATGTTTAACATCATGTAGATTGTAGAACATTGTTTTCCCTCATTTGCGTTTTTAACAATTACCGCATGATACATGGAATTCAAGCGGTCCAACCTTCCATCTCTGGTCCCTCGAATTCTTGCGTAAATATTTTTCTGCTAATTAGCTCTCACTTAACACACTTTTAACGAGATGATTTATGCTGTGAAAAGTTTAGAGTATATTATGTATATTGTGGAAGTTTTATGTCACAAACATCTATTTTAATTTATGTTCTTACCTTTAGATAACCCTTGTGTATCGTATCCCAGCAAAATACCCCAGCTAGCACTAACTAAGATACTATCGGGTGGATAGGCGGGTTGTAGGGTTGAAGGATGTAAATAATACTGCCTGCTCAGGCGGTCGGAGTGGCCAGGCCGAGATCAGGCCGGAGTGAAGGGCTGAGGCGGTGTGTTTTATCTGAGGCGTCAGGGAAGCTATCATGCTATTAAGCTGTGCTGATAATCACTGTGTTGATTTTAATACGTCCTATGGTTTTACGTTTTATATACAAAAAATCCATTCTTCTCGTTTATCGATCATGTAATGATACTGGCCAACGGTCCTCCAGAAATTTCCTTACCCTATCCCATTCCATTTATTCTCCTTCTCCAACCAACAAATCACATCCTTTCTATGATCTAACCGTCCTGCTATAACATTTCGTTCCTTTCCCCTTTCCGCACCGTTTCACTCTTTCTCTATAACCCCTCCCCTTTATTATGCTTTGCCATAGTGCCATATGACCTCTGATGTCTGGCACATTTTCCCCTTTTTAGCATTAATTCAATTCAATTCTGTGGCCGCGGAGGATACGTAACAATTCCCTAGCTACGTGTCCATGTCTCTAAAGTGGCGAGGATAATGATGACGGCCAATGACCAGTCGTTCTAATTTAGGTGATAATAAAAGGTAATACTGGTTATTACCACTGGGAATGTTCATTTATCATATCCCAATACATATCATTTACTTAAATTCCCTTAAATAATAACCATTACCATTATATATATATAATATATATATATATATTATATATTATATATATATATATATATATATATATATATTATATATATATATATATATTAATATATAATATATATATATATATTCCTACTCTCCCATACGGTGAGCAAACAACACCTCCCTATATCACAAGGGGGGGACAAAACCACCACTCCACCAATTAGAGAGAACTGCAACTCCGAAATGCCAGTGGTCGCTGGCAGTTTTAACTCACAATTTGGTGAAAAGTTGGTCAATTTGAAAGAAAAATATGGGCTTATTCCACTGCACTTAAAACACACAAGTATAATATTAAGAACGATTTTCTTCTATATGTATATTGTATAGAAGCCTGATTCTGTAAAACATTGTATATAACCAAATAACCAAGTAGGTTATAGTTGAGGAGGCGAGGTAAATGTTACTCTATGATATTATATAGTCAATAACGTATGTTTAGAAGTTATCTATACCGAGGCAGTCATATTTTCCTGTTATTATTGTGTATCAATCAGATAGAAAGCCTGGAAGTGCAATGAGTCGACGCGTGAAGTAGCAATGTTTTGATTCAATCTCCCCGCCACAATCTCCCCGCCCACCACTCCCCGCCGCGGCGTGTCGCCTCCACAATTATAACCTACATTGTCGCAGCAACAAGCCGATTTCGGCATTCTTTATTCTTCGTTTTTTCCAAGGCATTGCTTATTGTATTTTGACAAGCGTTTGCCAGACGCAGCAGTACTGTCTTAGAAAACAGTGTGAACATCGCCCAAATTTTAAATGCCACAATATACATGTAAAAAATATATTAAGCTTTGCTACTCGAGGCGATTAATTTGCATTAAATTGCTATTATAGAACGTTCCATCGTAATGCATGTCATCCATATAATTAGTAGAACAACAGAAGAACTATATTTTTTGGTATTCAAATGCGGTGCATCAATGTTTATCGCGAAATTAATTTATGAAAAATATTAGTCGCGGAGCCAAAACACAGTAGACCAACCTTTGAGTTAAAACTGCCAGCGACCACTGGCATTTCTCGAGTTTCAGATCATTGAATTGAGAGGGCAGTCGGTGGATAATTTCCACATATATAATGTATGTATGTATATAGCCTTTAGTTAGATGTACAATTTATTTTTAACTCTTTTCATGCCCTAGCTAATTCTTATTTGACTAATTTGTAGATAATTTTTTTAGCTGCCCGAGCAATGTCAGTCAGGAATCACTTCTTCTTTTTTTTTTTTTTACATCACAAAGGAATGGCCAAGGCCACAACAAAAATAGGTAACACAAATCCCGCTTAGTTGCCAGTCCCTATAAGAAGGCAGTAGAGAATAAAAAAAAAGGAGGGAGGTGTCTTGTTGCTCTTCTCTTGAAAAGATTTAAGTCGTAGGAAAGTGGAAAAGTAGAAACAGGAAGAGATTTCCTGAGTTTACCAGTGAAAGGATGAAAGAGTAAAGCTACTGATTAACTATAGCATCAGGAAGATGACATAATAGGGATGAGAATGAGTAGAAGTATTGTGCAGCGAGGCCGCGCGTGAGGAGAGAGGCATGCAGTTAGCAAGTTCAGAAGAGCAGTGAGCATTAAAATAACGGTAGAAAATAGCAAGAGAAGCAACATTCAGGCGGTGATTTAAAGATTGAAGATTGTCAGTCAGAGGAGGGGAGTTAATGAGACGAAAAGCTTTTGACATCACCCTGTTTAGGAGAGCTTATGAGTGGATCCTCCCTAAACATGTGAGACATACTCCATACATGGGCGGATAAGGCCCCTGTAGAGAGCAAGCAACTGGGAGGAGAAAAAAAAGGACGCAGACGCAACAGGACACCTAACTTCTTAGAAGCTGTTTTAGCAAGAGATGATATGTAAGATTTCCAGTTCAGATTTTTAGTAAAGGATAGTCCTAGAATGTTATTTGTAGAAGAAGGAGATAGTTGAGTGTCATTGAAGAAGAGGGGATAGTTATCTGGCAGGTTTTTTCGAGTACATAGGTGAAGAATTTGGTTTTTGAAGGATTGAACAAAGCAAGGTTTGCTTTGCCCCAATCAGAAATTATAGAAAGATCAGAAGTTAGGCGCTCGGTGGCATCTCTCCGTAAATCACTTAGTTCCTGTTGAGTTGGACGTCTAATAAAAGACGTTGAAAAATGCAGGGTAGAATCATCAGCGTATGAGTGGATAGGGCTTTGAGTTAGACATAGAAGATCATTTATGAATAATAGAAAGAGAGTGGGTGATACGACATAACCCTGGGGAGCACCACTATTGATAGATTTAGGAGAAGAACATGTCCGTCTACAGTAGCTGCAATAGAACGGTTTGAACGGAACTTAAGATGAAGGTACAGAGAGAAGGATAGAAACCGAATGAGTGTAGTTTGGAAATTAAAGATTTGTGCCAGACTCTATCAAAAGCTTTTGATATGTCAAGGGCAACAACAAAGTTTCACCGAAACCCCTAAAGGAGGATGACCAAGAATCAGTTAGGAAAGCTAGAAGATGGCCAGTAGATCGTCCTTTACGGAAACCGTACAGATAGAAGAACCGATCAGATAGAAGATTGTGAGCAGATAGATGCTTAAGAATCTTCTTATTAAGTATAGATTCAAAAACTTTAGGAAGGCAGGAAGTCAAAGCTATAGGACGGTAGTTTGAAGGATTAGAACGGTCACCCTTCTTAGGAACAGGTTGGATGTGAGCAAACTTCCAGCAAGAAGGAAAGGTGGAAGTAGATAGACAAAGACGGACAAGTTTGACCAGGCAAGGTGCAAGAACAGAAGCACAGTTTTTGAAAACAATAGGAGGGACTCGGTCAGGACCGTAAGCCTTCCGAGGATCTAGGCTCAGAAGGGGCAAAGAAAACATCATTACGAAAGATCCTAATAACAGGCATAATATAGTCAGAGGGTGGAGGAGAAGGAGGAACAAGCCTTCATCAACCAGAGTGAAATTTTCAGCAAAGGTTTGACCGAAGAGTTCAGCTTTAGAAATAGATGAGACAGCTGTGGAGCCATCTGGGTGAAGCATAGGAGGGAAAGATGCAGAAGAAAAATTGTTAGAGATGTTATTAGCTAGATGCCAAAAATCACGAGAGGAATTTGATTCAGAAAGATTTTGACATTTTCTATGAGTGAAGGAGTTTTTGGTAAGTTGAAGTATAGATTTGGCATTATTACGGGCAGAAATATAAAGGGCATGAGTTTCAGGAGATGGATGGTTACGGTACCGTCTGTGAGCCGCCTCTCTATCTCGGACAGCATGAGAACAAGCAGTGTTAAACCAAGGTTGACGGGCTTTAGGATTAGAGAAAGTGTGTGGAATGTACGCCTCCATGCCAGAGACTATGACCTGCAGTTATGCTCTCTGTACAAAGAGATGGGTCTCTGACATGGAAGCAGTAATCATTCCATGGAAAATCAGAGTAGTACTGCCTTAGTCGTCCCACTTAGCTGAGTTGAAATGCCAGAAGCACCTCCTCTTAGGTGGGTTCCGAGGCGGCACCGATCGATAGGACAGGTTTACAGAATAAGATTGTGATCGGAGGAACCCAACGGACAGAATATTTTCACAGAGTAAACAGAAGGGTTAGTAGTTAGGAAAAGATAAAAAATGTTTGGCGTGTCTCCAAGGCGTCAGGAATACGGGTAGGGTGCTGCACCAGCTGCTCTAGGTCTTGGAGTTAGAAAAGCTGTATAGTCCAGCAGTCAGGGGTGGAACCTTGGAATTTGTGGTGCATAATTGTTCTCTGTGGATTTTGATCACTGAGTGTGCCATTAATAAGAATCCGTCGGGTGCAGTTATTGTGGCACCCTTGAGCATTTTGAGAAATTCAAGATGGCGGCTAATATACATAATACACCAACGGTTTTATATTGATAACTTCCTTAATATTTGACTTTTCAACAGTCATTTTGGTGTCTAACCATAGGTTTTTGTGGTCAAGGAATCCAATAACACTAATGAAATTACAATAGACACTTTTTTTATACGGTTTGAAAATAGACGGTCTGTTAAACTAATAATACATAAAAAAAATAAGATTAAACCATCCATGGGGAGTTTTCTAATAAGCTCACGCTCAAGCCTGTCTCTCAGGCTCTCACATCCTCAGCACTTTCAGGCTGAATGATCTATCATTTACCGTAAATTCTCTGTACTTCTTTGGGACATCAGAATTACCCTTCAATACAACAACTGAAACATTTCTTAATAAAAATGTAGTTTATCATTTTATTTGTCTGCACTTGGGGAAAATATTGGAAAAATTTAATATTGAAAA
Source organism: Chionoecetes opilio (assembly GCA_016584305.1). Lineage (NCBI taxonomy): Eukaryota > Metazoa > Arthropoda > Malacostraca > Decapoda > Majidae > Chionoecetes > Chionoecetes opilio. The sequence goes on along the minus strand of JACEEZ010006304.1, from coordinate 800,306 downwards.
C
>JACEEZ010006304.1:690000-797668 GCA_016584305.1 Chionoecetes opilio | reverse complement strand
TTAATAATCCGTGTTTTAGGTTGAGTAAAGGGTCCATAGCTTTCCATGTATATTCATTTTCTGATAAATGAATTAGAACCATGCATAATTAGCGTACTAAAATATAACTCATCCATCGGGTATTTACTCGAAATGATGTTATTTTTTAGTTAACGCTAATTCATGTTAGATTCATTATCAGAAAACGAAATATAGCATGGAAAGCTAATGAAAATACGCTTCTTTCTATCGCTAGCATCTAAATGTTTTCTCGCAAAATATTAAATGGCGATGAGTTCAAGTGAATTAAGTTCATGCATATTTCTAACTCTCTCATAATGGCATTTCTTTATTGCATTTACTGTTTTTTATTTGATAAATTATATAGAAACAAACATTTACGAAGATACGGTATATCATATATACTGATAAACCATAGGAAGGGAAAAGGGAGTGATGTTCGAAAATGGCAGGAATCGAAAAACTGGCCTCCACTGGAAATAGCCCAAAATGAGTAGCAAGTCCAGTATAGAGTAGTCTTTGGATATATATATATATAAATATATATATATATATATATATATATATATATATATATATATATATATATATATATATATAGTATATATATATAATATATATAATTATATATATATATATATATATATATATATATATATATATATATATATATATATATATATATATATATATATATATATATAATATATATAAGGCACTTATTTGAACACACCTTCCGTCCTAGCTTTCTCCATGTACCCATTTCTCGACCAACTCCCTGATGCATTTCAAGAATCTAACTTTAAAAGTCTATTTCTCGTCAATGTACGTATATACTGTAGAATCGTAGATGCCAGTGGGTTGTTTTTGGCATACCCTTAACCCTAGTAATGCCCAGGGGCGTAGTTATGCCTGGGCATTGGGGGCTGTAGCCCCGAATGTTTTATGAATAGCCCTGATCTCAAATTCCTTTTTTATTTTATTTTTATTTTATTTTTTTCTCTCACAAAAATAAGATAAGCTCTGACTGGGCCAACGTCAAATTTTAGTAAAAAACAAGATATTTGGTTAGATGTTACTTAGTGTATATGCTGATAACATCCTTTTTATGAGCAGGACATGAGAGAGGTGGAGAGAACAGGAGGAGAGAACAGAGGAGATGATGAGTGCATGACGAGGAGACACCAAAAGACCTTTTGGAGAGGTCTTTTTTTTCGAAGTGCATTTTTTTTCGAGTGCATTTGTTTGAAGTGCATTTTTTTCGAAGTGCATTTTTTCGAAGTGCATTTTTTCCGAAGTGCATTTTTATCGAAGTGCATTTTTTCGAAGTGCATTTTTTTCGAAGTGCATTTGTTCGAAGTGCATTTTTTTCGAAGTGCATTTTTTCGAAGTGCATTTTTTCGAAGTGCAATCTTCGAAGTGCATTTTTTTCGAAATGCATTTTTACGCAATGCATTTTTTCGAAGTGCCTTTTTTTAAAGTGCATTTTATTCGAAGTGCATTGTTGTGTGTCCTTGGCCAGTCCTTTGTGATGTAAAAAAAAAAAAGTAGTTAAAAGACCGAGTTGGGTCAGATTCAGTATTGAACAAAGCATTGGGGAATATACAATCTATAGGACTGCTTCATTACGCCAAAGCTCTCTTTTTCTCCTACTGATGAAAATAAAATAATAGCGAGGTGAACCCCAACTCAGATTGTCTTAATTTTATTTTAATTTCATGTTTCGAAAGCTTTCCTAAGCAAATTACCATAGCCTTTTAGTAGAGCACAGTGTCTCACATCTTATATTCATTATACTCATAAATAAATTTAAAATTATCCTGTAAAAATTTAAAGATCTCTTGGCTGGGCTAAGCCCCCAATGTTTCAAGATCCTAAATACGCCCCTGGTTGTGTGTATATAAACATTAATTAGCATCACAGTTGGCAAGGAATATGATGCAATAGGGTTTGGGGTCAAATTACTATCTGAGATCATGCAGCTTATGGCAAGTTAATGATGTGGTTGGAAGAAGGGTGATCATCGAAGAGGGTGGGGTGGGATTCAGGGCTGTCTAATTTTGTATTAAACAGCCCTAGAAAATGTTGAGAAAAGAAAATTTATTCAGATTATTAGTGCCATACAGGCATACGTACACCATCCATAGTTGCATACCTTGAAAATAATTTTGCCACTGAGGGCAGTGACTCTATAATCTTGTTTTTTAAGAGGTGACGCAAAATATTAATCATGCATAAAATAAATTTCCCGTAAAAACGGCCATTTGACCTATTTTGTACAACTTGACCTTTGACCTATATGTTTAGAGGGGTCATGTTAGTTTGAAAATATGTTTTTCAGATTCACTGGATCATGTTTCTTTTCAAGTGTAATGCACTTATTGTGCTAAAAATGAGTAGTTTTAGAGATAATGGGCCATATATATATAAATGGCGGCCATTTTGAAAATATGCAAATTAGGTAGCTTCTGGGTTGAAATTTGGGGTCCCATTTTGGATATGTCATCAATAACTACTTAATAAACAATAATTAACAATAAAAAAAACTGTTGCAATTTGTTTGACTCAACATAGCAAATTACTCTAAATATGGTCGACTGCAAAGCAATCCAGTCCTTTAACAACCCATAACCTACGTAGCAAGAAAAAATAAAAATGATACCCTACCCACAATCCTCTACGACGTTGTTAATGAGTTCGAAGCCCTAACGAACTCTAGCAACATAAGCTTTAATAAAAAGACTACAAAACTATACCAACACTATTACTAACTCACATTTACTAACATTTAAGACTTAGATAACGTTACAGGTCGAATTATTGGTCAAAGGTCAATAGGTAAAGGCATTGGAAGGTAATAAGGGAAAGATTTGATTGAATAATACCTTCCTGCACGAAAAGAGAAGGTAATATTTACCCATACACCCGTCTTGAAGCATTCCTCTAGTCTACAGTATTTAGTAGAATGTTGTAAGACACATGTGGTCGAATGCTTCTATTTTGCCCAAAAATCCTCATTATAACGCTATGAATAATGTAAACTCGTATATTTTAATTTTGCATAAAACCCATGTTGACCATGACAACATTTAATTTTAGCTGGTTTGGTAGGAATAATGGAAAATAAGTCAAGCCTGACATCGCTAGACCCGACGTCCCCGGAGCTGACGGGAGGTTCCCAGACGGCCACCAGGTTGGCAGGTCAGCTCACTGTTATAGTCAATTAGGGCCCTGACTATACCAGAGAGCTATACACGTGTAGATCTCACGGCCTCTTGTATATAGCTATACCCTTTTGTTAATTCTTATGTTCTAATGCAACTGGGAGGGAGAAAAAAATGGACACAGAAGCCCCAGTGCACCTAGCATAGAAGCTGTTTTAGCAAGAGATGAGATGTGACATTTCCAGTTCTGATTCTTAGTAAAGGATAGCCCAAGAATGTTCATTGAAGAAGAAGACTGTTGTGAGTGTCATTGAAGAAGAGTGGATAGTTGTCTGGAAGGTTCTGTCGAGTAGATAGGTGAATAAATTGTGTTTTTGAGGCATTGAACAAAACAGGGTTTGCTTTGCCCTAGTCAAAATTTATAGAAAGATCAAAAGGTAGGCGCTCTGTGACATTTTTCCGTGAATCACTTTAGTTCCTGTTGAGTTGGGCGCCTAATGAACGACGTTGAAAATGCAGGGTAGAATCAGGGACATATGAACCCTGGGTTAGAAGCATCAGCGTACGATTGGATAGTACATTAAGTTAGACTTAGAAGATCATTAATGATAATAAAAAAGAGAGTGGATGATAGGACAGAACCCTGAGGAACACCACTATTGATTATCTAAATATGATTCAGACTTAGGTTGAGTGCAGAGATTTAAATAAAAGTATAAAACTACACCGAGATATATATGAAGAACAATCTATAAATAATATAAGCGAAAGTGTGTCTGTGTGTGTGTGTGTGTTGTGTGTGTGTCCGCTCTAGGTTCCGCCCCCTGTGGCGCAATCCCATCATATGGCACAGTTTTGGAACCAGGTCGACCAGGGGAAGGTTTTAAGGCCACTTTGGGGATGATCCCGATCACTTCTTTTTTTCTTTTTTTAGCGAGAATTTTGAAGAAAAAAAAAAAGTGGGTTGGAGAATTGAGGAAACCTTGATGTAGGGTATTTCTACATCCATGATTTCAGGAAAGTTAGAAAGGGCTATCTGGAGAGTCGTGTTTGGTGGGCCGAAGGCCCACCAATATGTCCGCTATAGGTTCCGCCCCCCGTGGCGCAATCCCATCATATGGCACAGTTTTGGAACCAGGTCGACCAGGGGAACGTTTTAAGGCCACTTTGGGGATGATCCGATCACTTTTATTTTTTTTTCATTTTTAGTATTAGCGAGAATTGTGAAAAAAAAAGTTGGGTTGCGAGAATTGAGGAAACCTTGATGTAGGGTGATGGTAATGGGTGAGTGAATGGGTGGGGTGATGGGTAATGGGTGTGGGGTTAGACCTGTTCAGAAAACAATTTTTTCCTATTTTTATACCCTCCTGCACGGTTCCAATGCTTTTTGACCTGGAAAAGTCGAAAATTACAACCATTATAAGCAAAATGTCAGAACCTTTGCCTCATGAAGCATGAAGTTCTATTCTATACACGTTTTCTGAAACGCCAGTTTCGGAGCATTTTGATGTTTGTTTTCGCCTATTTTTTCACCAATAAAGGGCTAAGCGGGTTAAAGCAAGTAATTAAAATGCTGATGAAACATCAAAATGATGAAACATTTATGGACATTCATGGTTATTTCCAAATTTTTCCCAAAAAATTTAAAACAAATATTTTATTTCACTCTAGTCCAAATTCAAAGGGTTTTTAGCATGACATCTAATGGTCGTTAGTTTTTTTGCGATCTTTTTGAAACCTGTAAAAAATCCGAGATACTTCACAAGAAATTTCCACTATGGCGTAGCAAGGAGCCCGGACGCAAGTTGAATCTCAGAACCCCTCCACCTCGTCCAGAGACAAGCGTCACCCGACCTCCCCTTAGTCTGACAAAAACCCTTCCTGATGGGTCCCCCTCCCCAGCATCGTGGTCCCAGTTCCCCACCAACAGACAGCCCCCCCGTCTTCCTCCATCCCCAGGGGTTTGCCGAAATACGGGGGAACCCAAAGCATCAAGACCCTCGCCAATGAACAGTGGGGGCTATCATCCCTTTCGGCAAGGGCAGGATAAAAGCCCCTGACCAAGTAAATGCACGCGCTTTCATGACATTTCACAAAAAGCAAGAGTCTACAAGGAAAAAGGTAAAAACAGGTGACCCTGGGGGGAAAAAGGATGCCTTTTTCCGGGAAAATTAGTACCGTTCGACATGGGAGCTTCAGATCCCACCCGGAAAATAAGAAAAACCCCGACTGTATAAAAGGGAGAAGAAGGAAAGGACATAGATTCTACCAGGGCAGGGATGCCGAAAACCCCTCGAAAGGGGAAAAATTTACGAGTGTAGGGCTACAATAACCTTACGGGGGTGGGCTGGGGGAGATGTCGTCCCGAGCCGTCACCCCGTAGGGTTTATGGGGCCTCTGGGTGGGGAAAAGGGTATTCTGGGATATGGGGGGGAAATTCTGCTGACCAACAAGAGCAACGTGCATGACGCGTTTTATTACCAAATCATCGCCTCACTGCCCAGGGAGCCCGATAAAAAAATTTAAAGAGATTTTCAAATCCGCTTACTAAAATCGGCCTCTTTGGGAAAATGTCCCGGACGCTTTTTAAAACCAAATACTCAAAAACTTAACACAAACCTCATAAACCTTACCTAACCAAAACCAGACTAAATATAACTTAACCTAACCTAAAAACTATTTTTGCCGGTGTTGAGCAAGATCGGCTGATTTCCGAAATGGGGCCGATTTTAGCTCACTATCGCCAAATGTTACGATAATACTAGCTGCCACTTAGCCTTTCAGCGAAATTTTTCTCCCACTGTTTACTACAGAACGACCCGGGGTTTTCCCTTTGATGCGCTGATCATAGGTTCGAGTCTAGGTCCCCGAAATAGACTATAACCACGCTGGCCCGCGAGAGTATGCCGACCCGTGGCCCTGGCGGTACTCTGTTATAGTGGGGGAAACTGCGCTTTCGCTCTTTAGGTCAGACAAGACCAGGGGGGGGCAAACACCCACTGTGACACACGTGACACTTGTTGCAAGGATAGATAACTTTTTAATCCTTGTTTGGGTGTTGTACGTGCGTGTGTACTAGTAGTAGACATTTATCCCAAACCCCCACCCCCGATCATTAAGGGGCCCAAAACTTGTATGATAAACATACTTTTTGTTTCAAGAATCGACCAATATATTTTATTTATATTTTTCCCCCTGATATGAATTTTTAAAAGTACTATATTTTGTATGTTAAATATAATATATGGAGTCAATGAAGCAATAAACACATCACTTTTAAAACAGGCAAGCATAAAAGGCTCTATAATACACAAAAACTAAAGTAAGTGTAAAAACTTGTAATTTATTGTTTGTTGATCTCTACCGTTAAAATTTTCACCCCTTAGGGAGTTAAGGGTGCTCCCGACCACCCGTAGCCTCGCGGTCCCGTAGAAAGGGGCAGAAAAGGGTTTGAGCTCTCCCTTAGGGGCGTGCGAGGTAAAATCCCCAGGGTAATACTTACGGGGGCCCCGTAACTCTTTCGAGCATCTCTCCCAGATCAGAAGACAAGAAAAAGGGCCCACAGTCGGGTCAGACAAGAAAAATTTCAGTCCGGTCCCGAAACAAGCAGAGAGGGCTGCAAGACTGGAGAGAGAGGAACAATATGAATTTGTAAAAAAATTTCTACAATTTTTCAGCTCCACACAGCGAAGGACTGCTGCTGATGGTCTACCTGGGCTGACCCAACCACAGTGGGGGAAGCAGAGGCTGGATTCCCAACACCTTTTCCCCTGGATGTTAAACCACCAAACACTGTGCCTCCATTTCCCAGGAGGGGTCGGAGTGTGTTGACACTGCATACCGTGCGTCTGGGATTGTTGACAATAAAGTGACACCCTTAGTCTCTGCTCTTAAGGGTGGGGGAGCTGACCGGACAAGTTGTCACTCAACCCCAACAACAACGGGAAAAGGATGCTGACAAGGTACCCCATCAGCCAGGATACATGGCAGCATTTTGCGAGGACCCCCCCAAGTATGCTGCTCTCCACTGGGGTGGCAAGATGCTGAGAGATTCCGGGGGAAATGATCCTGGGACCAGTCAGAACTCTGGGTGTGCTTGTCTCAGGACCACCTGCAATCCTGAAGGCAAGCTACTGGGAGTACCCGTGATAACACTCAACAGGAACGGGTTAGGGAGGGATCCATGGTTTTCTGGAGGCATGGGGGGTTACTGGAGTGACACTGCCCTTTTGTTTTACACAACGGCCAGCAACAGTGGAGTACATCGGGGGGCTGCCAGTTCTGGGGAACAGCTTGACAGGAAGGTGTTCTACCGGCCTGCAGACACCAATTTAGAAGGCGGTTGGTGCTGTATGGGGGAAAAATGTTGCAAAGGGCAAAAGCCCCGAGAATCCTTTGGGTTTAAGCACTTCAGGACGTTGGACGATCTTACCACAGACAAACCCCACAATCCCGTCCAAAACAGACAAAAAGGGTTTAATAAAAAAAAGAAAGAGTGCAAAAAACTACGGAAAACCGAGGGCGGGAAACCTCCTGAGCTGACTACCGTGAGATGGCCTGAGCTTACACTGATCGCCTTGGGGCCCCCCCCGCGGATCCCCTGGGGCTCCTGGAGCCATTTTCAGGCCGTGGATGGGCCCGAAACCTGTATTCTATGAAAAGTTATGTTTCCTGAGCAGCTGGATACGATGAAGAAACTGTTGTAAAAACTGGAACGCCTCAACCCCTTTCCCAGGGCTGTTCTTTCACCCCTGTGGAGGGGCTCTACCTTTCTGCAGAGCTCCTGCAAAAGATCTGCAGTCAGAAGGACATGATGAGTTCAAGAAACAGTCCAGAGATTGTTTAGGCGTGCTACAAAAACTTGAAAACCACAAATGGTTACCTGACACGGAGGTTTTCCCTTCGCTCTCTTCGGTAGCAGACCAGTGACAAAGAGAAAGGACTTGTGCCAAGCGGGAGCCACTGAGAACCAGATAGCTTTTAACGAGGGGAAAACCCATGTTCCCCCAGGTTACAGCCAAGACGACTCGGCTGATCTAGTTGGTCCAGAGAGTCATCTTTGCTTTACCCCTTGGGATTATATGACTGGGTTCTGCAACCCGTGGGGACAGGGCCCAAAGGGGTGATGACCAGCAAGGCCCTGGAATATGTCACAATGTAAAAAGTAGTGAAAGCATTGCTGAGCGGGGGGTCAATGATGATGATTTCGCAAACACATTACCCAGATTTCAGCAAAAAAAGTACCTTCTTTAAACTGTGGGAAAAAACCCTAGCGATTTTAAGCTTTTAAGAAACAAACTCTAAAAATGACTGTGAAATGCCTTCTGACATAGACAATAAGTTTTCGCCACTTGAAAATAGTTTTGAGAGTCTTTGTCAACATTTTTGATGTCAAGATTGTAATATTTATGAAAATTTTTAGAAATTTTCAGAAAAATTTTTTTTTTTCTGGGTATGATGGTCTTTTTTTTTTGAAAGTTTTTTGGGTGTTTTTCAAAATAATATTAAAAATGCTTAATTTGATACCAATTTTTTTTTGTTTTTTATCCCAATTGTAACAAAAAATCTCAGGGGAAAAAAAGTTTGGGGGAAAGGGAAAATTAGGGCTTTTCTACTGTCGCGGGGTTAAAATCTTGAGGCCAATGAACAAAGGTTGACATTTAGCTCAAAAGGTTTGATTTTCGGCTTTTTCAGGGCAAAAAGCATGGAAACCCTTTCAGGGGGGGATAAAAAAAGGAAAAAATTGTTTTCTAACAGGTCTTGTGGGGGGAGGGGAGTGAAAGGGTGGGGGGTGATGGGGTTGGGGGGTGAGGGTGATGGGGTTGGGGGGGGGGGGGATGGGGATGGGCGAGGGGGCTGTGTTTGGGGGCCGAAGGCCCACCAATAGCCCTCCGCAGGAGCTAGCCAAAAAATCCGCCCGGGGGGCGGCTTTTCGGCTAGTTTTAATTTTGGGGAAGGACTCAATATTGGAGTACGGAAAGGGAAACTCATCACTGTCAGTAGTGAACGATACGGACTAGAAGTTGTTTTTAAAAAACATATAACAAATCATGGGTGATGTGGGAAAATTTAACCCCCCCACCCACTCAAAAATTTGGGAAGTTGGTTTTTTTCCCCCCCCCCCTTGGAGGGAGGGATTGTCCGCTCACAAAGGGGGGCGTAGGGATGTTATAAAATTTAATGGTAATGGGTATTAAATAAGGGAATTTAAATAAATGATAAGTACTGGCAGAGCTGGGATAAATAATTAATTTTTAAAAACTAAATACTAAATCATGGGAGAAAATTATTTAAATACTAAAACTAAATACATTTTCGAAGTTTTAAATCTAAATACTAAATACACAATTTATTTAAATACATTTGTAAAAAACTTTTAAATCACCAATTTTAAAATGTCCGAAAAAAAAAAATTTCCTTAGGGTTCCTTAAATTTTGGGTTTCCCTAGAAATTTCCTTCTCAGGCCTAAATTTTCCCTTAAAAGCAGGACATTTCCTTGCTGAAACCCGGGTTATTTAAACATCGGGGTTGCCAGATATTTTGGGGGGGTTTTGGCCAAATTAACTGAAAAAAAATTATTTATATTTTTTATTAAATTTTTTTTTAATAAATGTATTTAAATACTAAAAAAAGTATTTAAAACTGTATTTAAATACATGACAAAAAATGTATTTATAAATACTTTCTAAATACACAAATGTATTTAAATCGTTTTTAAATACAATTTGTATTTAAATCTGCCCAGCTCTGGTACGGGGCAAATAAAAATACAGTCCCAGTGGTTATTAAGCTTTTGCACCTTATTTGGCACCTTAATTTGGAGCGACTGGCTATTGGTCGTCGTTTAATATTGCCCTTTCCTGGTTATACGTGGCAGGTATTGGTGGGGGTGCCTCGCCGCCCCGACGTTGCACGTGTGGTAGGATTTTGGGGCCCGGTCGCCGCCGCTGGTTTAAAAGGGTTTAGTACACTCCACACCTCCGTGAGGATAAATCTCTTATTAAATATTACGGGTTTTTTATATATAGAATTGTTGAGACTTTTTGAATAGGTTTAAATAAAAGGACGTGTTAAAATACGACAAAATGATTATGCCGCGGTCATGGAAAAACTGGGTATAAAACCTCCGACCCCCATAAAAATACACACCGCCCTCCAGCCCTCCGCTTCTGTCCTTACGGGGGCCCTCGATCACGGCGAACATTTTTGGGGAAAGGACAGGCAGTATTTTTAATAAAAAGCCTACAGCGATTTCAACCCCCTACCCACCGATAAGTTCCTAGTTAGTGACAGTTGGGGTATTTGGTCGGGATGAATGAAAATGAGTTTTGATTAGGTAAGACCTCTTTTAAATAATGTATGAAAATAAATTCCCAACTTTGGGGGCACCGAGTAGGGGAATAGTTTTCATGTGACTCGAGGTGGTCTTGTCCAGAATTGTGGTTAGAGAGCGGAGGTGGGTGTTTCGCGGCGCAGAGGTGGTTTTTCGGGGGCGTCGGGAAACTCACCCGGGAACCCCCATACACCGGAGTAGATAAATCAAAGGTTACGAGTAGTTATTGTAATATTTTAAATGGGGGTTGGTCATAGGCCGGTTTTAGCGCCTTGATAGGCCAGCCAAGGGCGCTTCCCCATTATGATATAATTAATTTCAACTAACATTATATATATAGTAATGCAATCTTCATTTAATATTTTTTTAACTTATTTTTAAACAAAATCAGGCGAATTAGCAAAGTAATTCATTATGGGCTAAATTAGTAATGTCACACAAATAATAATAAATGTAGACGCAATTAAGCAATCCTATTGATTATTTAATTTTAAAGGGACGGGTCTACCATTGTTAAGAGAAAGGGAAATAAATATGGGGGCGGTTTACTTCCTATATGAAGTTCAATTAAGACAACTGGGTAAAGAAATGTTTACCATTGGTGACCAATCATGAACACGAATGTCAAAGAACTCGATAAAGAAATTTGAATAGGGGGATTACGGGAGTGGCTCATTTTTCCATCAAAATCTGAATTTTCTTAACCCAAAAAGTTTAAAAGGTTTAAGCAGAACCCCCCACAGGAGACCCCAAATTTTATTCACTTAGGGGTAATCAGCTATATCAGCCCCCCTTAGATTTAAAAGATCCCTCGTTAGGGGGTATTTATCCTCGCCGTTACGCAAATAAAACAGCCTGTAATTAAGATTAAAATTCTCAGCCTACCAGAAAACCCTTAGCCCCTACTAAAAATAATAGTACACCCCAAATTCTGGGGCTATTTCTAAAAAAAAAGAAAAAAATAAATTTGTCTTATGTGAGGGGGGACACCACCCTCCACATGTAATATATATTTAGATTTTTACACGAGAGTTTAAAAGGGTTTAAAGACCTTTGGGAATTGCCTATCCGCTCCCTGGTAAACATGTTCAAATGCAGCCCTATACATTTAAGAACTTATAGGAAAATTAAAAATCTGTTAAACCCTCGTTTTGTCCTAACGTATAATAACTCAACCCCCCGTAGTTGAAATGGCGTCACAATAAGATAGTTCAGCAGCGTTCCTACTCCCCAATTGAAAGGGGCCACAAAGGAATTCAGTCAATGTAAAGACAATGTTTGCAGTGGTGCACACGATCCTTATAAAAGGGGGGATAGTTGAATTATTACAACTACCGATAATTAATAAAGTGAATTTAGCCCTATCAGGTTTTTCTTGCCAAAACAGAGGGTCAAACAAAATTTGACATAGTTCCCCCTGTCCCAATTTGGAAATATAAATTGGGTAGCTGCTGAGTAATTTAAAAATATTTGGGATTAGTTTTTAAATGTTAAAGGCTAAAAACACAGCTGAAATGCTGAGGGTAATGGTGTTAAAATAGTTTAATACCTTCGGGGACGTTTGATGGTCCCTCCAATTAATAATAGGGGTGATTTTTGGGCGACCAAGGGAAAGGGATCAAAATACTAACGTTTTTAGTTTACCCGCGCTGGGGTAAGGTAATAAAGGGACCCCTCCCCCAACTCACCATGCCGAAAAAGAGAAGAGTTTCCCCGCATGCAACCCCCATTTTAATTACCAAAAATTTGGGAACCCTTTCTTGCCCCCACCAATTAGTGAGGGAGTAAGGGAAAATGGTATTCCTTTATAAACAATACATTCCACAATGAAAATCCCAATAAAATGTTTCACGAGGAAATTTACCCTCAAATTTAAAACAGGATTATGGTTTAAAAACCCTACCCGGCTGAAAGATGTAATATTATCCTATACAGGGGTTTCCACTCAGCCCGACATATTGAAGATAAATAAGGGGAAACCTGAATTGATCCCAGATCCTGTATAGACAGAAAGGGTTTTTTCCCTTTTTGAGCAAACTAAACAAGAAATAAATTTTGTCTTCAAATCCCTTAAAAGGGGGTAGCTCTGACTCTTTTAAGTTTTTTGGGCAGAACAATACAAAAAACAGGGATTTCCTGAGGGAAAAATCAGCTTTGGCCCCCAGCTAGCCCCCCTAGGAAAAAATTTACCAAAGTATTAGGTCTGTACCTAGATCATGAGGGATAATTAGGGGTCGAGGACAAAAATTTTAAAAATGACTTCCAAAATACCCTCCCCTCCCCTACAATTCCCAAAAGCCATCATCTTTCTAAATTGTGGTGGAGAATATCATAGGCTCATTTCATGGGGGAATGGGGTACAATATTTGCCCATATAGTGTCAATTTTTTGGGTACATCATGGTAGACGGGAGTCAAATATTACCTCAAATCTTTCATTAAAAATTTAAAAATCTAAGGTAGACTAGTCTCCTATCTAGGGCCCCCCCGAACTTCCCGCTGATAGAGAGATCCAAAAAAAAATTGGGTCAATGGTGGGACTATACTGGGGATATTTTAACTCAGGAGATAACTCTCCCCCGATCAAGTATTGTCTGCATTTCACATGTACCCCTATTAGGACTATTTAAATTTTAAAAACCAAAGACCAAGGCCGAAACCACACAAATGTTTCCCGGGTAGTGGGCCCGGGTGAGGAAAATGAGCGGAACTTCAGTTTTGCCCCCCCCAGTTGTGGAAAATTTTCCACCAACCACCCCTCAAAATTGGGGAGTGGTGGTTTTTTTCCCCCCCCCCCCCCGGGGGAGGGATTTTCCCCTCATCAAAGGGGGGCTAGGGGTGTAAATATATAAAATTTTAATGTAATGGGTATTTTATAAGGTAATTTAAGTAAATGATAAGTACTGGGGTAATATAAATGAGCATTCCCAGTGGTTATTTAAACATTTTCATTTTATTTGGGGACCTTAATTTGACCAACCCACCTAGTTTTGGGACCTTGGTACCTACCTTGGTTGTACCAGTTGACTAGTTGGGGTATTGTGTCGGGTGAGAAACGAGGGTTTTGATCAAAGGTGGGGGCGCGTGAAAATTTTGGTACTTTTGCCCGCGCCCCTGCGCCGGTGGCGATGCCCACCTGCGCCGGCGCCCGCGCGCCCTATTTTTTTCCCTGCAGTTGGCCCCCCCCCGCTTCGCTGCGCCCGCGCCGCATTTAATTAGTATGCCTATACAAAAGTTTCTACCTATTTCCCCCAAAAAAACGTTTTAGGGTATAAATAAATCATTTTATTGAAAATCAATTATAAAAGGGTCACAGTTACCTATATTTTCATTAAAGATTAAATATGGCCCGGAGCTATATTGCTCGCTCGGCGGTACATTTAGCCAGGTGCCCCGCCCACTGAGTCTGATTACTGCTCTCTACTCATCCTTTCTACTCAATGCTCCTCCTACCTCCTTGTCTCCATGTTAGCTCCAAGTACTTGTACGGTGTACCATAAGCTTCAGGTGGAGAGGAAGACCATCTGCTAAGTTGCACCGTCAGGAGATGCCTTTGGGCCTCAAGATGTCCCGCGCGCTGAACAGCCTCTCCACTGCAGTAATGGGAGGCATTTGTACTTAATGAACATGTCAATCCAGGCCTCCCTGTGCTCCATGGGAACATTCATTGATAGGATGAGGGGTCCTCACTGTGGGCCCGCTTCCAGGACCGCACGGCGTTGTTAAGGACCTCATCCAGGTCCTGCTTCCTCTCCTCAGGAGCGTCCTCATCGTCCATGAGGAGGTCGACACCCAGCTAACCATCATCGGCGGGCCTACGTAGGCTGTAGAGCGGCGAACGGCGGCCGCCGGCGGCAAATTTACCTCCGTCAGCCCTCCGAAGACCCGCTGGTGTATTTTCAGACGGGATAATTTACTATGCTGAAAACTAATGTACAGAATTTCAAGAATTTAATATTTCTATGTGTAAACATTTTGAAACAAGTTATATGATTATCTTGCTGTAGTATTACATCAGTAGTGACAAGCAGCGGCAACTTGACGTCAATCCTCTGGAGGCGCGCTGGTACGTATTTGTAAGTGGGAAATATTCATTTCATATTATATATATTAACACAGTAATATACATAGTATCTCAATATCGGTACCATCACTATCATTAGGCCTGTTCAAGCTATTAAAAATTGTTATAAAAGTTTTTATAATAGTTTATAGAAATTATCATATGTCAGTTTATTTCAAATATTTCCAGCTTAATCAGGAACACCGAGAGATACATAGAAATAAAGATGAGATACGTACATAGGAAGGAGTTTACATGGAAAAAGGTTATCAGTTAGTCTATGCGTGTAGCTAGTATCATATAAAAATAACATTTGATTATCTGAGCAAAGATTACGGGATAACACAAGGTCATATTTTCCCTTATTTCAATAATTTCCAACATATTATCAACACATATCAATACTCAACGATACACCTAATAAGGAATATGTAGATGATGGAGAATTAACATGGATAATATCATGATTTAGAATAGAATATTATTTGAAATCATTACGCAGCTATCAATGCACTAAACTGCCAGACGTACGATAGCCATTACAAAGGGTTAAAAACCCAAAAAAGGGCCTAAATTATCACCCTTAACCAGTCGATAACATAATGAAACTTAGTTATAACATGTTTTCGCTCCTTCATTATGTCGAAATAGACTAAATAATATAAATGATTGCAGTACGACACGTTTTTTTAGGAATTCCTCAGCAGCGTTGTGTCAGTGACTCAGTGAAATCAGTTACTTGGAAAACGCACAAGCGGGTGGATGTTGTTATGTTGTTCGCCGCAATCAATATCCTTCTACATGGCTGTACAGTGTTCCACGTACACCAGCATGTAAACCCAATAACGAAAATGTTTTTGTACTTATGAAATAAACAATGTCCGTAGCAATTATGATCTCCTTTTCATCGTATTACTGGATAACGAATAGGAATATTTCTGGTTATACTTTCTAAGTATATTGCAGATATCGTAATGTTTTTATAAGTGTTGAACAGCCCATTAGTCCTATTAATCGGCTAATGGGTTGTGCAACACCCTTAAAACATTACTATATCTGCAATTACTTAGAAAGTATAACCATAAATATTCCTCAATCAGTTAATATAACAGTGGCAAATGGTCATATGCCCTACGGCGGGCCGCCGGTGAGCCTCTGAGCAAATCCCCAGCGGCCCGACGGAAGTGTACGACGTAGGGCCGCCGGTATGACATACGAAGGGCTCCGGAGGCCCTCCGTCTTTGTGTTTGCTGGCAATGTCCTGGCGTCTGGGCTGTGAGGGGCCAGCCTCTTCCTCTGCCACCTGAGTAGAAAATAAAGAAATACTACATATTAAATTTACTAAATTAAAATCGAATTTTATTTAATTGTCCTACACCAAGTACTACTTTCAATATCAAATAAACTGCCCACCTCTGTCTTTATGAGTCTTTTGAGCTCCCTGACGATCCTAGTCTTGACGGCCGGAACGTTGTCAGGAGACACTTTCCTCAGGATGCAGGGGTGTAGTGGGGGTGGAGGGCAGTGGCCATGACGATGACCATGTCGTCGTACAGGTGGCCAAACCTCTTTTCAAAGCCCCTGAGCAGGGCCTCCACCAGGACTTGGCATACTGGAGGTTGCCGCTGTCCCTCTGCCTCCCCAGGAGGGTCCTCATGATGTGGAGGTTGGGCAGGAGGATGCCCATGTAGGCGGTGTCCCTCCCCCTCCCGTCTGTCCAGGCTAAAGCTGGGCAGCGGCGGGGACAGCGGCGCGGGATTTTTTTACTTGCGCCGCGCGCCGTTGCGCCGGTTTTTTGAGAATTCGCGCCGGCGCCGCTGCGCCGCCGGTTTTTAAGGTGCGCCGCCGGCGCAGCGGCGCAATTTGCGGGCCGCACCTGCCCACGACGTGGTTTTGTTTACGGTAAGACCTCTTATTAAATATATGTATGAAACAAAAAATTCCCACAGATGAGGATGACGGTGGTAGTGGATATAGAGCTGCCTATAGCCCTTTCCAATGTATCAGGTCATTTCAGTCGCATGATACTCATTACCATATAATCAAAAATATATATATATACATTCCTACTTTCCCCCTATGGGGGAGCAAACCCATACCTCCCTTCACATAGGGGGGGATAAAACTACCACTCTACAACCGTACATAACACAAAAAGTGGGCCAGTCCACTTGCCACTTGCACTAATGTCACCAGCACAATATTTACAATTTTAGCATCCCTCCCACATTTTTATGTGCCACTAAAAGACTGTAGTGTGATGTACATAATATAAACTACTGGGGGTTTGCCTCTTCAGTGGCACATAAAAGTCTGGAGTGATGCAAAAATTCGTAATATTTGGCCTGGCGCATTATGCAGTGGCGAGTGACTGACGACTTTAGTTTATCTACGGTAATAATTGAGAGGGTGGTTGGTGGATAATTTCTACAAGTGACTTGATAAAATGGAAAGACTATTTATAGTGTAGGCCATACCCGGGCTTTAGCACTCTCGTCTTACATAAAAAAAAATTTAAAGTTGGCGCCATTGAGGGTAGTGTGGTGTTGTCGGGCCCCCAGAGCAACACAACCTTCCTTCCCATCTCGGCCCCGCCTTAAATGGGGGGTACAGCTATCCCGTCTTATATCTTGTGTTATCTGCTCCCTCGTGCCTCCCACAGCATTGAAATTTTGTAATATATCAATACTACACGTCTTCTTGATATTAAAAAGGCACAGTGAGAGTTAGGTAGGAATTAAGTAGGAGAATTGCTAATATATTCGGTGTGGACTTCAATGTTTACAAATACATTGCAGCATGATCGGCCTGTGACTCGTGTGTTCTGTGTTTAGTTACGTTTAATAACTAAAAATTTCCTCACCTCTACAGTGTCACGATGGTGCTTTTTCAGTGCCCACCGGGAAAACACTACCAAGTCCTGTAAGGCCAAGGCTCCAACCTGCGATGAAAGTTTTAAAAGGTAAGTGAAGTCTGGGAACATTATTTTGATGAACCTTTTTGTAACATCTCGGTGGTCTCGTGTTTCTCTGGCTAGTCCATTCTGTCCCACCTGATTAACTTTTAATGCCCCGATCGGTGGTGCCCGACACCCATATAGGTAACTGTTGTCCCCTTGCCTGAATTACCTGGTTGGCTGCCTAATATTGCAGTATACAACGGTGGGTATTTATTCCCTTTGGTTCTATTTGCAGTTTTAATGCATACAAGGCAACGTGAGGTTCGCCTCCTTTTCTCGGTCCTTTTTATGACCACATGTCTTATCTCCGAAAGTAATGATTTGCGACGGAAGCTCATAGAATGTTTCCTAGAATCCAAAAAGGGGTAAACCCAGAAACCATACTCCGTAGGGAATTAGTGTAAAATAATAACTGAAAATATTACAAACATGTGTGGAACCCAATAACGAAGGTTTTTCATGTACTAAACAACTTTCAACTCTGGGGAGGTACGAAACGACTATGGTTTTCGTATCGAAACACATTTTGGTGTCGAATCTACTGGTGTACGAACTGACTGTACCCCTGTGAAGGGATCTGTGAAGGGCTGGAGAAAATAAAACTACTAATAAGGGCGGGGAAAAGGGCTCTTAAAATTTTACCTATAAAAATACCCTCCTGAAAAAACACTACTACTTTTGGTAAATTTCTAGTGTTTGCCCTACTCTCCCACTTCCCCCAAAAAAGTTTGGGGACCTGTGGGAATGCGGGGTTTTGGGTGGGGAACAAATTATGCGTCGGAAACACGTAATTTGAGTTGTGTAGGGAGGGTAAATTCCGTAATCTAGGGTAATTTTCATATATCTAGAAAAATTTTCCTAACCAAAATTAACCTAACCTAGCGGGGGGCTTGAAACCCCCCGATAACCCAAACTAACCTAACATACCCAAATATAACCTACCCCAGCCTAACCAAATCTACCCTAACCTAAACAAATCTAAACCACCACCCTCAGCTCCGTCACAATACTATCAGTACAAAATTAGTTTGCTATTTTCCCGCCCAAACCCATACGTTCTCGATGGGTCCCCAGGTTTGTTATGGAGGGGGGTGATAACTGCAAAATGAGGCATTTCCAACGACTTTGAATAGGACCATTATTCTTAACACATCGAATCATGGAAAAGAGTACTTTTGACCTCGTTCTCATTACTGGTTGAAGTACCAATTTACAAAAAGATTAGGTTAAGGTGGGGTTTGGTTTAGTAGCATATGATACCAAGAAAAAATGAAAATTATCATACTATGGCAGATCTTGATATACAGGTGGCCGTTTCTTCATAGGCCAGGCCTTTAAACCGGCTGCTCCTGTAGAGAGAAAAAAAGGGAAATGAACAAAACAAAACTACATGCAAGCATGCAGTTCTATTGTCTATTTCTCATATACCCCATTCTTCCATAAACTCTTTCACTGTCTCAATGTGCAAAGAAAGGGGCAAGGTTTGCGAGGCGGGCGGGGACGACCCAAAAAAAAACATTTATATCCGACAAAACGAGTGCCAGATTCATTCAATACACATCAAAACTATTCAGGAAACTAAGTTTCGGCCTCGAAATCTGTGAAAGCCCACTACCGAAATTTTACTGAAAATAATATTGATAGTGCGAAGCGGAGCAGGGTTGCAGGGCGGGGGTCGGGTCCCACACCTGTAAACAAAAATATATTACCGAGAAAAACTAATGTAGTGACAGGTGTGTTGTCGGTGGGAAAGCGAGAGAGGCTAAGAGTGAGTGTTATCCCCCCGGTGTGTGTGTGACCAATGAGCGAACGCGCAGTTCTCGTCCACTAAAACGGAGTCCAGCCCCGTACCACCGCGGCCAGGGGTACGGCCCGGGCCACAGTGGTCCATAGAAGCTAATCTCGGCACGCGGGACTCGAACCTAGATCAGCGCATCAAGGTATACCCTGGGTACGTCTCTTTTAGTATTCAGCGGGAGACCCCTGGCGAAAACACTTCTAAATATTCCCTTTACCGGCATCAAACTATGCGGTCATATATTTTCAGGGAGAATAATTACGTTGAAAGGCTAATAGGCGGCAATATATTGTCGTCCCGCCCATATTTATCACTAACAATACTTTTAGTATCACTAATATCCATAAATAAGGTATTTAAGGGTAAATCTGACTATATTTCCCATTAAATAAGTATATATCTTGGTAAACAACAACATGGCGGCCCAGTTAGTTCCTGAACGCTGATTGGCTGTCAATGTACGAGGCCTCTGATTGGCCTGGGCTCGCCACCAAGTTACGAGGTGCCAATTACGCATTTTAAAACGGATAATCATTTTTTTATTCGTGCACCGATATAGTTTTGCATTCCCCTTATTTGAAAAACCCAGTTTTTTTTTATGCACCAAAAAGTCCGAGTTTAAGGCCCTACGTAAAAGAAATATGACAATCAGTTGAAACCCGTACATATTGATATTTTGTTGATAATTCTTTTTTTTTACACTATATGGGGAGATATTTGGGTGTTTTAATATATTTCAATATTTCTGCATCTTTTTATGTATTAATCATGCGCCTTGTGGCTGTATTTTGTTTTTTTTGTCCCTTTGGGGGATTTTGTAACATCTTTAACGTCTACCTTATTCTTCCTTTTAAATGAGCGGTGAGGTTTATTATTGTTTAGTTGTGCCTACAGGCGCAGTGTGTTATGGGACGTGTTTTTCAAAGTTTATAAAGAAATACATCTGACAAGTGGTTTAAAAAAGGGTCAATTTATGAAAAGCAAACATGTTTTGCTCCTTGTTTCAAACTAAAGAGATCTGTTACTGTTTATAAGATACACGCTATTACTATTTGCTCTATTTTTTTTTACGAATTATACGGGGTTCGTAAAATTCTTTTGGGTGGGGGAAATTTTAGGCTTTTTAGCCATCTTTTTAAAAAACGATTTTATTAATTCTTTGTTATTTCATAGTTTTTTTAAAATTATTGTGTCCATTTTTCATTATTTTTCTTTATCCCTGTTGTTTTATTATTTTTTTGATTTGAAGGGAAAAGTTTTTAGACTCGGTTGGATGTCAAGATCAAAAATGTGTCCTACAATTCTCTTGATGAGTCCCCGGCGCCATATTGGTATTTATACCTCAATTTCGCCTCCTGCAATATTTAAAGGGTATTTAGGGGTAAAAAGGGTGTGGGCTGTATTGCTTATTACCCTTGACAAAAACATATATCACGATAAATAGGGAAAAACTGGGTATTCTGGGTTATTTATCTTTTTTTCTTATTTTCTTATCTTTTTTACTTAAATTTTTGGTTCCCGTGCAATTTCAAGGCTATGTAAGGGTAAGAAAGGGTGTGGGGCTGTTTGCATGATATAACCCCAAGCAAGGCAATATATGCGCTAAAAGGGGAAAATGGATATTTCTGGGTTTTAAACTTTTTTCTATTTTTAAAAACAAACCTTTTTTTTATTTCTTTAATTTTTTTGTGTGTGTCCTCACTAAAAACTTTGGGCTAAATCACCCCGTTTTTCATAAAGGGGGGAGGCTAGTGCAAAAAAAAGGGGGGGAAAAGGGGGGTAGAGATTTTCTACACTAACCGGCACTTTTCGCTCGTGAGCATTTTGAGGATTTTGTTCAAAGAAAGCCTATTTTGTTGAGCAAACAGGGACTACTTCGAAAGCTATTTTTGCTCGTCATTTAAAAGAGCAAAACGTTTCCCGTTATAAAGGGCCGAAATTAGTGGATCTATATTATTCATTGCAAGATCATTTTCTTTAAAACTCAAAAAGACATCAACATCCTCTGACTGGGCACAGATGGAAAACTTACTGTTGCTTATTTCCAGGCACATCCCACAATAGGAACAATTTGCCCTTTTTTGTTTAAAAAAAAAAAAAAAAAAAACATTAAAAAAGAAAAATACACCCTCAATACCTAAGAAGCCTGACCTTCCAAGTAAATTTATTTTCGGGGATACACCCNTTTTCATTCAGAAGAAGGGGGTTTCCCCAAAGAAATCCAGACCCGCTCACAAAATTCGGCAAAAATTTGCAACAAATGGTTTGAGGAAGGTCAGTTTTAAATTTGTTTTATTTATAATTAAATTTTTTTCCATTGGCCCCCAGAATGTATGAAAATTAAAAATTTTCTCCAGAGAAAATTTAAAAATATTATAAAATTAATTAGTAAACTAGGGTAATATAAATTTATGGGAAAAAATTGTTTGGTTCGTATCTTTGGAGCAAACAGACGAGAAGGGAAAGACAGCGACTCGGTCTTTTAGTTCCCAACCCCCGGGGGAGAAGGCATCGCCCCTTGGCTCCTTATTCAATTTAGAGACACTTCGGGTTTTGTAAAATTTTGAAAAGATTCATGGAGAGCATGGGTTACTAAAAACCCAAAATCCCGGTCCATAAATCTGCTTGTAACATCGAGAAGGTTTTCGTCCGCCCACCATATTGTCTAAACATCAAATCAAAAGACGTCCCCAGCTAAGAAAAAAAACTTTAGCAGGAGGTTGGCATTAAACCCCCCATTACTTTTTCCCTAGTATTGAGATCTAAAATAAAAAGGGTTTTGCTTGGTGACTTAGTGGCAGCCACTACACCAGGTAAATTTTTTTTAGGGTTTTAGTTAATTTCTTTTGCCCCTTAATTTAATTATCTTTTTTCATTTGTGAGTTTAATTTCAAGCACCAGTTTTTTAATTTATTAGGAGTGAACCATTAAAGTCATCCATAAATTTTATTTCCCAATGTAAGAGGTTTGGAGAATACAGAAAGAGAAGTTCCGGAAATAAAGAAACGTCTGTTGTGCCTTTTTAGCTGACAGGGGTTTAAAAAACCAGAGTTCCACCCCCACAGGTATATTTGGGCCCGGAATATGTAGGTACAGGGGGGAAATCCCACGAGGAACAGAGAGAGGGGAGTGGTGTCCTTCTTTTGGGGTGGTTGGTAGGTAACTAAAAGAAGCGGTCTAGGAACCCGGAGCGAAGGGAGGGGGGAGGAATTTGGGGTCGCGGAGTCGGGTCACACCAGGTGTCGGTTGACCTTTAGGGGTAATTAGACGGGTGGGGCACCAACCTGGGGCCACCACTATTCCCTTTTTACAAAAAAAATAAAAATAAAATATAATATATATATATTAAATATAAAATTTTAATATTTTATATAAATATATATATAAAAATTATATGTTTATATAATAATATATATATATATATATATAAAAAATATAAATTTTATAATATATATAAATTTAAAATTAAAATATATATAAAAAATATAAAATATATATATTATTATATATATAAATATAATATATATATTAATATTTATTTTTTTTTGTAAAAAGGGAAGTCTTGGGGGGCCCCAGGGGTATAATATATATAATATATATATTATATATAATAATATATATTATATCAATCATTGGGGGGCATACCCCGGGGGCGCGTCGCCTCGCCCACCCTAGACGCCCTCCCGGGGGTCCCCACCGCGAGTTCCCATGCAGGCCCCCTTTTCCCCATCCCAAGCAGCTCTCGACAAGAAACATCAATTTGCCCCAGCCACGAGCCTTGGGGGGCCCCCCCTTGGCCCCCCCCACCCCCCGGATTGTCTCTTACAATAAAACCGATGGGAAGGATGGGTTTCAGGGGGTGCGGCCAATGCCCAATAGCCGAATTTGGCGGACGGACTTGCAGGAATAGGCCTCGATTCAGTCTCACGGGCAATCGTGATTTGAAAAGAATCATCCAGCGAACCCCAAATTTCTGCGAAGGCACTTATTCCCAAAAGGCATGATTGTCTTTAAGTCATATTTAGTGTCCATGTCTCACAACCATAGAGTAAGCGGGGAACAAGCGATTTGAAGACCGGATTTTTGTCCCCCTGCCAAGGTACCGGGGACAACGCCAAAACTCCCGCTGAGCGAGTCCATAACACCTGGGTAGCAATCCGCGTAAGACTTTTGACGGACCCCCGTCATTAGGGACTGCGCTACCAAGGTATTTTAAAATTTCCCAAGATTCAATGCCCTCGCCACCGCATGAACAGACTGTACTGTTATTTAGAAATCTCAAATCCCGGGGGCCCTTTGGTCTTGAGCCAGGAGACCCAAGTCCCAAAGGCTTTGCCTCCTCGTGCAGCGCCGAGACCCATCCCCAGGACCTCCAGCGACTCAGCAAAAATTACGATCATGGAAAAAAACAAGATCAGTGATGTTGGTGTTGCCGAGGAGTCCACAATCACTTTGATCTACATTTGTCCAATCCCACCAACAAGCGTTGAAAAGGGGGGGGCAAGGACGCACCCCTGCCCACTCCTGTATTCACAGGAAAGAAGGGATAAACCCCGCCCACACTTTACAGCACTTCAGTCCCCGAATACAGACCGTTATCAAAAAAAAGTCCTTGCAGGAAACCCCCGAAGTCGCAGAAAATCCCCGAGTGACTCAGATGCCGAGTCAAAGCCTTCTTTAGAAACATAGGCCAAGCATCCCCGTCGAAACTCACGTCGGGGTTCCACCAGGGCAGAAGCGAGGATACGGTCCGTGTTGCTTACCAGGCGTGAACCCAGACTGCGAGGTCTCTGATGCTTTACCAGATGATGCGAATTTTGTGTCGCAATAATGGGCAAGCACCTTTCCTGGACGCTGAGCGTTAATACCGCGGTAATGTTGCAGTCCGACGGTCCCCTTTCCTTTCCCGATAGGGGGCGACAGCCCCCCTTTCCCTCAGGAGGAATGGTACCGATTGCCACACGGCAGTCAGGACAGATGCAAACCCGCGGATCATGGCCTCACCCCCCGCTTGAGGAGTCCCACTGATATTTCAAACACCAGCGCCTTTCCACCCCAACTTTTCTACAGCCCCTTGACTTCGTCAAGAGAGGGTGCGGTTTCGCAATGGGAGGACGGATCCCCTGCCTGTAACCAGTGGTGTGAACTGCTCGTTTGGGGGTTCACCGTGAACAACTGCCCATATATATATTATATATATATATATAAATTATATATATATATATATATAATATATATATATATATATATATAATATAAATTAAATATATATATATATAATTTTTACTATAAAAATATATTAATATTTTAAATATATAAATTTATAATATATACTAATATATATATATATATATACAATTAAAATAACTAAAATATAAATATATATAAAATATAAATATATACATATTTCATATATATAAATTATATATATAATATATATTATATATAATATATTAAAATAATATATATATATATATTAAATAATATATATATAATATTTTATTATAAATATATATAATTATATATAAAATAAAATATTTATATATATATATATAAAATATATATATATATAATAAATATATATATATAATAATATATAATTATAATTTTAATAAATATATATATTATATATTATATATAAAAATATATATAAAATATATAATTATAAATATAATAATTTTAAAAATATATATAATATATATATTATTTATATATAAATATATTATATAATTTTATATATATTAAATATATATATATATATAAATATTAATATATATAAAAATAAATAAATATATTATAATTTATATAATATATATATTATAATTATATTAAAATATATATATAAAATTTTATAAAATAAAAATAAATATATATTATATATATATATATATTATATATATATATATATATAATATATAATATAAATAGGGTGCCGGGAAGGGGAGGAGAGGTGGTGTCGAACACCGCCAGATCTGCAGGAGGAGAAGCAACTTGTGGAGGGGGGAAAGGGGGGGGGTGAGGATAAGGTGTTGGGCAGAAGGTGGTGGGTCAGGTGTAGGATGAGGACTGGAGGTGGCGGAAGGTGTTGTGAGTGGGGCAGGTGTAGGCTGCGGAGAGGGAATAGGGCTTGGTGGAGGATGGGCTCGAGGGGGAAGGGGTGGCGACGAGGCCGCCACGACCTCAGCGCTGAGGAGAGGTTGAAGAGGAAGGGAGGGGGAAACCCCCCGTAAGGGGGCAGGTGGAAGGACGACAAAACAGGGGTGAGGGATTGGTGGATGATCTGAAGGAGAAGAAGGAATGGAAAGAAGGGGCTGCATATTTTGAGGGAGGGGGGGAGGAGGAGGTGAAGGAAGGAGATAAACCACCTTCACGCGGTCCCACGACGTCACATATGGGTGCCCACGAACGTCGAGGGTGACGTGCTTTTCCGAGCTCGCCAGGACACGGAAGGGACCCTTATAGGGTGGGTCCAGGGGTCTCGTGTGGGCATCCATCCGCAGGAACATGTATGTAGCCGTTTGCAGCTCCGGCGGGAGGTGAGTGGGACGCGGCGGGGGCGTACGTGGGGGCGTGGGCCGTAGTGCAGCCATCGCCTGCCGAAGCGCCGGGAGGAAGGAGAGGGCGCTGCTGGCATCCGTCACTGGGGTGAAGTGGCACGACAGACGCAGGTCTTCACCATACACCAGCTCCGCCGGTGTGTGATAAATATCTTCCTTCTCCGCAGCTCTGAGTGTGAGGAGGATGATGGGAAGGGCGTCTACCCAGCTTGTTGGGTGTGGCTGGCCCCGTATGGCTTCTTTCAGTCGTCTGTGGAAACGCTCCACCATTCCGTTGGCTTGAGGGTGATACGCCGTAGTACGCTGACGGCGGGTTCCCAGGAAAGCCAGCAGGTCAGCCCAAGCATGGGACTCAAACTGCACTCCTTGATCCGTGATGAGAGTGACAGGCGCGCCGTACAGTGCTACCCAACCCGACAGGAAATGAGCAGCCGTGCACTCCGCGGTACTATCAGGAATGGGAATAACGGCGCCCCAACGGGTCACTCTGTCCACACACGTCAGCAGGTAACGGGGACCGCGGGAGGCCGGCAAGGGACCCACCAGGTCTCCATGGACGGTGTGAAATCGTTGGGTGGGCATGGGGAAGGTGTGGAGAGGGGCTCGTGTGTGTCGTGTCGGTGAATCTTTGCCGTTTGACAGGCAAGACAAGCCCGCGTCCATTCCTTGATGTCACGTCTCATCCCAGGCCATACCGCTCGCCTGCTAATGATGCGATGGGTACCGAGGATACCGGGGTGGTTCAGGGAGTGGTAGTGATTGAACACTGACCTGCGGTGTTGACGGGCGTGAATGGGCGTGCGTTGCCACACGATACATCACACCAGAGTTTGGCCGCGGAATCGGGGACGTCCTGCAGGACCAGGTGGAGCGCTGTGGGCCCCTCAATCAGGACTTGCAACTCAGGGTCTCCCTCCTGTGTCGCCACCAGGGCCACGTAATCTAGCGGCGCAGGCATCGTGACCGTGGACATCATCCGGGGGGTTGTATCGCAGCGGGAGAACATAGACTTATGCAAAATAAAAATATACGAGTTTTACATTATTCATGGCGTTATAATGAGGATTATTGGCAAAATAGAAGCATTCGATCACAGGTGTCCTACAACATTCTACTAAATACTGTGAAGGAATGCTTCAAGGCGGGTGTATGGGTTATTATTACCTTCTCTTTGCATACATGGAGGTAATATTAACCCATACACCCACTTTGAAGCATTCCTTAACAGTATTTTGTAGAATGTTGTAGGACACCTGTGATCGAATGCTTCTATTTTGCCAGCAATCCTCGTTATAACGCCATGAATAATGTAAAACTCGTATATTTTTATTTTGCATAAGTCTATGTTGACCATGACAACACTTAATTACAGCTGGTTTGGTAGGGAATAATGTAAAATAAGTCTAGCCTCACACCACGAGACCCGATATTCTGGGCGGCCGGGAAGTTCCCAGACGGCCACCAGATGGCAGATCGAGCTCAGTCACCTAGTCTATTGACAACGTCGCACAAGCAACGATGCCGCAACTTATAGGGATGTATACAAACTCATTGTTTTGTCATCAGAAACGAATCGTTTGTAGAATTATATGGTCTTATCATATAATCAAATGTACACATTAAAAGTATTTGTTGTTGATGTTGGACTTGAGTAGATTGCTCAAAGAAATCGAGCGATCTACTCAAGTCCTCATCAATCACTAACCACTGTGTGTGTGTCCTGTAAAGACGTGCCCTCACCTCGCTCCCAGCCCTGCACCTCACCCAAAAACGCTAAGTGTCTCATAGTTTAAAATTCTAGCCTTTAATGTATAGCTTTTACTCTCTGACTCGTAATTAGAGAGTATACATATTCAGAGCAGAGCTTGAAGTACGTATTGCCGAAATGAGCAAATCAAACCCTAAAGAATTCTACAGCTATGTTAAAAGGAAAAAAGTAATGACGTCAACCATAGACCGTTGAAATGGAAAATGCGAACACACAGAAAATGAAGTATCTATGGCGATACTCAAATACTTTTTGCACAGTCTTCACAGTGGAAAACACGCAAATCAACCCTCNGGGGTTTGAGGTATATGAGGCGTGCAGGACACGATACATCACACCAGAGTTTGGCCGCGGAGTCGGGGACGTCGTGCAGGACCAGGTGGAGCGCTGTGGGCCCCTCAATTAGAACTTGCAACTCAGGGTCTCCCTCCTGTGTCGCCGCCAGGGCCACGTAATCTAGCGGCGCAGGCATCGTGACCGCGGACATCATCCGGGGGGTTGTATCGCAGCGGGAGAGAGCGTCGGCCACGGTATTGTCTTGCCCTGAGATATGGCGGATGTCTGTGGTAAACTCTGATATATAGGCCAGCTGTCTGGAGACATCCGGATCCGGATCTTCAAGTCGCTTGTGATCCCTGTCTTACTCTATGGTTGTGAGACATGGACACTAAATAGTGACTTGAAGAGACGAATCAATGCCTTTGGTAATAAATGTCTTCGCAGAATCATGGGGTATCGCTGGGATGATTACGTGTCAAATCAGCGATTGCACCGTGAGACTGAATCGAGGCCTATTACCTGCATAGTCCGTCAACACCAACTTCGGCTATATGGGCATGTGGCACGCTACCCTGAAACCGATCCTTCCCATCGGGTTGTATCTGTAAGAGACAATCCGGCGTGGAGGAGGCCAAGGGGGCGCCCGCAAGGCTCGTGGCTGGGGCAAGTTGATGTTTCTTGTCGAGAGCTGCTTGGTATGGGAAAGGAGCTTGCATGGGGACTCGCGCGTGGTGACCCCCGGGAGTGGCGTCGTAGGGTGGGTGAGGCGACGCGCCCCCCGGCGTATCCCCCCAATGATTGATTGATTGATACAGAGACAGGTCACCAATAAACTGTATCCTCACAAAACTATAAAAACTGTAGAAGGCAAAAGAGAACAAAGTGCCTAGAAAACAAATAATTGAATTGCAATACAAAAAGGGATTAAAAATATTCACATAATACATATATAGTGAAGTGCTGCAAGCAACCACAAGAAAAGCGGAGCAAAACATAGACAAATCACAATGAGAAGTGAAATAGAATGAACCACAGAAGTAGTGAAGCGGGCAGAAAATATATGTTAATCACAATGATAAATGAATGAGAATAAAAATGAGCCAATTACTAGCACAGAACGCCGTGGCGTTCTGTGCTAGTAATTGGCTCATTTTGACCTGTCTCTGTATGCTACCTGGCAATTATGTACTTTGCTTACTTATTATGCAGCTACACTGCAGCTACAACCATTACAAGACACCCCATGCATGATTTACATTTCACCTCCAGCATTAGCTATTATCTTCTTTCATAAGAACATAAGAACATAAGAAAATAAGGAAGCTACAAGAGGCCGTGAGGCCTACACGTGGTAGTTCCTGTTACCTAATACTACCTACATCCACCTTTCATCCCCATCCATGAACCTATCCAGCCCCCCTTTAAAGCTCCCCAATGACTCCGCACTAACTACCTGTCTACTGAGTCCATTCCAATCATTCACCGTCCTATTTGTGAACCAGTTTTTCCCTATTTCTTTTTTAAATCTACGCTTTTTCAACTTGAATCCGTTACTTCTTGTTCTACCCTGGTTAATAGCCGTAAGAACTTTTCCTACCTCTCCTTTATTAAATCCCTTTATCCACTTAAAAACTTCTATCAGATCGCCCCTTACTCTAATACTCTGCGTCTCTCGAGTGAGTGTAACTTTAATAACTATAATCTCTTCTCATCACTAAAGTTAC
Organism: Chionoecetes opilio; assembly: GCA_016584305.1. Lineage (NCBI taxonomy): Eukaryota > Metazoa > Arthropoda > Malacostraca > Decapoda > Majidae > Chionoecetes > Chionoecetes opilio. The sequence goes on along the minus strand of JACEEZ010006304.1, from coordinate 768,023 downwards.
ACATCCCTTGAATAATTTTGGTCATCCTTCTCTGCACTGATTCTAACAAGGCTATATCCATCCTGTAATATGGAGATCAAAACTGAACCGCATAGTCTAGGTGAGGTCTGACTAGAGCCAGATAAAGCTTTAGAATAACTTCCGCACTTCTACTTTTAACACTTCTGGTAATTAATCCTAACACTCTATTAGCTCTATTTCTAGCCTCAATACATTGTTTCCTAGGTCGGAGATCTGGGCTCACCCTCACTCCAAGATCTTTTTCACCTTCTGATCTTTTCAGCGATACATTTCGTATGGTGTATCTATTATCAGGGTTTTTTCTACCAACATTCATAACGCTGCACTTATCAATATTAAATTCCATCTGTCATCTGATTACCCACTCATTAAGTTTATCTAAGTCTTCCTGCAATATGTTTACATCAGACTGTGATCCAATAATCCTACCTACCTTAGTATCATCAGCAAACTTGCTGATATCACTGCTAATCCCATTATCCAAGTCGTTCATGTAAATCAAAAATAGTAATGGACCCAAAACAGACCCTTGTGGAACTCCACTTGTTACCTGTCCCCATTCAGATTTAGAACCATTAATTGTAACCCTTTGTTGCCTATCACTTAGCCAAGCTCTGATCCAACGAAGAACCTTCCCATCTATACCATGAGTCTTAACCTTATTTAAGAGTCGCTCGTGTGGTACTTTGTCAAATGCCTTACTAAAGTCCAGGTATATTATATCATAATCCTTATCATTATCTGCCGTCTCATAAACTTTCCTATAAAAACTCAATAAATTGGTGAGACATGACCTACCCTTCGTGAATCCATGTTGTGTATCATTGGTCAAACTATGTTTTACTAAATGCTCTCTAATGTTTTTTGCAATAATAGATTCCAATAATTTACCTTTTATTATTAATTATTTATTAATTCATACCTTTCACTGACCAACCTGGTGAACAAGCCTACAATTTCGCTCTTCATTATGATCTAGAGCAGCTGTTGCAGCACCCTATCCGTATTCCTGACCGCCTTAAGCCGTGGCCACCGAGATGACATCTCGGTGGCCACGCTTAAGCCTCGTTCACATCTCCACGACTCGCGTCGGCGACCGATCACGACTTGCTGAGTCATCCAGTCGGTGCCGGCAGAAGCTCCAGAATCAGCGTGGTTGGCTCGGGTCACCGCAGTTAGGGGACTAGTCGGCAACTAGTCCGCGATTGTCGGTGATAGTCGCGGACAGTCGCGGACTAAAACTAGAATTTAACCGCCAATATTGGGTTGCCGTCATGCGCCGACAGTCGCCGACAGTGGTTGCCGTCGTGCGGCGACTGTTCCCAGCCGTGCTGCAACTGACACCGAATATGGCAAGTCCCTTCACGCGGCGCGGCGAGGAAGGAAGGAAGGAAGGAGAGGAAGGAAAGGAGGGAAGGAGAGAGGGAAGGAGGGCTGTTACGGCTACTCCTATCAATTCTGTAGAGTTTGAAGGCTACACTTTCATCCTGGTGATTGCTTACTTATGTGCCTCCAAATATTATTCATTGAACACAATAACTACACGGTGATAACAATCGCCAAGGCACTAAAGATACTGCGGAAGCAGTATAGCGCTAAAGATACTGCACTAAAGATACTGCTCTATAATTATATAGTGGATAATGATGACGATAACAATAATAATAATAATAATAATAATAATAATAATAATAATAATAATAATCTCAATAAATATCTCAAAATTCCGCTTTCCCCCCCCCCCTCTCTCTCTCTCTCTCTCTCTCTCTCTCTCTCTCTCTCTCTCTCTCTCTCTCTCTCTCTCTCTCTCTCTCTCTCTCTCTCTCTCTCTCTCTCTCTCTCCGTCGGAAGAAAGACAGCGTGGGAAAGATCGATCTTTCCCACGCTAAAATAACACGTGCTCCAGTCGCAGCACGGCCCCGACTGGTCGCAGTACGGCCCCGACTGGTCGGCGCCAGGCTTGGACCCTTCGGCGACGAGTTCCAGCACGGAGCCGATGTTTTCCGTTAAATTTTTGAGGCGCAGACCCGCCCCGAGTGTATAGAGCATGCACCACACAGTCGGGACCCCCCACGCATCGCTTCAAGACTCCCACGACCCGACGGCGACGGTCTGGGCCTGACGCCGACCCACATGACGACCGGCGCTGACTCAGCAAGTTGTGACTGGTCGCCGATGCGAGTTGTGGATATGTGAACGGGCCTATAGAGACACGCCCAACATTATTGACCTTTTCCTTACATCTTACCCTTCAGCTTACTATGTTAAACTGCTCTCGCTGCTTTGCTCCATTGACTACAATCTCTCTATTCACGGCTCAGCATCGGGAGAGGACGGTCGTCTATATTGAACTCTCCATGGCAGCGCAGAGACGCGCACCAAGGAAGCGCCTTGACCCCTCTCTCCGGAGGATGAGGGTGGCTCGTGGGAGAGGATGGGGAAGAGGCGCCATGAGGCGTCGCCGCCCCCACCACCTCCGCATTACCGGCAGTATCGCCTCCTGCACCATCAGGAGACGAATGACTTTCAGGCAGTAAAATGCCTGATGAGGTTTTACCCTGCACTCTCAGTCAGGGTCACGGGATCAACGAGTTCTGGGTTTATTCTCATACCTCAGGACGAGGAGTCTGCTTTCCTACTCGCACGCCTTGCGAGGGAGGAACAGTTGGGCATCACCCTTGGTGAGGTTCTGCCTGAGGCTCGGGGCGTCGTTATGCGATACCCCTTGAGCTTCGGGCTTGAACCATCTTGGACGATCCTATACCGGTCCCCACTAGGCCTCCCTATATGCAGTTGCAATAAGGTGAAAGGAGACACACAGTAACTTGATGCGTTTAATACCTAGTGAGAAACCGCGACTGACCACAGTCGAGTCAACCGGTACACTGAAGCGGGTAACACAGGACCCGCGGGAGACGCCATTACACTTGAGTTAACAATTAGGTTTTAACCTATTCATTATAAAGTCCTTAATGCTAATCTACACAAATGTGCTAATCACCACCAGCACATCGCTCGGCCACACCTAACTGTGACCTCACAGTCATTATAACGTTCATCATCATCTAATACATACTAATACATAACAAAATTATGAACTGGAACTTAATACTAACCCAGCTAACCATCACCGGCGGGCCTACGTAGGCATTAGAGCGGCGAACGGCGGCCACCAGCGGCAACTTTGCCTCCCAAGGTCCTCCGTAGTGCCGCTGGTGTATTTTCAGAGAGGAAAATGTATTATCTGTAAATCAATGTACAGAATTTGAAAAATGTATTCCTTTTATGTGTAAACATTCTAAAACAACAGTTATATGATGATACTGGTGTAGTATTACATCAGTGGTGATAACCAGCGGCTACTTGGCGTTAGACTTCCGTCCGCCCGCTGGTGTATATTTGAAGTGCACAAGAAAATATTAATGCGGCTACTCTCGGGGCAAAATGTTTGGTCCATTTAGATAGTTATCTGTCCTCGTGCATGCCTTGGAGCATGTTTTCTGTGTTGCTGTGGTACAGATTAAAACTTGCTCCAGGAGGTCAGATAATCTTGAAAAAAATACAAATTTGAAAATCCGAAATGGCTTTCTTCACTTCGTACACAGCTCTCTGCCTCCGACATTACATCCATCGAAATGTAAGTACCGTGTAAGATTAGGACATGAAACACATAGAAGGAAGTGTGTTAGGTGTTAGAGCAGCAGCACATCATGTTTTACGGGTATTTACCCGGGTGAACATTATATAGGAATCTGATATATGGGTTCGTTATTTATCTGGTTAGGAAGTCTTCTCATTTTTTTTTTTTCCATTATGTGACTTGTTACGGAAGATGAGAGGCTTAAATAAGTTGAATGAAGTGAGTTAGGTGTCATAGATGATGTACACTTTTGAAAATACTGGCGTGAACATAAAAAACGTGTCATTTCGTGACATTAAATAAGAGCTTTTTATCCCGTGTTTTGAGAGTCGCAGTCGACAATAAATATGTTTAAAAGGTTACTTTTTTATGGCTGATGATGGCTTTAGTTGAATGAAGTGAGCTAGGTTCGTAAGGAGAAGTAGAATTGTTAACATGGTACCTAGAACAGTCGCCGCCGTCGGCGACTGTTCCAATTTTTCTCGTCGGCGAATGATTTTATTCTCGGCGACAGTTTCAGTTCCTGATCTTGATATTGTATTAACCCAATATATATATTTAATCAGGTTTTTACCCCTGTTTCAGTATTCAGACCATAAATACCACCAATAGCTTGATCAGGTAGGCTATTAAAAGTGGAACTGTCTTCGAAACTTTACACGTCGGCGAGTGTTCCACTATCGACGAGAGTTCTCGGTTGGTGTTTCGGCGAGAATTCCATAAACCGTGAACATCTTTAACGATTACAAAACGCCGAATAATTAAGTTGGGCTCATATTATCGTGTTACTGCCGTATCTATAGCCACTGCCTCTCTACCTACTGCCGTATTTATAGCTGTTCGTCACTGGCCCTATCTATAGCTCCTTGCTATATTCGGTATAATTCTAGTGTTTGCCCATACTCCCCCTTTGACCCCAAACTAGCTTGGGGGACCTGGGAGAATGCAGAATATATGGCTGGGGTACAAAATATGCGTCGCAACCACATATTTTTTGAGTTATGGAAGTTATAAAAAATTCCCTAGATCTAGGGAAAATTAATTGGATTTCTTCTGAGTCCAGAGACGTGGATGTATACACAATGCGGCCGCCTACGGCAATATAAGTAACTTTTAGGGGGCTATAGTGTGGTTAGGTTAGTAACTTTTAGGGGGTTATGTTAGGGTTAGGTTAGTAACTTTTAGGGTTATAGTGAGGTTAGGTTAGTAACTTTTAGGGGTTATAGTGAGGTTATGTTTGTAACTTTTAGGGGGTTATAGTGAGGTTAGGTTAATAACTTATAGTGAGGTTAGGTTAGTAACTTATAGTGAGGTTAGGTTAGTAACTTTTAGGGGGTTATAGTGAGGTTAGGTTAGTACTTTTTAGGGGTTATAGTGAGGTTAGTTTAGTAACTTATGACATATCTGATGTTTAACATATAGCTATGTTAGTTTAGAATCAGAAAATGACGCGCGACTGCCCTCTATATATGTGAATCATACGGGCGGCCGCATTGGGTGGCGACCGACGTGTGAACATGACGATCCTCACAGAATGATGACCGAAGTGTCGAGAACACACCCAACACCCCGCTAGGAGGTTAAGGTAGGTTAGGTTAGATTTGGTTAGGCTAGGTTAGATTTGGTTAGGTTAGATTAGATTTGGTTAGGTTAGGTTAGGTTATCGGCGGGTCAAGCCCCCCGCTAGGATTAGGTAAATTTTGGCTATGTAAATTTCTCTAAATATAAGGAAATTACCCTAGATTTAAGGAAATTTTACCCCCCTTAAACAATAACTCTTAAATTACGTGTTTCCGACGCATAATTTGTTTCCCACCCGAAAACCCCGCATTCCCACAGGTCCCCAAACTTGTTTGGGGGAAGTGGGAGAGTATGGGCAAACACTAGAATTTTACCTTATATTCTTTAGCACTCATTCTTTCCCCCGTTAAACTATTTATTTTACCATAATCAAATCATAAAGTGTATTCGTACACTTTATATTTCGGCTATTACATTTCTTTAGTTAGCTACTGTGAGAGGTAGGGGGTTCACCGAAAAGGCAGGCACCGTTCGGGGATCGAACCCGAGACCTTCCACTTGCCCGGCGGACGTGCTACCGTTACACTACGGTTGCCTCTCGGTGACAACCCACACATCTCCCCCTTAAGCCCTCCCCAGAGCCAGTCCGGGGAATGTGTATCGCTTACCTCGATCCTACTCACTGCGCCATGTTAGAGGTACGGGGTTTACCGAAAAGGCAGGCCACACAGCTACTAATAATTAAATGTTGTATTCCTCCGCCATTCACATCCCACATATACAATTACCTGTAAGTCGAGGAAAACCTTAAATTAGTAGTCTAAAGGTACTGAAATTTCCAGTTACCGTAAATTTGTAACATTGAAATATTACCGAAATAAAAACAACAACTTTGTTTTGAAATACCGTGGAATGCTCATGGAATTGTCACTAATAGGAATTCACGGCAAAACACCAACTTAGAACTCCACGACGCAGAAATGTTCTTTATCATTTAATTTTGTTCTTTCTCTTTTTTATAAAGCACCTACCATTGCCGCAGACCAGGATGCAGCATGGTGCTTGATACACTGCAGAGTGCTGATGATTGTATGCATGGACATTTTATTCAAGGTACATTAAATTAGCTTTACTGAATTATGTATTGCAAACAATGGGTTTAGTTGCTTTTCAATAATAAATTAGGGTAAAGATTGGTTTTAGGGAACCCTCCTTATTGAGGAAAATATCACCCGTTATGTGACTGTTATTTTATGTTTTTTATCACGAAGATATTTTTTAACCCTCAATCAGTCAGCACGTTCTTTTCCTCAATAGAGCAGTAAACTAACCTAACCTGAGTAATTTTGTTTTGTTTTAAAGTGGATGATTAAATTAAATTTTTGCTCGGGCCATGAATTATGTTTACTTTAAAAAAAAAAAAACTTATTATCACTTCTATGAGACATAACACTTATGAATGCTTCTCGCAGATCCATCACATCATAGGGGGAGTCGTGACTTCGGTATGTGGAACGTCCCCAGAACTGAGGCGCTGGTGGCACTGGTTGTCAAAATTACCAACGCTTGATCAACAGGGATGAAAGTACCAAGGTGGTGTGGGCGAACATCGCCTTCAGAATGCAGGAAATGGTATGTATTGTGAGATTAAGATAATAATGATGGATATAGTTATCCTTTGATGGTTGTTTTATAATATTTTATTGTACAAGTGTGTTTGAATGTGTCAGGCTCTTATAAGCTTATAAAAAATGTAATGGCAATATTATTTGCCATCATAATTTTACATGTTTTTATAACTCTCTCTCTCTCTCTCTCTCTCTCTCTCTCTCTCTCTCTCTCTCTCTCTTCTCTCTTCTCTTCTCTCTCTCTCTCTTCTCTTCTCTCTCTCTCCTCTCTCTCTCTCTTCCTCTCTCTCTCTCTCTCTCTCTCTCTCTCTCTCTCTTCTCTCTCTCATCTCTCTCCCTCTCGTCCCTCTCTCTCTCTCTCCTCTCTCTCTCTCTCTCTCTCTCTCTCTCTCTCTCTCTCTCTCTCTCTCTCCTCTCTCTCTCTCTCCTCTCTCTCTCTCTCTCTCTCTCCTCTACTGCTATCTCTCGTTCTCTCTCTCTCCCCTCTCTATCTCTCCTGAATCATGGTGTTTTCTCAATGCTCAACTTCTATTATTGAGAACTTGTTGCCCTCTGACTTTTCGAGACCTAATGTTCATGTATTTTACCAGATGCCATGTATACCTTGGCTTGCACCTATGCCTGTTATCGTATAAGAAAGCCGTACTTGTGTTCTTGATATAGAGCCTTACATGTCATCTATTTATCTATCATGTCCATTTCGGTTACCAGTGCAAGGCAATTTGTTCTTTTTCCCCAATCAGACACATCTAATACTTACGCAACAATGCCTCTACATTTTGAATGTACATTTTCTTATATACAATTTCCTTTGCGCAAGAATCAATTCGAGCTTGTTTCTGCTCATTACTAGTGGATCATTTGCTAAGCATTGTCTTTTTTTCTCGTAATTACCATGTGCAGGCAAACTGGGTTCTACATTGTGACTTCCTGCACTATGTCCCAACTCACATTGAAAGTAATTTTTCTATTTAATGTTCTTGTAATGTTGAGTGCTTTTTTGTCAAGTGACTGGAATTTAACATCATGATCTCTTGTAAACCTCCCCAATATGGCCTTCACCTTTGAGAAACTGTAATACGGGATTGTTTTCTTTTTTTTTTCTCAGGTTTGGAAGAGTGTGTAAAAGATGGAAATTTATCAGAGAAAGAGAATAAGCTTTCCAAAGAAGGTAATTAAGAGTTTTTTTTCTAATGCCTAAGAAACCTTTCACCAAAATATAATAAGGTTCGAAGATGTATGGGGGTTACACTAATGCTTGCCCAATCCTACCTTGTCCTTTTCTGTGCCGATAGTGTGTGGTTCCACTCCATTGGAACCCGTGTACAACCTCTGCAAACATTTCCTCATTGTGACTATAACCTTTGAGGAAATGCCACTTATTCACTGACAGAGAATGGTTCCTACACACTTCTAGTAATGAATGTATCCTATACTAACATGTAAGATAAACCCGAATGCATTTTGTGAATGGACCCCTTTACTCACACCTAAAAACACGGAGTATTATAAAGCTTTGGGTGCAATATAGGTACATATCACTGTACTCATATTTTTTTGCTGAGAAATGCACCATAAATAAATATATGGCCTTTTTGGGCCAATATCACAACACGGCGGAACGCGCTGTGATTGTTGTGACGTAGTAACTGCAGACTCAGATCTCGCCTATCAGCTGATCGCTTGTTTTGGCTCAGCAACCGCAACATTATAGTTTTTTTTTACTAACTCTAACTAAATTCATTCCCTACTACCGCAAGTGACAGTATCCTCCTTCCCAATGATGTAGTAGGTATTCACGTGTTTGTGAATAATGTAAGTTGTTAGTTTATAAGGAAAAAGTGGTAGACAGAGCAAAGTGGCCCGTGACACCAGACAAGTGATGACTTCTGGGATCGGCATTCCTTATAGGGAGGTTAAATGAACCTGCAATGACATGTACAGCTAGACAGATAGACGAACTCATAGAGGAACAGGTAGAAATGTATGGCTTTCTTTCCCCACATAAGCAAAACATACACCCTTCGTCACTCTACTCACCACTACAACCTTTACTAACCATACATTTCTACCTGTTCCTCTATGAGTTCGTCTATCTGTCTAGCTTTACATGTCATTGCAGGTTCATTTAAGCTCCCTATAAGGAATGCCGATCCCAGAAGTCGTCACTTGTCAGGTGTCACGGGCCACTTTGCTCTGTCTATCCACTTTTTCCTTATAAACTACAACTTACATATTCACAAACACAGTGAATACCTACTACATCACTTGAAGGAGGATTACTGGTCATCTTGCGGTAGTAGGGGTAATGCAAGTTGGTGTATTAGTAGGTAGTACATAATAGTAGCGGCCGCTTTACAGCTGTTTTGCTCTGTTGTCTAAGCTAGTGACGTCACAACATGGCGCCAGTCGTTTTAGAGCGTATACATTTTCCTGTACTTAAATTGGCTGTATCATCAAAAATACTGTTCACATAGAAAAATCAACATCACTGCCCAACTATATGAGGCTTGAAGATGTCAAATCAATCCTTACCTCAAGTAGAGTAAATGGGTCCATTTAGTTACATCACATATACCAGAAAAGTTTACAAGCAGTATCTCGCCTTACCTTTATTATGAATTTGTGACTGGGATGCATTTTTGACTGACAATATGAGGGGTCACATCACATTATATTAACCATTAACCATAAGCCATTATTGGTTCCTGACCCTTGGAGTAATAATTTGTCTGGATTAAAAAAGATTTGCCCTAAATATGTACTACAGTACATACTCCATTATCTGTCCTCATTCACAGACATGTGGCTGTTGCCATATACAGTACCGTATGTCAATTACATGTACTTAAAAAATATTTTGTTGTGCGTCTGCTTTCAATATGATCAGTGTAGAAGTCATACTATATATTGTAGAATTGATTCTGAACATCTTCAGCAGGCGGCGGCTTCGGTGTATGCGCCGACTTCAGCTACAAACCATGACAGGCGAATGGAGGAGGCGGCAAGGGAGCAGATGCCAGATAGAGCAGAAGAGGCACAACAGTGCCGTGGAGCATCTGAGCAACACTCCTCAGGCTGGTGTTGGCTCAGGAGAACAACACTTAAAGTAATCGTCCAGACCCAAATTTTTTTTGCCGAATTATGTTGAATGTACATTCAAAACACCTAATCCACCAAAAATAATTGATTTCCAGGCCTTATTTCCGTAAAAACACGACTTTTGTAAAAAGCGCGCGAAAAAAAAAATCTTCCCTCCAACAGGGCTACGACTGTTATTGATGACGTCAGAAACAGGGACGCCCGCAGACACTCTGTCTGACACCTGTCTGCAAATGTTATGATGAGCGATTGTACTTCGGTGTCAGACAGTGAATCTGTCGCTGTGACATCTAGAGAACGATGCTCAATCTGACACCGAAAGAAATGACGCTGGTCGCGTATACTATGAGGAAAACGAACCTCAGATTGTCATGGAATCCTATGTTTGAGCCCGAGTACGAGGTGGATGAACAGGTGTTAGCAGAGCCTGAGGTTCAGCAGGAGGACCTGGCACTTCTCCAAAACATGGATTGGTAAATAAGGTTAAACCATGTGTGTGTGGGAATCACAATGAAGGTACTTTCGAGAAAATCCTATGGTTAGTTTTGGAGCTACAGTCAAACGTCATTACTCGGAAACCACATACTAGCATTAACTACAGCATAGAGTTGGAAAATATGCGGGCGGGAAGGCAGAAAGTGTGACAGCCACACCAACACAGGGTCTCTCACCGCAGGGCACGCCCACTCCACAACTGGTTTACTTGGTCTTGTTAAGAGGCAAAGCCTCACAGTCGTGGTGGTCCACCGCTGCTGCCAGCCCTGGCGTCCCTGTCTAACAGGGCCACCTGGTCTGGTATAGTGTTGGACTGAGTCAGTCTTACGGGGGGCGCCGTTTCTTAACACAACTGCTCGCTCCAACACACTATAGGCGTGTATCACCCTACACACGCCACTCCTTTCCGTGTGCAAACTTTTCTCGAAAGGCACAGCTGTCTTGCTGCACCCATAAAGGATGCATGCATGTGGCATATAGCAAAAGAAATCTATCAGAAACACCCAAATATCTTCAAGTACTATATTTATCTCTGTGTTTACGTGCCTCTCTGATCAGCGCGGGAAGATGAGCCTCCCTGATGGTACGTCACCGAGCCTGAGCCTGAGCGTCTGCAAACCTTGAGAGCGTTTTGAAAACTCGGGGAATTTGCAGATTTTGATTGCGGATTATTTAAAAACGGCTGACTGGATACAAAAAGTGACGACGTGTTGTTGATATACTCGTTAATGGCTATGATTTGATTGCATTAAATCAGGAATGATGAAATGGTCTGGACGATTACTTTAAGCCTGATCGCATCAATCATTGGAGGCATACCCCGCGGGGCAAATCGCCAAAGACGCTACAAGAATATACCCCGCTCAAGGGTGTCCTGTGGTGCGCGTGCGATCGACGTGCCGCCGTGCGGCAGGAGTTAACCAGTCTGCTGGCCCACTCACTTGATGCCTAACTGACCTGAATTAAAGTGTCTCATACCTGTTTATATTGAGCCAGACATGAAACCAAAAGATAAAGAATGAAATAATACAAAGACACGTTCATAAATACACATACAAATCGACAGAAATGTTTTAAAGACATACAAATATGCTGTCAAAACTAGTACATTTTCACGGATTTTCAGGCAGACACCGATAGAAAATAAGAGGCAGGCCCGACAAAAAAAACTTGCTCACTTCAGGAACTGGGTGTATGTATACTTTACGCTTCATTCCCATGCAAGGAAGCTAGAGACACGTTCTGTAGCTTCCTTGTTCCCGTGTTTGATGTAGTGTGGAGGGAGTTAGGGCTGTGTGGATGCCGTGGGAGGGAGGGGTGTGTGTGTAATGCCCATTATTCGGGAGAGATAGTATGAGAATTATTATCATATAATTCCCGACTTTTGTCTCGTAAGCAGTTCACTTTGGTAGTTTCACGGGTGAGTCATCGCCCTTCTTTCTCACGCGCCATTTTGTTTATCTTCTTTCCTTCCTCCCCGCCATTTTCTTTCTTCCTTCCTTCCATTCCCCCCCCCCGACATGCCGGGTGCGAGTCAAACTTCGTGGAATAATTATTCCGCGATCAGTGATAACTAATGGATTCAATTCTTTTCATTCTTCCCCAACCATCCTATCGGATTTGGGAACCCTCCTAGATTCCTGATGTCTTTCAAAATAATCCCCATCGTTATCGATCATGTTCATAAATGGATATCTTAGTGAAGTTGTGCGCTAAATTGAAAGTCTACCAAATTTCTGTGCACCACCTTCCATACCCTCTCACTCTTGAACACGCGTTCGGACTTGTGGCATGAAAAATAAACACACCCTTCTTGGGTATTGGATTAAACATATTAAATTCTTCTATATCAAAGTAACAGGTCTGTATTATAGGCAGCCTTTTCTTAGGTACACGAGTTTCATTATTTAATTAGTTATTTCGGGATTATAAGCTATTCATTTGAGGTCACGTCTAGACCATTCAAACGATTCCCCTTTTTTCTGCCGCGGGCGCTGGGTAACTCGTGGGACACCAGTCTCATCTTACTCCTCCCGTAGGTAAGTCGCCCGACATTCGCTCCTGTTTCCCCCCCCCCTCCTTTCCTTGTTATCTATATTTCCAAATATGGGTATCTATGTTTAGTTTTCGCTAACGCAAAGGAGGCCTGCCCATCCTTATAAGTATTATTGACGAGTCTCATCTTACTCCTCCCGTAGGGAGAGGCTTCGACGGGAGTGACTCGCTCCTTTCCTCTTCAAGCCACATGGTCTTGTGAATCCACAAAACAACTCATTACTCTCACATTTTCTCCCCTATATATATATCTTCCATGTGTAATTATAAATATTCAGCGGTATGTTACTTAAAGTAGTCGTCCAGACCCAAATTTTTTTTGCCGAATTATGTTGAATGTACATTCAAAACACCTAATCCACCAAAAATAATTGATTTCCAGGCCATATTTCCGTAAAAACACGACTTTTGTAAAAAGCGCGCGAAAAAAAAAATCTTCCCTCCAACAGGGCTACGACTGTTATTGATGACGTCAGAATAGGGACGCCCGCAGACACTCTGTCTGACACCTGTCGGCAAATGTTATGATGAGCGATTGAACTTCGGTGTCAGACAGTGAATCTGTCGCTGTGACAGATCTAGAGTACGATGCTCAATCTGACACCGAAAGAAATGACGCTGGTCGCGTATACTATGAGGAAAACGAACCTCAGATTGTCATGGGATCCTATATGTTTGAGCCCGAGTACGAGGTGGATAAACAGGTGTTAGCAGAGCCTGAGGTTCAGCAGGAGGACCTGGCACTTCTCCAAAACATGGATTGGTAAATAAGGTTAAACCATGTGCATGTGTGTGGGAATCACAATGAAGGTACTTTCGAGAAAATCCTATGGTTAGTTTTGGAGCTACAGTCAAACGTAATTCCTCGGAAACCACATACTAGCATTAACTACAGCAAAGAGTTGGAAAATATGCGGGCGGGAAGGCAGAAAGTGTGACAGCCACACCACTACAGGGCACGCCCACGCCCACTCCACAACTGGTTTACTGGTTTACTTGGTCTTGTTAAGAGGCAAAGCCTCACAGTCGTGGTGGTCCATCGCTACCCTCACTACACACCGTTTCTCAACACAACTGTTCGCCCCAACACACTATAGGCGTGAATCACCACACGCCACTCCGCCACTCCACTCCTACACACGCCACTCCTTTCCGTGTGCAAACTTTTCTGGAAAGGCACAGCTGTCTTGCTGCACCCATAAAGGATGCATGCATGTGGCATATAGCAAAACAAATCTATCAGAAACACCCAAATATCTTCAAGTATTATATTTATCTCTGTGTTTACGTGCCTCTCTGATCAAGCGCGGGAAGATGAGCCTCCCTAATGGTACGTCACGGAGCCTGAGCCTGAGCGTCTGCAAACCTTAGGAGCGTTTTGAGAACTCGGGGAATTTGCAGATTTTGATTGCGGATTATTTAAAAACGGCTGACTGGATACAAAAAGTGACGACGTATTGTTGATATACTCGTCAATGGCTATGATTTGACTGCATTAAATCAGGAATGATGAAATGGTCTGGACGACTACTTTAAGTGAAGGATAATTCATTAAATAGGATTCAGTGAGGAGAGTTATGCTCATAAGAGCTTCCTTTCATCAGATAGGGAGAGCTTCCCGTATCAGATTGTAAAGTTTTTTCTTACATCCGATTAGAGTTTTTCCGGTGTTGGGTTAACCCTTATATGTTGTATGTGATCTCAAGCAAGAGACATACTATTTCAGTATGAATAAATAGGATGATGTTTTCAAATATAGTTCTTGTGTTTATTATAAAACCCCAGGTGATTATTCTGTGTTAGGACAGTAATTCCCCACACTTCCAAAAGAGTCAGCCTTACTCGGTATAATTCCACGTATCAATCACGACTACCAAGATAAATCTAATATTAATATTATTCAAACGTGACCAGGGAGTAACCCAGAGAACTACTCGCCTGAGCTGGTGGCAGCACTCCCCCTTAACTCATACCCTGTCCCCTTAACCTAAACCCTTACCCTTTCCCCTTAAATACATCCCCCATTTCAATACTCTCCGCAGTGAGAAGTGGTCAAACTATAATCACATAGTGAAGTCATAAGACTAAGTTAAATCCTCCATTCAAGTTGTAATCAAATGAAAAATCATAATCAATTAATATCATTCAAGTAACGTTGACCAGTTATAAACTCCCCATAGGAGTTACCAGCAACACACTGGTAGTTTTGCGGTGGGATTTTATTTGTATCGGTCATAAGATACAATAAGTTTAAAGTCCTTTTCAAAACCCACAAATTCAGGCAACACATGTGGTGGGGGGAAAGAGGAAGAGGGTGTTATAGTGGCAGCTGTGGTGGTGGTGGTGGTGAGATGGTGTGAGACATGAAGAGAAGGAGGAGGGATAAACCTGCGAAAGGAACTCTTTTTTTTTTCCCTTCTCTTAATTCATGTCTCACACCATTTCATCTCTCACCACTAGTTTGGTGGAAAAAGAGTTAGAACGACCTCGGAAAACGTCAAAGAAGACCAAGCAACATGGAACACAAAGAAGACCAAGCAAGCAAGTCTTTGACATTTTCCGAGGTCGTTCTAACTCTTTTTCCACCAAACTAGTTACCAACTCATCATTTAGAGCCTGCATGCACCAGATTGAGACAGCATTTTTGGAGGTTCCCGTCTCCCATGCTATCTGGCTCATGGACTTGCCACCACTGTACAAAGTGACTATATGTGTCTTCTTAACAATGGATTGATTTGTCAGGCAAAATGCATCTGTAGACCTGGGGGAGGGGGTAGAGGAAGGTGGGGTGATGGGGAAATTTAGGCGCAAGGAGCAAAGATGGCAACCCTCTCCCCTTCATACATATCTTAGTGCAGCCTGAGCGATGTGGAGCACTGTGAGGACTAACCTCCAGCCCAGTGAGATGTCAGATATACGACAAACCCGAGAAATTTTAACACATCACTGAGAAGGGCAAAAAATCTGAAGACGTTCTTGTCCTAAGTTTTTTTTGCAGTGACTATATATATATATATATATATATATATATATATATATATATATATATATATATATATATATATATATATATATATATATATATATATATATATATATATATATTATTTATTTATTTATTTACAGTGGAGTCGACCCTAGCGCGTCTGCCCTTATGTTAAAAGGAAAAGCGTATGATATTATAGAGACAAGATGGTATGACAGCAGCAGAGTGGTATATGAAGGTGGATGGATAGGTACAGGAAGTAAAATAGGAAGGAAATCCTGCTAATTCGAGTGTTTGAAAAGGTTGACCAAAAATATCTGGTTGATTTTATATTATAGTTCATAATTTTGTATGTTTTGTATGACCTGCAAATGATTTAAATGTTGAAATGGATCTCGATTACAAATCTTCAATCTTCATTCATCTCGTTCTTCATGGCTGTTCCACCATGTAAATCCAATGCGGAATTTTTTTGTGTTAATAAAAAATAAACAAAATCCAAAGTGATTTGTGGTTCTCTTCATCATGTTACTGGATAACGACAAAAATATTTTGACTTGTAGTTAGAGCATATTGAATATTTAGTAATGTTTTATGGGTGTTGAACAGTCCATGGCCCGTACCGAGAGTCATGATGAAGGTTGAGCGACGACCTTCGTTGACAGGAAGGGTACCATAAAAGGGATATTTTTCGGAACGAAGAGCAGCGACGTAGGTCGGCACAAAGACATGGTCACCTTCGTGTCTTTGACAACCGTCGTCGCTGCTCTTCGTTCCGAAAAATATCCCTTTTATGGTACCCTTCCTGTCAACGAAGGTTGTCGCTCGCCCTTCATCATGACTCTCGGTACGGGCCCATTAGTCTTTAGCGGCTAATGGTCTGTGCAACACCTAAAAACATTACTATATCTGCAATATGCTTAGAAAGTGTAACCGTAAATATTCCTCAATCAGTTAATATAACAGCGGCAAATGGTCATATGCCCTACGGCGGGCCGCTGGGAGCGGCCCGCCGGTGAGCCTCTGAGCAAATTCCCAGTGGCCCTACGTCGTACACTTCCGTCGGGCCGCCGGTAAGACATACGGAGGGCCTCCGGAGGCCCTCCGTCTTTGTGTTTGCTGGGAAGATACTAGTAAGAGAATATTATTACACAGAAAACTAATAATAACATGTGAAAAACATAAAGGCATGTTAACCTATGTAGTGGACTTGGTCAGTGCATGAGAGGTCAGCTTGACTTTCTTTAGCCTATCTACATGTACTACTTTTGTAGTATTATGAGTTTGATCAAGAAGTATGAATTTATTTCCATGAACTTTACTTGTGACCAAATAAGGTCCTGAAAATTTAGAACAACTTATTTTGGCGTTCAGGAGAATGTTCTAACAAAATCACCTATGGAAATTGCAACCGGACAAGCTTACTATGCTGTCTACGCATCATCTCCTGACGAGAAGCTTAAGTTTTCCTCGAACTGATCTGTGAATGATCTGAAAGGATCTAGTTGAATTTTAGCATAATCGTCCACTGAGTAGACAGGGACAGGAGATTGCAAAAGCACATCATAAGGTAGTCGCTGTCGACACCATACAAATGAAATGTGGAGTCTTCCTGTAGAGGAATTTACTGAACCATTTATCGAAGCCGCTACATGAGGTAGCCAGTCCTCCCAAGAGTCATGAAACTCGCCAGCATAATGGCGAAGGACATCAAGAATCTTCTTATCAGTCCTTTCTACTAACCCATTGCTCGCAGGGTGATAAGCAGTAATGAAAGTTTGCTTAATCTTGAACTGCTCACAGATGTTATGAAGAATTTGATTAGCAAATTCAGGGCCATTATCTGAAATCAGCACTCTAGGAGTTGTGTAGGGACAAATTAAATTTGAAACTAGAGCATGAGCAACAGTTATAGCAGACTTGTTAGGCAAGGGGACTAGAATCACAAAACGTGTGAAGTGATCCACACATACTAATACATATGGTGACCCTTGATGACTTCGAGGAAGCTGCAATAAGTCGATGCCTACGGTGTCAAAGGACGACTCAGGTAAAGGATATTCAAGGATAGGAGCAGTTCTCGTATTACCCTTGGTTTGTGCACATGAACGACAATTGGTTACATGTTTCTCTGCATCGATGCGCATGGTAGGCCAATAAAACTTACGACGTGCAGCGGACAAGGTTCTGTCTCGACCTGGATGTCCTGCTTGAGGCATGTAGTGAATGAGTTTTAAAGCAGTTTCCACTAGACTGGTAGGAATAACTAGTTGAGTAACCGTGTTCTCGTCCATAGTGACCTTACGACAAAGAACTTCCTCAACTATTGAAAACTGTAAAAGTGGAACTGACAATTTAGGCAATAAAGATTCATCTCCAGACTCTAGTGCATAAATCACTTTTGACCACACAAGATCTTGGCGTTGAGCATTCGATAAGTCTTGTAGAGAAAAATTTGAGGTGTCTGAGAGCACTGCTACTGGAATGTTGCGTGAAAGTGCGTCTGCAACATGATTTTTATTACCAGGTAAATATTTGATAGTAGGATCAAATTCCTGAATGGTGATGAACCACCGGGCCACACGGCCACAAAGGTTTTTCCCTTTAAAGATATTCAGCACTGCAGTGTGATCCGTGTGAACTGTAATGGGATAACCATAGATAATTTCCTTAAAGTGCTTAACAGCCCACACCACAGCCAGAACTTCAAGGTGAGTTACTGAGTACCGTGACTCTACATCATTAAGCACTCTACTGGCATATGCAACAACATGAGGGCGTTTCCCTTCAACTGTTTGCATCAAAACCGCTCCCACGCCTAGTGCCGAAGCATCTGTCACAAGAGTGAAAGGCATATGGTAGTCAGGAAATGTAAGAATTGGCGCAAGTGTAAGTGCCTGTTTCAAAGTATCAAAACTTTGTTGTTGGGGACCATTCCAAGCGAAAGGAACGTCCTTTTTCAAACGTCGTGTCAGAGGACTAGCAATCGAAGCATAGTTCTTCACAAAGGCACGATAGTAACCCGACAACCCAAAGAAAGACCGTACCTTTTCAGTGGTGGTAGGGGTTGGGAAATTCTTGACAGCTTTGATTTTACAATCCAACGTGTAGATTGCTTAACAGTGGCAATCCACTATCCTTGTCGACAGCATGGCCTAAAAAGTCAATGCGTGACTTGAGAAAACTGCATTTGCGCACGTTAAGTTTAAGGCCAGCCTCAGTAAGTTTCTGAAACACAAGGGCAAGTTTCTCAAAGTGACTGGATAAGTCTTTGGAGACAAGTATGAGGTCGTCCATGTAGACGAACAAACCATCACCTATGATGCCGTGAAACAAGTTGTTTACTAGACGTTGGCATGTAAGAGGTGAGCTCCTCAAACCCATAGGACATCTCAGCCATTCATAATAAGCATTATTTGTTGAGAAGGCAGTTATTTCCCGAGATTTCTCTTCTAACGGAATCTGCCAGAAACCAGACTTGAGGTCCAAACTGGTAAAAACTGTATTACCCTTCCCTATAGACTGCAAAAGGTCTCTCAAAACAGGGAGTGGATAGTGATCCGGTACAGTTAAATTGTTAACTTTCCTGAAGTTGAGCACAGGCCGATAAGTACCATCACTTTTCTTCACCAATAACAAAGGTGAGTTCCAAGGAGAATAAGACTCCTGTATTATTCCTTCTTCCAACATGTCCGTTATCATGCCCTGTACCACAGCTCTTTCTTTGGCTATGAGGCATACGATAAGAAGGTACATACGAAGGCTGTGCATCAGGTGTGAGCACAATGTTATGCGTGATTTTGTCTGTTACTCCTAAGGGTTCCCCAGGTAAGGCAAGAGCAGGCCTGTGTGTCGCGAGCAAAGCGAGAAGCTCAGGCTTAGCCTTAGAAAAATCCAGTACCTGTACGTAAAGTGTTAACTGCTGGACTATGTCTGCCCGGTCCTCACTAACATTCGTCTTCGTAGAGACTGCTGCAAGAACGTGTGAAGGATCCATCAAGGTCAAACTATTTTGTCTCTCAAAGCTGCATAACAAAACACCATTTTTCAGAGTTATAGGGGACCCTGTAGCATGTGTGACAACTGCGTCGCTTATGTGATCATCGCGTACCGCGGAAAGCGTTCCCTCAAGCGCTAAGCGACTTACACGGATAGTGTCAGGTGTAGACACAAAATAACTGCCGACAGGAGCCTCTTGGACTCTCACCGCAAGTCGAACAGAGCATGAGGAGCCAATATATTGGTCTCCCATAACAACAGCGGACACCTTCAAACCTGCAGGGGGAACTGAACGTTTCGTTTCCCCACTAGTAAAGCAGTCAGGGCCTATACTAGCAGAAGCGGCTTGCTGGTCGCTGTTTGGAAAAATCAGAGGGTTATTAAGCAATGGGGCTGGACTTGTCATTGCGGGGAAGAGAACGCCATCTAGTGAAATTGCTTGGTGCTGTGGAATTACATCAATGTGATGAGTAGCAAGTGATTCTAAACCCAAAAGACCATCACATTTTAAAACAAAACTTGGTGTTACTATAAACTGTATGTTTAAGACTTTAGAATTAGGAGCAAGGCATAGAGGAAGGGTCACAGTGCCCATCACCTCTAATGTGAGACCTTGAACACTTTGTAGAGTGGCTGTAGAGGGTAACAAGGGAAAATTATATGACTTGTTTAAATTTACATAAGCACACTCACTGAGAATATTACATGAAGCACCTGTGTCCACTCCAAGAGCAATAGAACTGTCTCGAGTGAAACACTGAATTGTCATCATAGAAAGACAAGCAGCAATAATAGAAGGAACTATGAAAAGCTGTGTCTGTGACTTTGTGTCTGAAACTAATCTGGGTCTCTTTGAACCCTGCGCGAATCTTCCCCCGACTGCTGATATCCATATCCATTTCCATTACCAACTGCTATCGTCTGAGTCGCCTTCAACCTCAGAACCAACCAACATTCCTCTGTTGAATGGTTTCCACGCTCGTGAATTACACAATATTTCGGCGGAGGGCGAAATTGCATACGAGGCTGTTGTGGTCGTGCAGGAGATGCAAACCGAGCTGGCGGAGGTCTAGGAGGCAAGTATTGTCTTTGCTGAGCAACCTGCATATTGCTACTTTTCTGAGCAGATTTCGTCTCATTCTTTTTCTGATAGCAGTAATTATCAGTATGACCTTGCTTTCCACAGTAGTAACACTGCTTGGGTGCGCGAGTAAGAAACCCTGGAGGTGGAAGGGGTGGTGGAGGAGGAGGTAAGGATGAATGAATTTGAGCCTCCCTTGACACCGTCGCTACGGCCTCAGATTGTGAAAATGAATTTTTAGGCATTTCACGTAGTCTCTTAGTGATTTTAGTAGAAAATTCTAGAAGGTTATCACCTGGCTTAAAATCAAGAGATGAAGCGATACGACGCTCTTGTGGAGTCAAAAAGGTGATATAATACTGAAATTCTGAAATCAGTTTAAATCTCTCTACTGACAGCTGGCCACTTTCGAACCATGAAGCTAGATTTAAAGCCTCCATAGCTTCTGAAGCTATATTAGCAGCACGTGCCTGATCTCTCAACCTGCCAGCACTACCCAACTGTGTGGGCAATGTTTCAGTATACGTAAAAGACCACTGCAAGGAGTCATTATGCTGAGCCACCCCATATATCTTTAAAAAGTTCCTCCGAAATACATCATACTCATAGTTCAGCGTCTTTCCATCCAGGCCTGAAGCACACATCATGTCGCTCACTAAAGATCCTGGCTTTAATTGAGACCTAATAAAAGAAATCTTTTCACTTCCTGAATGAAGCTACATTACTATTCTGCATGATATCTTCACATTGTTGTATAAATGACAGAGCTGGGCGGGTCTCTTCCTCCCCTGAAAATCTAGTGATGGAAGACTCCTGGTGGAGAAGTTTAATAGTTGGCACCGTTGGAGTAGCCATATTGACTACTGGAGGTGTAATGGTAGGATCAGCAGAAATATTAGCAGTAATACTAGCTTCTACCTCTCCCGGCGGAGACATATATAAAGAGTAAAATGTTCCGCTTCTCAAGGACATTGGCTATTACAAATTAGCATAAATAACCTCAAAAGACTACACCGAGGTCCACCCTACACCACTGACAACACCAGTTACACTTACAAAAACTTGAACGCGCTCATTACAACTTTACCTCGACAACTTTTACAACCTTACACTTTTCATGAATAATAACACCCACAGATAACTAGATGAGTTACCCTTTAAAATGTAAACACGCTCGCCATTGAAAACGACTTTTTCTATTTTTTTTTTTTTCAGGGCTGAGCCAAAAAAAATTTATAAGTAGCGAAAAAATTACTACCACACTTTTCACTTTACACTTTACACCTAATCACAAAAATACTCACTTACTACACACTACTATTATCTAATAACCCTTGTTTTTGTTGTTTGCGTAACACTGCACAAAATTATTGTGTTACAATGTATTAATAAAAATATGATAAACCTATTGGCAATACTTTTCCGCACACAATTCAACACTTTGGCGAGTTGTGGCAACTCTTTCCACCCTCTTCCCTGGCACTTTTCAACCACTCAGAGCGCGATGCCCTGAGAGCCCGCGAAAACACTTGATGCCGGAGCCAGTAATATGGCTTAGAAGCTGTGACGTATTTTCTAGCCACTCACACGCACAATAACCCCGTGACGTCACTGAAGCAACGAATCACAGAGCAAGAGTGCTCTGACGTCACCCCCTTAAGGCGCGCACAGCACCTATCTCCCCTCGATCACAAAGGAAGGATAAATTTTCACTAGTCACTTCTACCACTTCCTAACTGTTTATAAAACTGGGTAATAGTACTCACATTAGCATAGGTACTTAGCTTGCAGTGAGATACTCTTAGGGATGAAGAAATTCCTGGGGTGAGAAGATTCTGATGAAGGAGGGAATGCGACGAGATTCCCGCCTGCAGTCAACGATCCCACGAAACGTCCACTTGTAGATGGCGGAGAAGCAAGCGTAGTAATCCTCTGAAGTCGTGCAGAGATTGAAGACGTGTAGAGACAGCTAGGTGTAGTAATCCTCTGAAGTCGTGCAAAGATCACCGCGAAGACACTCAACAGCTTACACAGTCTCACCGTTTCACCGTCTCACAAACTCGCCATTTCTCATTTGCCTCCTCGACGAAACAAAGTCCTTTTACCGTCCATAAAAAAAACTGCTTAACGAGGCAGAAGACAACAGCTGGTCACACTGCTCACTGTCTAAACCACACCAACAATGTAGGCATAAACCTTTCAAACAGCGAGGACAAAGTGGGTTTTCCCGCGCGCAGCTAGGCACACTGGCTGTTTCAGTCTTTTCTTATTAAGCCCACTTCGGAGAGTCGTGGCTCTTTTTCGCTATCACCAGGTATACCGGTCCCCACTAGGTCTCCCTATATGCAGTTGCAATAAGGTGAAAGGAGACACACAGTAACTTGATGCGTTTAATACCTAGTGAGAAACCGCGACTGACCACAGTCGAGTCAACCGGTACACTGAAGCGGGTAACACAGGACCCGCGGGAGACGCCATTACACTTGAGTTAACAATTAGGTTTTAACCTATTCATTATAAAGTCCTTAATGCTAATCTACACAAATGTGTTAATCACCACCAGCACAATCCACGCTTCGCCTTCGCTAGAAGGTGTACATTTAACGTGGGTCACGGCCGCAGAGAGCCGACGCGCCAGGTCCAGGTGACGTTCAGGGGGTCTCTCCCTGACTCCCTGGATCTGGGTTCGTGGGGTGTGTACTCAGTCAGGAGGTTCACCCCGGAACCTCTGCGGTGCTTCAAGTGTCAGGCCTTCGGGCATGTCCAGAAGCACTGCAAGCGCTCGGAGCTCTGTGGCATTTACAGTGGCAAACATCCCACTTCTCAGTGCGTTGGTGCTTTGAAGTCTGGTGATAACCGCCCTGCACGATGCCCCAACTGTGGTATGGGTCACCATGTGTGGTCCAAGTTCTGCCCTGAGCGACTGAGGAGGCTTCCTCCCCGTTGCCCGGGGCGGAGCGAGGACCGCCGAGAGTATTGTGACACCTAACCCTTACCAGCAGTAACTGCAGAGGTAAGCCTCCGCGCTCTATGCCAGCGCGAGGCTGCTCCATCCCTGTTATCTGTCACTGCACCCACGGAGTCACCCAAGAAGAGGAGGAAAAGGAAGAAGAAGAAGAGGTCGTAGGTTGCTTCCACGGTTGCATCCCAGACGACAAACACCGCGAATGCTGAGCTGTCCACCCAGACGGACCCGCTGCCACCACCACGACGGACACCAGTTGCTGACGCTGCCTGTCAGACAGATAAGATTTTCATCCTATCTAGACACTTTGCAAGTACCAACTACAAGGTTATTGACTATACAAAGCGCCGCCACGTCAGCATGAACTAGGCGGACTCGAACCGCTGACCGAATGCGCAGGGACTCTGCACATTGCAAGCTCACGTCTCTACCAACCTTGCCACCCTGACGGGCGCCTGTCAGACAAGTGTAGAGGCGCCTTACCTCCACCCTGACAAGCGGGCAGTGACTCTCCCGGTCCCTTATCTGCGTGCCCTGCTAAAAAACATGTGCGAGATGCAGAGCGAAGCCGAAGACCTTAAAGATGGCAATGAATACCGGCCACCACATAGTATCGCAGTAGCACTAATTTTGGAGAAGCAAGACTTCACCCTACAGACAGAAGTACGATCAAGACCCGCGAACAGACAGCAATGATTGTTCCAAGATTGAGGTGGGCTGACCATAGCCCATGGAGGTAACCAGCCCTCCATATCCACTACTGACTGACTACAATCTTATTTATGTAGCCTGTCCTATCGCTCCGCCCGATGCTGCTTCGGGACCCATCTAGGAGGAGGTGTTCCTGGCATCACACCTCAACTACGTGGGAGGAACTAAGTCAATATTTCTATGATTTTCCATGGAATTATTATTGCTTCCGTGTCAGATACCCATCTCTTTGTGCAGAGCGCATAACTGGGGTCATTGTCTCTGGCATGGGCATGGACGCATACATTCCACACATCTAATATCTCCACACTTCTCTAATCCTAAAGCCTGTAAATCTTGGTTTAACTTAGTTTGTTCTCGAGCTGTCCAAGAGAGAAAAGCGGCTCACAGACTGTACCGCATCCATCTCATGAAACTCATTCTCTTTATATTTCTGCCCGTAATCATACCAAATCTTTTCTTCAACTTACCAAATACTCCTCATTCATAGAAAATGTCGGAATCTTTCTGGAAACTCCCCTCGTGCCTTATGGCATCTAGCTAAAAAGCATCTCCAACAAATTTTCTTCTGCATCTTTCCCTCTTATGCTTCTCCCGGATGACTCCACAGCTGTCTCATCTATTTCTAAAGCTTAACTCTTTGCTCAAACCTTTGCTCAAAATTCCACTCTGGTTGATGAAGGGCTTGTTTCTCCTTCTCCTCCAAAATCTGACTATATCCTTGTTATTAAGATCCTTAATAATGATGTTTTATATGCCCTCTCTGGCCTAGATCCTCGCAAGGCTTACGGTGCTGACAGAATCCCTCCTATTTTCTTAAGAACTGTGCTTCTGTGTTTGCACTCTGCCTGGTCAAACTTTTCCGCCTTTGTCTATCTACTTCCACCTTTCTTTCTTGCTGGAAGTTTGCTCACATTGAACCTGTTCCTAAGAAGGGTAACATTTATAATCCTTCAAACTACCGTTCTATAGCTTTGACTTCCTGTCTTTCTAAAGCTTTTGAATCTATCCTTAGGAAGAAGACTCTTAAGCATCTAGCTGTTCACAATCTTTTATCTGATTGCCAGTACGGTTTCCGTAAAGGGTGATCTACTGGTGATCTTCTAGCTTTCCTAACTGAATCTTGGTCATCCTCCTTTAGGGGGTTTCGGTGAAACTTTTTCTGTTGCTCTTGACATATAGAAAACAAACTTTTGATAGAGTCTGGCACAAATAATTAATTTCCAAACTAACTTCTTTTGATTTTTATCCTTTTCTCTGCACCTTCATCTCAAGTTTCCTTTCAAACCGTTGTATTGCAGCTACCGTAGAGTTGTAGACGGTCATTGTTCTTCTCCTAAGTCTATGGCTGTTCCTCAGGGTCCTGTCCTATCACCCACTCTCTTTCTAGTTTCTATCATTCATTAATGATCTTCTAAGTCTTAACTGGTTAACTGGTCTTCGTGTCCTGGTGGAACGCCGACGTGAGTTTCGACAGGGGATGCTTGCAGCCTATGTTGATCTCAAGAAGGCGTTTGACTCAGTGCATCGTGAGTCACTCTGGGATCTTCTGCGACTTCGAGGGATTCCTGCAAGGACTATTGGTTTGATAACTGGTCTGTATTCTGGGACTGAGAGTGCTGTGAAGTGTGGGGCAGGTGTATTCGGCTTCTTTCCTGTGAATACAGGAGTGAGGCAAGGGTGCGTCCTTGCCCCATCACTTTTCAACGCTTGTATGGACTGGGTATTGGACAAGGTTGTAGATCAAAGTGATTGTGGAACACCTGTCGGCAACACCAAGATCACTGATCTTGTTTTTGCCGATGATGCAGTAATCTTTGCTGAGTCGCTGGAGGTCCTGGTAATGGCTCTCGAGGCGCTGCACGAGGAGGCAAAGCCTTTGGGACTTGAGGTCTCCTGGCTCAAGACCAAGGTCCAGGTGTTTGGAGACTTACTAGATGAAGCAGTACAGTCTGTTCATGCGTGTGGCGAGGACATTGAGATCTTGGAAAGTTTTACATACCTTGGTAGCGCAGTCCATAATGACGGCGGGTCACGTCAAGAAGTCTTACGGCGGATTGGCATAGCCCACGGTGTTATGGACTTGCTCAGCGGGAGTATTTGGCGTTGTCGGTACCTGTGCAGGAGGACAAAGATCCGGATCTTCAAATCGCTTGTGATCCCTGTCTTACTCTATGGTTGTGAGACATGGACACTAAATAGTGACTTGAAGAGACGAATCAATGCCTTTGGTAATAAGTGTCTTCGCAGAATCATGGGGTATCGCTGGGATGATTACGTGTCAAATCAGCGATTGCACCGTGAGACTGAATCGAGGCCTATTACCTGCATAGTCCGTCAACGCCAACTTCGGCTATATGGGCATGTGGCACGCTACCCTGAAACCGATCCTTCCCATCGGGTTGTATCTGTAAGAGACAATCCGGCGTGGAGGAGGCCAAGGGGGCGCCCACAAGGCTCGTGGCTGGGGCAAGTTGATGTTTCTTGTCGAGAGCTGCTTGGTATGGGAAAGGAGCCTGCATGGGAACTCGCGCGTGGTGGCCCCCTGGAGTGGCGTCGTAGGGTGGGCGAGGCGACGCGCCCCCCGGCGTATGCCCCCAATGATTGATTGATTAAATCTTAACTCTATGCCCTATCCACTCCTACGCTAATGACTCTACCCTGCATTTTTCAGTGTCGTTCATCAGACATCCAACTCAACAGGAATGAAGTTATTCACGGAAGGTTGCCACAGAGCGCCTAACTTCTAATCTTTCTATAATTTCTGATTGGGGCAGAGCAAGCCTTGTTTTGTTCAATGCCTCAAAAGCACAATTTCTTCACCTATCTACTCGACATAACCTTCCAGACAACTATCCTTTTTTCTTCAATGACACTCAACAGTATCCCTCTTCTACAATAAACATTCTTGGAGTATCCGTTACGAAAAAGCTGCACTGGAAATCTCACATCTTATCTCTTGCTAAAACAGCTTCTGAGAAAGTTAGGTGTTCTGTGGCGTTTGCGTCCATTTTTTTTCCTTCCCAGTTGCCTTCTCTGTAGCTACAGGGGCCTTATCCGCCCATGTATGGAGTATGCCTCTCATGTTTGGGAGAGATCCACTCATACAGCTTTCCTAAACAGAATGGAATCAAAGCTTTTCGTCTCATCAACTCCCCTCATCTGACTTACTGTCTTCAATCTTTAAATCACCGCCGTAATGTTGTTTCTCTTGACATAATAACTTCTACTGTTATTTTCAAGCTCACTGCTCTTCTGAACTTGCTAACTGCATGCCTCTCCCCCTCCCGCGGCCTCGCTGCACAAATTTATATTATTTCGTCCCTATTCTGTCCACCTTCCTAATGCAAGAGTTAGCCAGTATCTTCACTCGCATCTTTTTCATTGGTAAACTCTGGAACTCTCTTCCTATTTATATTTTTCCACCTTCCTACGACTTTTTTTTTTCAAGAGAAGTATCAAGACAACTCCCGAACTGATCCACCTCCCTTTATTTATTATTTTACTGTCTTCCTTATGGGGACTGAAAGCTAGCGGGCTTTATGTTACTTTTTTTCCGCCCTTGGCCAGTCTTTTTTTTTACGTGAAGAAAAATATTTTACTTTTTATAGACATGATTTGATTCTATACAGCTACATTCATTCATTCTAGTAGAAATTCTAGTAAAAACATACTTGTCTAGTAGAAAGACATTCAAGTAGAAATATACGTGAAAGGAAAAGTATAATAAGTAAAGCCTCACTACGATGGAAATAGCCCCCTCCCCCTAATTTCAAGCCCTGACTACGGGTCTGCCGCTACCCTTAGCACCTTCAGGAGGCGAGATGGCAATGGAACAACTTGTCTTACTTGATTTAGAATATATATATATATATATATATATATATATATATATATATATATATATATATATATATATATATATAATATATATATATATATATATATATATAATATATATATATATATATATATATATATATATATATATATATATATATATATATATATATATATATATATATATATATTATATATTATATATATATATATATTGCGAGAAATCACATACCTTGATTGGCTGAGACCAAGGACACTATTGTTCCTGACAAAAGGCACAGTTGGACGGCACAGAACAGTGTCATCTTCCACTCAAATTAGGAAACCATTCTTAATTTGAGTGACGTGGTAGTGAGCCAGTGTGGAATATTACAACTGAAGCTTGGCGTTCGGCCACCAGGAGGATAACCAGATTACCATACGATTTTAACGATGATATTAATTTAAGGCTTTTAAACGTGGAACGACTGTCCCCGGCCGTGACATAGGTTACAGGACACTGAGGAAGCCTAGCTGGGACTACGGACACCACCTCACAGATAACACACAGGAAACATGAATCATAACATCGGGAGCACTGGACTATTTTATTTTACTGTTATGTATCAAGTAAAATGTTTGAGTTATTATTGAACAGTCTGCCGAGGCGCATATACCCACATTTATTATGGAGGAGAATTATATATAATTTTATTTCGCTGTTGATAAATTGATGTAAATTTTTTCATATAGTACAGATTGACCTTTTAATGTACATTCAGCTGTCTGAGGCCTCTTTCTGACCTAACTCTAAAGGCCTGTCCACACTAAGGGTCATGCGGCTGGCGGTGAGGCTGGTGGATGTGTTGAAATACGACCTGCGCGTCCAGACTGTGCCTCAAAACCGTGCCTCACCGCCATGGCAGGGAGGCGACGCTCCGTCACAAGATTGATTGATGTTCATTTCAATTTTTGACCACCTAAATATTTTTGCATTGAGACGTATCATATACCATCAGAATCGGAAAAGTGTGTTGCTTCCGAGACAGTAAATAAACATGCAATGCAAGCAAAATTAAATGAATAACAAGGAGTTGAATAAAAAAAGGTGAGAGAGGAAATGTTTTTTATGCACTATTTCGCTTTGGTATCATTATCTTATTCTTGCTATAGTATACTGTAATTTATTTATATTCATGACACGCAGTAATGTCTCGTGAAGATGATGGTATGTTCAGTCTTCCTAAATATCATCTTATTCATCTGGTAGTTTGATAATACCATCACTGGGGCAGCACTGGGGAACTACAACACGTCCCTCGAATCGGGAAGGGTTGGATTCGCTCCGCACGACGCGCGCGGTGTTGAAAACCTCGATTTTCAACTCCGCCAGCCTCACCGCCAGCCTCATGAGCCCTAGTCTGGACGGGACTTAAGTCATAAATATACAACTATAGTCGCCTTAGGGCCCATGGTTTCTCAACCTTGGGGCCATGATCCCCAAGGGGGCCACAGCAATAATTTAGGGGGCTACAGCAATAGTTTAGGTGGCCACAGCAATCATTTAGGGACCCACAGCAATAATTTAGGGGGCCACAGCAATAATTTAGGGGGCCACAGCAATAATTTAGGGGGCCACAGCAATAATTTAGGGGGCCACAGCAATAATTTAGGGGGCCACAGCAATAATTTAGGGGGCCACATCAATAATTTAGGGACCCACAACAATAATTTAGGGGGCCACAGCAATAATTTAGGGGGCCACAGCAATAATTTAGGGGGCCACAGCAATAATTTAGGGGGCCACAGCAATAGTTTAGGTGGCCACAGCAATAATTTAGGGACCCACAGCAATAATTTAGGGGCCACAGCAATAATTTAGGGGCCACAGCAATAATTTAGGGGCCACAGCAATAATTTAGGGGGTCACAGCAATAATTTAGGGGGCCACAGCAATAATTTAGGGGGTCACATCAATCATTTTTGGGGACACAGCAATAATTTAGGGGGTCACATTAATCATTTAGGGGGCCACATCAATCATTTAGGGGGCTACATCAATCATTTAGGGGGCCACACCAATCATTTAGGGAGCCACACCAATAATTTAGGGGGCCACATCAATCATTTAGTGGGCCACATTAATCATTTAGGGGGCCACATCAATAATTTAGGGGGTCACATCAATCATTTAGGGGGCCACATCAATCATTTAGGGGGCCACATCAATCATTTAGTGGGCCACATCAATCATTTAGGGGGCCACATCAATCATTTAGGGGGCCACAGCAATAATTTAGGGGGTCACATCAATAATTTAGGGGGCCACATCAATAATTTAGGGGGTCACAGCAATAATTTAGGGGGCCACAGCAATAATTTAGGGACCCACAGCAACAATTTAGGGGGCCACCGCAATAATTAAGGGGGCCACAGCAATAATTTAGGAGGCCACAGCAATAATTTAGGGACCGACAGCAATAATTTAGGGGGCCACAGCAATAATTTAGGGGGCCACAGCAATAATCTAGGGGGCCACAGCAATAATTTAGGGGGCCACAGCAATAGTTTAGGTGGCCACAGCAATAATTTAGGGACTCACAGCAATAATTTAGGGGGCCACAGCAATAATTTAGGGGGCCACAGCAATAATTTAGGGGGTCACAGCAATAATTTAGGGGGTCACAGCAATAATTTAGGGGGCCACAGCAATAATTTAAGGGGTCACATCAATAATTTTGGGGGCCACAGCAATAATTTAGGGGGTCACATCAATCATTTAGGGGGCCACATCAATCATTTAGGGGGCTACATCAATCATTTAGGGGCCCACCAATCATTTAGGGGGCCACACCAATCATTTAGGGGCCACATCAATCATTTAGTGGGCCACATCAATCATTTAGGGGCCACATCAATCATTTAGGGGGCCACATCAATCATTTAGGGGGCCACATCAATCATTTAGGGGGCCACATCAATCATTTAGTGGGCTACATCAATCATTTAGGGGCCACATCAATCAGTTTAGTGGGTCACAGCAATAATTTAGGGGGTCACATCTATAATTTAGGGGGCCACATCAATAATTTAGGGGGCCACACCAATCATTTAGGGGGCCACATCATCATTTAGGGGGCCACATCAATCATTTAGTGGGCCACATCAATAATTTAGGGGGCCACATCAATAATTTAGGGGGCCCACATCAATCATTTAGGGCCACATCAATCATTTAGGGGGCCACATCAATCATTTAGTGGGCCACATCAATCATTTAGGGGGCCACATCAATAATTTAGGGGGCCACATCAATCATTTAGTGGGCCACATCAATCATTTAGGGGGCCACATCAATCATTTAGTGGGCCATATCAATCATTTAGGGGGTAAAATCAATAAATTAGGGGGCCACACAATCATTTAGGGGGCCACATCAATAATTTAGGGGGCCACGCAATCATTTAGTGGGTCACAGCAATAATTTAGGGGGTCACATCAATCATTTGTGGTCACAGCAATAATTTAGGGGGTCACATCAATCATTTAGGGGGTCACAGCAATAATTTAGGGGGTCACATCAATCATTAGGGGATCACAGCAATATTTAGGGGGTCACATCAATAATTTAGGGGGTCACATCAATCATTTAGGGGCTACAGCAATAATTTAGGGGGCACATCAATCATTTAGAGGGTCACATCAATAATCTTGGGGCCACATCAATAATGTAGGGGCCACATCAATCATTTAGAGGGCACAGCAATAACTTAGGGGCCACAGCAATAATTTAGGGGCCACACCAATCATTTAGGGGCCACGCCAATAAATTAGGGAGCCACAGCAATAATTTAGGGGGCCACAGCAATAAATTAGGGGCCACATCAATATTTAGGGAGCCCCATCAATTCATTTAGGGGCCACAGCAATAACTTAGGGGCCACATCAATCATTAGGGGGCCACAGCAATCATTTAGGGGCCACACCAATCATTAGGGGCCACACCATCATTTAGGGGGCCACAGCAATACTTAGGGAGCCACAGCAATAACTTAGGGGCCACGGCAATAACTTAGGGGGCCACAGCAATAATTTAGGGGCCACACAATCATTTAGGGGGCCACACCAATCATTTAGGGGGCCACAGCAATAATTTAGGGGGCCACATCATAACTTAGGGGGCCACAGCAATAATTTAGGGGCCACACCAATCATTTAGGGGCCACACCAATCATTTAGGGGGCCACAGCAATAATTTAGGGGGCCACACCAATCATTTAGGGGGCCACACCAATCATTTAGGGGGCCACAGCAATAACTTAGGAGCCACAGCATAATTTAGGGGCCACAGCAATAATTTAGGGGTCACAGCAATAATTTAGGGGGTCACAGCAATAAACTTAGGGGCCACAGCAATAATTTAGGGGCCACAGCAATAATTAGGGACCACACCAATCATTTAGGGGGCCACACCAATCATTTAGGAGCCACAGCAATAATTTAGGGGCCAGAGCAATCATTTAGGGGGCCACACCAATCATTTAGGGGGCCACACCAATCATTAGGGGGCCACACAAATCATTTAGGGGGCCACACCAATCATTTAGGGGCCACAGCAATCATTTAGGGGGCCCACACCAATCATTTAGGGGCCACACAAATCATTTAGGGGGCCACACCAATCATTTAGGGGGCCACAGCAATCATTTAGGGGCCACACAATCATTTAGGGGCCACAGCAATCATTTAGGGGGCCAAGCAATCATTTAGGGGCCACCACCAATATTAGGGGGCCACAGCAAACATTTAGGGGGCCACAGCAATCATTTAGTGGGGCCACACCAATCATTTAGGGCCACACAATCATTTAGGGGGCCACACAATCATTTAGGGGCCACAGCAATCATTTAGGGGCCACACCAATCATTTAGTAGGCCACAGCAATAATTTAGGGGCCACACCAATCATTTAGGGGGCCACACCAATCATTTAGGGGGCCACACCAATCATTTAGGGGACCACAGCAATAATTTAGGGACCCACAGCAATAATTTAGGGTGGCCACACTAATCATTTAGGGGCCACAGCAATAATTTAGGGGGCCACAGCAATAATTTAGGGGATCACAGCAATAAATTTAGGGGCCACCCCCAATAATTTAGGGGCCACACAAACATTAGGGGACCACAGCAATAATTAGGGGGCCACAGCAATCAATTTGGGGGCCACAGCAATAATTTAGGGGGGCCACAGCAATAATTTGGTGGGTCACAGCAATAATTTAGGGGGCCACAGCAATAATTTAGGGGGCCACACCAATCTTTAGGGGCCACAGCAATAATTTGGGGGCCACAGCATAATTTAGGGGCCACAGCAATAATTTAGGGGGCCACAGCAATAATTTAAGGGCCCAGCAATAATTTAGGGGGCCACAGCAATAATTTAGGGGGCCACAGCATAATCTAGGGGCCACAGCAATAATTTAGGTGGCCACAGCAATAATTAGGGGCCACAGCATTAATTTAGGGGGCCACAGCAATAATTTAGGGGCCACGCAATAATTTAGGGGCCACAGCAATAATTTGGGGCCACAGCAATAATTTAGGGGGCCACAGCAAATAATTTAGGGGGCCACAGCAATAATTTAGGGGGCCACACAATAATTTAGTGGGTCCACAGCAATATTTAGGGGGCCACAGCAATAATTTTTGGGGGCCACAGCAATATTTAGGGGGCCACAGCAATAAATTTTGGGGGCCACAGCAATATTTGGGGGGCCACAGCAATATTTAGGGGGCCACAGCAATAATTTGGGGGGCCACAGCAATAATTTAGGGGGCCACAGCAATAATTTAGGGGCCACAGCAATGATTTAGGGGGCCACAGCAATAATTTAGGGGCCACAGCAATAATTTGGGGGGCCACAGCAATAATTTAGGGGCCACGCAATAATTAGGGGCCACAGCATAATTTGGGGCCACAGCATAATTAAGGTGGCACAGCATAATTTGGGGGCCACAGCAAATTTAGGGGCATGGCAATAACTTAGGGGCCACGGCGGCTGTTTAACTGTACGTTTCCAATAATGTTGGATTTTGGATTAAACAAACATGTAGGTATTACTTATTTGCACTTAGCGAGATTTTTTGTTTGTTTGTTTGTTTGAATTGTCCATTTAAATATATGAATTTTGCCAAACACATTATGGTATGTTGCCATAACAGATGATATTGTATGAATACTTTAGCAATTTTTTTATTACCCAAAAATTCATTGAAAATCGACCGATTGTCCGTTTAACTCGTTGTCTGATTGATGTTTACTTCACATCTTCAATGCACCGTGGCCGGCGTGGCAGCCTCTAAACTGGCGGGCGACTTACTTGTATATTGTTGACATAATAACTGACAAAAACTATTAATTTAATGGATTTACTTATAGCATCACACCTTCGACGCAAACCTTGATGAAATGGTAAGGTAAAACTGTGTTGTTTGCGACTCACTTCAAGCAACGATGGTCCCGGCATTCCATCATCACTGCAACCTGCGTATACCTGAATCGAACCATGTGAATAAAAATCTAAAGCAACAGTATTAATTTCCGTACGATGATATATTGTTTCACGTATAATTTGACAATTATTTGCGACACAGGAAGTGACGCCTACCGTAGATAACACTTTAATCGCCACCTGTCCTGATGTCGCTAGGCGCCATATATTACGAATTATAGTATCACTACTGATTTTATGTGCTACTGAAGATAATACACAGTAGTTTATATCATGACTGTATAATCTACCCTGTTTCAGTGCTGTAATATGCTTTGTATCTGCAAGTATATACGGTTTCAAATTTCCCTACTCGTTTTTTTTTTCGCGCGACGACGACGGCGGGAGGACACTCTAAATCAGGGGTCGGCAACCTTTTCAGTGCGAGGGCCAGAGAAAGCTTCTAGGAGTAGCCTGCGGGCCTGAGTGCCAAAGAGAACCCAAAAGTGACAGTGTACAAACATTTTATAGAAAAGCAGGCAAACCAGTGACTAGACTACAAGAATTTTATTGAAAAACATGCAAATCATTGACTGCAGAAAACAGTTTGTAACAATATAACAAAAAATATAGAAAATCAGGCAAACCAGTGACTAGATTACAAGAAATTTATTGAAATATATGCCAGATCAGTGACTGCAGAAAACAGTTTGTGACAATATACAAAAAAATTGTAGAAAAGCAGGCAAACCAGTGACTAGATTACTAGAAATGTATTGAAAACATGCAAATCAGTGACTGCAGAAACAGTTTTATCAAGAGACATGCAAATAAGTGGGATGGTTGGTGCTGTTTGCCATGGAGAAATAATTCAATGTCTGGATCGATTGATGAGGTAGACAAGAGCAGAATGTCATTGAGGTGTTTTTTTTTTTTTTTTTTAACATGTTGTGCTTATAGCGCCTGTAGGCAGTGGTCTGGTGACCCAGGGCTCGGATGGAAGGCTCTGGAGGTTCACTTGAGGGTTCTGATGGTTGGTCCTCGCCTGTTTGGTGGCGCAGGCAGGATTCTTATAGTGACGCCTGTAGAGGCTCATGCCGCCCCCCTGTGTCCTCCGATGCACTCGCAGTCGAAGGTAGAGTTGATAGGCAGGGCATGTGGGTGTTCTTAGGCCACTCGACGGTGCAGAAAGGTTTTGGGTTTCTTCGGGGATCGAACTCGGGTCACCGAGAACGCCAGTCGGAGACTAACCACTCACGCTACCCGCCTCCCCTACTACCGCTATAAGTGGTCACTTATAGCGCATTTTCGCGGCCGCTCTGGCCCGGTCTGGACTGGGCTAGTCCCGGACGGCCACTGTTTTTTGCGAGGCAGTTTAGACCGGGCTGGAACGGACTGGGCCGGGCTGAGCCAGCGAGCAGGACCAGGTTGGACCAGTGTGGGAGAACTGGCGCATGCGCACTACAGTCAGCGGGGAAGGCGACCAGGAGCTTCTCGTGCTGCTGATAAGACATGAAACACCATGATGGTCGACCATAAGACTATAGTATCACAGGCGTGGTAGTTGTAAAGTCTTCAGCACAGGTTAAAAGGCGGACGACAAAAAGGATATTGACAAGATGGACGCCTGCCGCCTCCACAGTTCAGTTCAGTACCGCCCACTCGATCCCCCAGCCAATAGGAACGACGAATGGGACGGGGCCAGTCTCGATGTATTTTTCGCGACCATCAGTCCACCCTGACCCGGTCCGGACTGGACTGAACCAGGGCGGTGAACGTCACGAAAATGCGCTATTAGCTGGGAGCGAATGCGAGACTTTGTATATTTCATTTTTGAAAAGAGTTGTTCACAACAGTAAGTTGCCAACATGGCAACGATGCGTTTTTACATGCTCAATGCAATTTGGAAATTTGTTAGAAGGGAGGACGAGGTCACGGAAGAAGGGCAGTGGAGAAGCGGTACGGTACTTTGCCTTCAGTTCGTCATTACACTGAAGCTCCACCCAACTCCATCTGCAGGGGGCAGGGGCTTCGTCCACAGGGAAGTCAAAGGGGGAGGTGAACAGCTTGAAGCCCGGAGCCAGTGGCCTGACACCTGTGAAAGGGAGGCAAATTCCTCCCGCAAAGAGGTGACAACACCAACACAAGTGTTCAGGTCCACGTCATCAGGTGCACAAGCCGCAATACGAGGAAAATGCATAAACTGACCAGCAGCCAGTTGAGCCTCCACAAGCGCAGCTTTACCTCGAAGGCGGTGATGTGCGAATACATGTCTGTGACTAGAATGTTTTTTGCCTTGCAGCTTCACATTGAGGTCATTTAGGTGCGTAGTGATATCTGTGAGCAGGGCCAGACGAGCAAGCCATTGCGGGTTGGAAAAATTATCAGCACCGGGAGGTTCTTTTGACGGAGGAAAGTGGCGATCTCCTGCTGCAGGTCGCACACGCGGGACAGCATGGCTCCATGACTCAACCAGGACTTCACAGAAGTAAAGCAGGTCACCATAGTGTGCATTGACTTCGTCCGTTAGTGTCTGGAACTGGCGTGGTTAAGGCTGCGAGAGAGGATGGAGTTGACAACCTTCACGACTACAGACATGACATCAGTAAGGTTGGCAGACTTGGAGCACAGGGACTCTTGGTGGATGATGCGTGCACCTTGTGGATGGACTGGGTGTGTCCGGCGGCCTCACAGTGACGCACTAGCAGTGAGGCGGCACCCTTCTTCTTTCCAGTCATTGCTGGGGCACCGTCGGTCGTCACGCACACGAGACGGGACAGGTCGAGGGAGTGTTGCTTCACACACTGAAGCACGGCGTCGAAGATGTCTTGCCCAGTGGTGGTGCCGTGCAATGGAACAAACTGGAGAAACTCCTCATAAACCTGAAGGGCAGCAGTGACTCCACGAATGAAAATTGTCAGCTGGGCTGTGTCCTTCATGTCTGTGCTCTCATCAAGAGCGAGAGAGAAGGCATCGAAATTTGAGCAACAGGTCTTAAGCCAGTTCTTTCACGCTGTCTGACATCTCCTCAATGCGACGACAAACAGTGCGGGGTGAAAGGCTCACACTTTCAAAGGCAGAACGCTTTTCAGGACAGAGGGAATCTATCACAACCATGATGCACTCCTTGATAAAGTCCCCGTCTGTGAATGGCTTCATCCGGCGAGCAAGGAGGCGGGAAACCTCATAGCTGGCGCGCGTCACTTTGTCAGCCTCAGTAGTCTGCTTACGGAAGAGTGAAGTGCTTTTCTGCAGGTTGCCTGACAGTTTTTGGGAATGGCCTCCTTTCTATCGGCAGCAGACATCGATGCAAAGCTCGATGCTTGGTGCTGTGTCTCCCAGTGGCGGCGCATACTATACTCTTTGAGGACAGCCACAGTCTTCAAGCAAATGAGGCACTGGGGCTGTCCAAAGCATTCAGTGAAAAAGTACTTCTCCCACTCAGGGTTGAAGGCCCGACACTGGAGGTCCACTTTCCTCTTCTTAACAATTGCAGA
Source organism: Chionoecetes opilio (assembly GCA_016584305.1). Classification (NCBI taxonomy): domain Eukaryota; kingdom Metazoa; phylum Arthropoda; class Malacostraca; order Decapoda; family Majidae; genus Chionoecetes; species Chionoecetes opilio. The sequence continues at coordinate 730,010 of JACEEZ010006304.1, read as the reverse complement.
CATGATGATTGGCTAAAAAGAAAGAAAAAGAAAGAATAAGCACAAAGTGCGAAATAATTATCCACATGTTAGACACGAATACATGCAAGACTTTTACATAGTAAAAAAAATGCATACAATAATTAAAATTACGATACAGACGTCCACACAGTATTTTGTGACAAACATAGTGTTACGCCCCTGCGTTGGGCGTGGGCGTGCGTGTGTTTGAATGGGCGTGTTTGAGTGTGCGCGCATGTGCTTGAGTAAGGCTCAGTAAGCCATTGTCTGATTTGGGCGGGCGGGCGGGACAGGACCTACCAATGCGAGTAACTAGTGAGCGTGAATGTGGTTGTGAGCTTGGAGGCTGGGTGAAGTGGGTGAATGAAAAAGAGAGAGAGAGAGAGAGAGAGAGAGAGAGAGAGGAGAGAGAGAGAGAGAGAGAGAGAGAGAGAGAGAGAGAGAGAGAGAGAGAGAGAGAGAGAGAGAGAGAGAGAGAGAGAGAGAAGTAGCAGCAAGAAATGCACTTTATATTATCCACATTCCCTAATGATAAAAGTACATTTCAGACTAAGAAAGTTTGATGCATACCTCTTCTCAATACGAACTTCTACGGAGACTGGCCACTGGCGTGACCGTTGGTGGTGAGGAAAGACTGCTCATGGGACGTCACGTGTAATGCAGAGTTGCCAGGTGCCACGATAGTGGCCAGTCCCACGTCGGCGCCTCTCGACATGATCGCGTGTTGCCATGTAGTCATTTTCTCCCTGGCGATTTTCCGTGGTGCTTCTGTGGTAAAGATCTCAGTCATGCAAATTTGCCCCGCGCTACCCGCTGCGATCACGTCGAGAGGTGCCGACTTACTCATTTAGTTGGCTAGGCTGTTGCGGGCCGGATTGTTATATAAATATCAAGCAGGGTGACGGGCCATGAGTTCGGACTCTGCGGGCCGGATCTGGCCCGCGGGCCGGAGGTTGCCGACCCCTGCTCTAAATAAACATAAACTCTAGATGGCGACCTTAGTGCAGCCCCTTATCAACGTTGCCACTCGGTTTTATTTTTGTAATTTGTTCATTTATAGCCATAATATGACACAGATGAAGACACGAAATGACTTAGATTCTCCAGATAGTCCCTTCTAACTTTACTGAAATCATGGATGTAGAAATGTAAGTATGAACGTCACCAGACGTCTGTAAATAAAAAAGAAACGTTGTCCTGGCGACTTTAGTGTTATCTACGGTAGAGTGACCGTGACATGTCTCAACATATCACAACAATACATAACACAATATTGAAGGTTATGACCGGAGAAAGTTGTATCAAGGCCGAGGCGATGGCCACGCGAGCAAGATAAATGGCGTGTAAAATCAGATAAGCTACACACACACACACACTCACACCCAGAGCTGGGCAGTATTTAAATACATTTGTATTTAAATACGTATTTAAATACATTTGTGTATTTAGAAATGTATTTATAAATACATTGGTTGTCATGTATTTAAATACAGTATTTAGATACTTTTATGAGTATTTAAATACATTGTATTTAAATACTCATTATATAAAAATGTAAATACTTTTTTATCAGTTACTTTGGCCATAAACCCGCCCAACTATCTGGCAATCCTGATGTTACAGTGAACCAGTGTTTCCACTGGCAAGGAAATGTCCTTATTTTTAGGAGGCCTGAGAAGGACATTTCTAAGGAAACCCAAAATCTAAGGAAATCCATTTCTTTTCGGACATGTTAAAATTTGTGTGTATTTAAAATGTATTTACAAATGTATTTAAATACAATTGATGTATTTAGTATTTAGTATTTAAATACATTGGTAAAATGTATTTAGTATTTAGTATTTAAATACATTTCTCCCATGTATTTAGTATTTAGTATTTAAATACATTCAATGTATTTAGTGCCCAGCTCTGCCTGAGTCACACCCTACGCCTGAACGGCTTGGTGGGTTAGAGCGTCCGGCACCATTCACGTCCGGCAGGGGAGGCGGTAGCAGAGTGGTTAGAGTCTCTAAGTGGAGTTCTTGGTGACCCGAGTTCGATCCCCGACGAAAACCAAAATCTTTCTGCACCGTCGAGTGGCCTAAGAACACCCACATGCTGTTCATTAACTCTACCTTCGATTGCAAGTGCATCGGAGGACACAGGGGGGTAGCATGAGCCTCTTAATCACAGGCGTCACTATAAAATCCTGCCTGCGCCACCATGGGTGAGGGCCAACCATCACAGCCCTCAAGTGAACCTCCAGGGCCTACCATCCGACCCTAAGAAGTCACTGCCTACAGGCGCTATAGGCCATGATGTAAAAAAAAAAAAGGAAAAAAAATCTGTGGTCAGGCGTTCGATCCGTGCCCCCGCTCATTCCCAGGGATTTTTCCACTGAGAAATTTGGGCGGTTACTGTCCCCCTTGAGCAAAAGGATGGGGGTGTGTGGTGTGTGAGGTCCCAGTATTACCCAAAAGATCGGTAATAATGAGCTCCAAGCTCACTCCGGGAGGGTGAAACTGGCGATCGCGAGTCCGGCTCGCGTGGACAAGATCATGGGTGAATGACACACACACACACACACACACACACACACACTACAGAGAAGCACATTGATGGGACATTATTATACTAAGGCCTAATATGTTTGCAGTCTTTAATTACGTGGATGAAGAACTGTTGAAAAGGTTGATAACGTTTATGATACACTCGAGACTAGAAATTGTAACAAATAAATAAATTAATTAATAAATAAAAAAAGCAAACCAGTTGAAGAGGGTACAGCGAGTGACTGACACTCCTTACAGGTTCAAGATTGGGAATCAGGCTCATGAAAAAATAATAATAATCAGCCTGTTGCCCACATTCAGAAAAAGGAGAGAAATGGAGATTGAAAGGGACTGGAAGACTCGCGGACGACTAATGAAAAAATAATAGAGGATGAGAGCAAAATAATAATAATTATTATTATTATTATTTTATTATCGCCCGGAGGCATACAGAAAAAAAAAAAAAAAAAAAAAAAAAATAAGGAGTCAAAGTGCATATAATACATAGGGTATACATACATGGACACCTGTGCTACCCCACATTCTGCACAAACAGCAGACACAGCCACCGCTGTTGTATAGGTCCACATACATAGGCCGAGCTCTGCCTGACGGAGGTGATGATGGAGTTCGCAGAGAGCTCCACCCTACTCCTTAAGCTGAACACGGAGTGTCGACGGATCAAATCCAGATTGTTCACCCCGTTCCTAGCGAAAGCCAGGGACGAGCTGCACCACTTGGGCAGCCCCAGAAAGCCTCTTAAGGATGTCATTGTGACAGACCTTAAGGCGGTTCAGAGTGGCCACCTTGAACCGCGACCACAGCGAGTTGCAGTATATAGAGTAGCAGTGACTTCTGAATAACTCCATCTTCACCTCTCTGCTACAGTAGGAAAATTTCCTCTGTAGAGTATTTCCCACGACATGAAGCTTGGTGGTCTGCTTGATGATATCATCAGTCATGTCGTGGGATATAACATGGCCTAGGTATGCGAATCTATCCACAAAAGTGAGGGCAGACCCACTGAGTCACGCTGTTTTGAGGTAATTCACCTGACTGCGTGCCGGTGATACTACCATGCACTCTGTCTTAGTGGTGTTGTAGACAATGTCATGCTATGCAGCATACACCTGACACACATTGATAAGGTCCTGCAACGCATCCGCAGTGGGTGCGAGCAGTACCATATCATCAGCATAGCTCAGTGAGTTGATGCACCCATCATGTATGTGGCAGCCGATACCTGTATCACGAAGGTTGGCAATGAGATCATCCGTGTACACATTGTACAGGTAGGGAGATAAAATCCCCCCCTGCCGAATACCATTGGCAGTACTAAAGGACAGCGAGAAGGAATTACCCCATTTAACAGTAAATTCCTGGGTAGTGTACCAGTACATTAATAAATTAAAATGTACCCAGGTGTACCCCTGACGAGAAGTTTATGAAAGAGCTTCCAGTAATTCACTCTGTCAAATGCTTTTCTGGCATCCAGGAAACACAGATAAACAGGTGAATTTCTGGAAGTGTAGTAATGAAGATGTAAAAATAATGAAGACTGGAAGCTTCAGTGAGAAATAAATGTTAAATGCAAAAGCTGATATGTAGGATGAACTGGAGGCAGAGGCAACTATTGATTGACTCTATAAATAATCCGTGGAATTCCGTCTAGTTTGAATTAAAACAATTTTGAAGACGTGATATGTTTCACTCAAACCAATAGCGACAGACCAGGCAAAAATGCGCACTACGAAGTAAACACACACACGAGATGCTGATTAACTGTAACATGTAAATACAAGGCACCTTAACAGGTTTTAACAAATCAAGGTGATAGTTTCTAGTGCTCTGCTGTTTCTTTTCGAAAGATGGTAAGGGAGATATGTTGATGAAGTGCACGGCAAAGGACATGTGTGAGAAGTGTGTTTTGTACAGATGACATGTTTGTGTCATGCAGTGAATTTATCTGTTTTTCTCTCTATCGATCAGTACGTCTGTAGCACGAAAACAAGTGACGTCACAGCATCCACCACTGTATTTTGTAGTTAAGATGGCTGCGTACCTTTGCGTAAACTTTGCTGTAAATATAAAATGTACATACACACACAGTCACACACACACACACACACACACACACACCACACCCCACCATACACACACATACACACACACACGCACACACACACACACACACACACACACACACACACCTGGTACACACACAGGTACCGTCTGAACGGCTCGGTAGATTAGAGCGTCAGGCACCATTCTGTGGTCCGGCGTTCGATTCCTGGCCCACGGGGATCCTCCGGGGGGAAATTCCCGGATTTTTCCACTGAAAAATTCGGGCGGTTACTGTTCCCCTTGAGCAAAGGGATCGGGGTGTGTGGTGTGTGAGGTCCCAGCATTACCCAAAGATCGGTAATAATGACCTCCAAGCTCGCACCGGGAGGGTGAAACTGGCGATCGCGAGTCTGACTCTTGTGGACAAGACCATGGTGAATAACACACACACAACACACACACACACACACACACACACACACACACAACACACACACACGTCGATGTATAAACAAAACCGATAGACACATAAGCCAGCAGACAACAACGCTATCTTCACAAAATAAGAAATATTAAGACATTGAAAATATACAAAGGATAACAATTCAGATGATACCCGAGTTGAAGGATTTAACCCTACGAGAAAAGACAATGGAAATAAAATTGCTGACACTCGCAAAAAGAAGAGAAAGAGAAGTAGTTACAGTAAGTAAATTAACATAACATGGACATTTTGACAGAAAAGATCCTCTATTCAGAAGACAAAAAGAAGCTGGTCATTTGAGGGTACACATGGAAAATTTTTGATAAGAAAGATGCTTGAGTAACAAAGATGTATAACTTTTCCTCATAGAAGTAATGATTCTTTCAATAGACTAACAGAAAAGGTAAAAACGACAACAAGTGTGTATCAATTTATGGAAATAATTAGATAAATAAGATACGGAGACAGGACCACAATAGTAGCCTTGTAGCTCAGGCACTGTGTGGTAGCCTACAACAATAGGTAAATGCAACCAGATAAGCACACTTACGCACACACACGGAGAGGTATGGAGCTAGCAAGTTAACAGTAGTAGCAATGATAAGGCGATGGATAATAGTTAGATATCTAAACTGGCGAACTGAGAAACTGAAGGTAGGTGTAAAGAAGGGAGCTGATCAGACGAATAGGTCTTTAAGTGTGGAAAGTGTTGTATGAGTCCCCACACATGACGGGCTCATTCCATACACAGACGAACACAACTTATCTACGTCAGCAATGTCCAATAAAGTGCCCAATAGCAGCCTTGGATCAATGTTATGGTGGCGCATCAGTTTGAAGGTGGCGCCCAGGCCTGACGTCACGTGACGCGTGCGTTCCACTTGTTTACAACCGTCCCCACGTGACCTTGTCTGCTAAGATGGAGGCTGGCTAGTGAACTACATGGCGCAGTTCTTCAATTTTTCACTGAAATGGCCCCAGATTAAGAGACTATTGCCACTTGCTTGTTGTGCCACAGTACATGCGAACATACAGTGCAGTGATTTGTGCAAGAAAACCACGGTGATGCCAGTGCTGATCGAGGTAAATAAACGAAATACTTGTGGCGGTGTGTGTGTATGCGTGCGGCGGGCCCCTCCTCCCTGCCTCCCTCCCCCTCGCCGCTACTGCTAGGAGGGGGTCGTCTAACGGGAAACATTGCGACGTAGTAGTCCTTTGCGAGGGTTCCACGCCTTGAAGCATACGTGAACGCGTACGCTGCCACAGCATGAATGACTCGGTGGACATACGTCGTGTTATACAGTAAATGTGAGAGCAATCGGAACCCCTTGATGATGGTAACTCATTCATAACCAGGCTCACGTATCTAGTGGGCTGCTGGTTGACAGTTTCTTCATTAGCGACGATTACTTCGTTCCCTTCTTGAAATAACTCATAATAATGTGTTGGTGATGATCAGTTGGCAGGGCTGTGTGGCAGGGAGTGTGCGTGTGGATAGTGTGTGTGTGTGTACGAGGGTGAGGCAGAGTGGTGGGGAGGAGGGAGTGGTGGTGGTTGGTGGTGGCGGGTGTGTTTGGGCGGCGGGGAGACGGCTGTGTTTGACTGGGAGGGCGCCTGCTGGTTGCGCAATGCGTGTTGGTACCGGCCACTGCTACCCCTACTGCTCCACCACCACCACCACCTGCTGTTCCTGCTCCACTACCATCACGAGACCGTCGGCTCTACTCCCAAGCGGGCCAGTGTGTGTGTGTGTGTGTGTGCGCTAAGGTGGTGGTGTCACCCGCTAAAACGCAGGCTGGAGTGTTGGTGTTTACTATTGCGTACCTTGTGTTTACATTGGTAATTATGTGAAATGAACAGTGCGAGGGGATACATGTGCATGAGTGCCAGAAACTGATCATCGAGTGTCGAATAAGGTGTCCCAGTATGGTAATACACGGTGGAGTTTATTTACTATATCGCTGTTATGCAAGAGTTAGTTTGGAAAGAAGCAAGTGGGACCTTCAAAGTCCCAGTAGTAGTCTAGTTTGCTCTTGAGTAAGCCGTCAAGAAAACTTTTTAAAGTACCATTATTTGTTAGTCTATTAGTATTAGTTTAGTACGCGTCGAATTGCAAGATAGTTATGATTGTCGTTATTTTCTTCACGAAAGCACCAAACAGTTTGTATGTGCCAGGCTGAGCTTGATAACATAGGTGTGCTTGATGAATTTTCGGGAAAAGCTTTCGATATGTTTTGGTGTGTCGCCCTCAGGGCCTAGCAGGCTTCTATTCGAGACACCATACATTATGAACAGCGTTGTCCCTGGGCTTGTTTGTTAATGATAAAAACTAAAGTCTGTGGCCCTGTCCACCTTGAAGTCGGGCCAACTTCTATTTAAGAATATTAGGTTTTTCAAGGGCTGATACAAAATGTTAAACTTTAAAAGCTAATTAGGAAAATGATTAATGAAGTTTAAACTGAGCAATAAGTGTTTTGTAAGAAGGATTATGCTCATGATGGCAATGATTACAAGTAAAATAAGAATGCGTATTGCTGAATTTTTAGACCAGTGGATGAGTACATTCGGCAGTTATGGCAGTGTGTGTGTGTGTATTAGGTTGAAGGATAGTGGATGTCAGTCGTTGCCCTGAAAGTAGGAATAGCTGAATACTGGGAAACTGAGAATGAAGAGAAACAAGATAAATGGCATTCGTTGACCTGTGAATGTTGATGAAAATTATACATGACTTGCTGATTTGTTGAGTTCATGCTATGTACAGTATTTTGATAGCAGTAAATAGTGATGTTTTAAGGAGATTTGTAAATTAATCTCATCTGTTAATACTTAATAGTCAGGTAACACTTAGGAGTGTTAGGTGGAATTTTTATATGTAATTAGAATCTGAGAGATAATAGGAAACTACAAAGTGTGGTTTGTATTACTGATTTAGTTGCATATTATAGTGATTTTATGCAATTCAGGCACGCAATACTACATGACGTGTGTTCCTCTATTTGTTTCCAGGAATTGAAAATAGCCATGGCAATAAATATTTTCGAAATGGTTTGCGAATCGCCGCCTTAAAAATGAGCAGTAGTGAAGTTGTCATCATGCATTGACTGAAAGGACAACAGTCCCCGTACCATGAAACGTAAACCAAAATGTTGTGGAAGAAACCATAGATACTTCCAGACAATGAAAATGGGTCCGTGACTAAGGGGTAGTTTAGCTGGACCTCGGCAGCTTGTGTGCAGCGAAAGCTAAAGGTGCAGCTTGTGGGGGCTTACCCTGAACACCACTTGTTGGCTTGCATGGGTTAAGAATTTGTGGTGCAGGCAGGCATTGACTTGTCTGGCAGCCACCGTGACCCAGTGCTGCTCTGTGGTGGGCAAGATACAGGTGGGCGCAGCTAAGCCTTGTCAAGATGAACTGATTATAGAGAAAGAAAATTGTGAATGCAGTTGAAAATCAAGATATCGAGTGTTCTCAGTGCTGCTATGAGAGTTGAAAGTCTTGTGTTCTAAGTGGAAAGTGATCCCTGCCAGACACATGCACAGTAATTGTTGTTATTGTTGTTGTTGTTTGTGAAAATGTCTACTTTTAATATTTTTAATAAGATATAAAAATATAAACTTGCGGTGAACTGCTGAAATCCCGGTTGTCAGTCTTTTTATTGCGTATATACATATATATATAGAGAGATAAATATAAACATATATTTAAGCCGATCCGCTGCAGGGAGAGAAGGTTTATTTGGATGTGTACCTGTGGAGTTTTACCATATCATTAATTTCTAAGTCATTACATTTAGTTGGTTTTGCGTGGGCCTTTTTTATTCATCGAGTGAATATCGGAAAGCAACAGAAACTGCTATACCAAATACAGTGTTTATAAGGTCATCTGCTAGTCTTCCACTTGATTCCTGGTAATCTGAAAAGCCTATATAGAAATAATCGAAAATATAAGAAGAAAAATATTCGTGTCCGGAGCATCTCTGAAATTCTATCAAGCGGGCGCTCGATCTGCAGCACCTCCCCGGCAGGTTGACTCCACGCCGGTACTCAAGATGATGCAGAACAAAAGCCGAAATGCCGTACATGGCAGTAACAACGAGGATGTTGTCAAAAGTGGATACCTCAAGAAGCTCAAGGTAGGTAATGCACTTGTCTGGTAAGGGGATTATAACATAGGTAGTAGATCAGGGGGGAGGTATAGGGGGATGACAGAAAACGGAGAACTTCTTTCGGGAGTGAACATTTATAAGAAAAAATATCCTTGGTCAGTTATTTGTCGTAGATTTAGATGGCCGAGTTGTGGGTCAGACCATGGGGTATAGGGTAGAAGGGCTGGCTAGCATCAGCACTGGTGGTGGGGAGGGGTGACCTACTCATTGTGCCGTGTCCTCTTGGTATTAAGGGTGGGGTATCTCCTTGAAATACATTATTAGACTCACGTTAAAGACTTGCGCAAGCTTCAAGCAAACATCCATCACATTCAGTATCTAAGGTAAAAAAATAAAAAATCTTTGCTATTACTGTGCATCTCGTAAGACAAAGTATCATTAATTTTGAGTGTGATTTGTTAGATAAACAAATACGCCTAACTCTCATCTTTGTAAGTGAACTCCGTTTAACGTGGTATAAGGTTACCGATAACGTGGTTATAGTGTGGTGTGCGTTGTGAAGAGGCAGTGTTGTGAAGGTTGGAGAGGCGAGGAAGGGTGACAAGCGAGGACCAAACTGGCTACCACGAACCCTTCCAGTTAGGTAGTGATGGTGCGAACACTTCACTGGCGCCCTACAGTGACCCACGAGGGAAGTTATTATTATCATTATTATTACCGGTATATATATATATATATATATATATATATTATATATATATATATATATATATATCTTTCTTTCCACACACACTAAACAATTGATGAACGTAATGAACATGCAACATAACTCCACTGTAGTTATTATTATAAATGTTTAAAGTTATATGTAGCTTTATTAAGTGGTGTTGCATTTCTTATCTATTATTTTTGGGGCATTGCAGCATAACCCTTTATATGAATTCAAAGGAGAAAGTGTGTGAATAAGGACATAGATATACAAGTATGTTTACATGAGTGTGTGAGTTTACATTACGTGAGCGTGTGCTTGTGTGTGTACGTGTACGTTTGCGCGCTCGTTTTAGGTAGACCAAAGACTACTCTATGTGTATAGAGTAGTCTTTGGGTAGACATAACTGTAAACATATTTAATTAAAAGATGTGTACTTATAAGCTAACAAAATATTAATGAGAGAGAGACAGAGAAGAGAGTGGAGTACAACGAGGAACATGGAGGAAATCAGCCGAAACCGCCCAGCGCAGCAATGTTGTGGGCGGGACAGTGGTGTGCGGGGGTGATGGGGTAGGTCAGGGAGGGAAGAATTTGTCCATGTCAGCCTCCATGTTGACCTGATTCCACAGCAAGGAAAGAGAGAGAAAAAAAATGATATTATGTAAATGGGAAAGGCCATTTAAAGTGGTAACTGAGGCGTGGGTGTTGAAAAGTGATAAACGAGGCGTGGGTGTTGAAAATGAGTGATCAGGAGAAGGTAACGACTAGTAGATGAAGTAAGACAAAGTGGTGTCTGTATTGGTGTTAGAGGACAGACGTGGATTGAAAATATACCGTTTATGGGGGCGTGTAAGTGTTCGTGGTAGTAAGGGTAGTGGTGGTGGGGAGGGCAGGAAATAGAAGGCAAGCAGACGAAGGTGTGAACGTGCGCCATGAGTGAAAGTGAGAGAAAGTTTGAAGGAAAATCCAGTGACCGAGATGCGCCAAGAAAAGGCAGGCAGGTAGGCGAACGAGCAGGCGGGCAGGAGATATTATAATGAGAGAGAGAGAGAGAGAGATCTACCTCCACTGTCCTCCATCCAACTTACGAAGATCGGAGAACAAGATTTCGGTGCACGAGAATTAGCTTGTCTGACCTCCCGCCACCCTGCAAGGACGTGGTGGCGGGGAGCCTCGTCCTTGCGCCGTGTCCATGTGTTGGGTTGTCAGTAACCACCACGTCTTGCTGGGCCTTCTAGCTCCCCGCCTCCATCCATCCGCCAAGCGACATGGTGTGGTATTCATCAAGGTTTTTTTTTACAGAGACTATGTATTCATGAACTGCACGAAATATTAAACTTGACGCTCGAGTCTGTGGTGGGAAGGGATGGATTAGGTTACAGTTAATGGGCTCTGGCATATAGATTATCTCAGAGCATCGGTGGTAGACATTGGCGGAACATTATGTACTGACTTCGGTTGTCTTGAACAGCATGGGTACCTCAACGTGATTAAATTTAAGTGTGGGTAGGTGCTCTACGTGTAAACATCGTTGTTTTACGCTCATAACCAAGAGCAGTGTCGTGAGGGGTGAAAATCTGCGTTTGTGTTGATATCACACGTCACGTATGACACTGGACAATATAATTCATTCATTCATTCATAATTTATTATTTATTCACTCTTGTGTGTGTATATATATATATATATATATATATATATATATATATATATATATATATATATATATATAGTCTTGGGTCCAAGTACAGGTGGGAGTACGTAAGTACAAGTACTGCAGAATTTTCAAGTACAGGTACAGCAGATTTGCAAGGTACTTAAGTCCAAGTACATGACAAGGTACTTCAGTACAAGTTGTTGTTTTTCCCGTCCCACGAGCCTAGGCGCATTAGCGCACCCGTACCGAGGCCCGGGGCGGAGGCAGTGTGATGTTGGTTACCTCTATTTTACAGAAAGACTGCCACTAGGCCAGCAAATAAGGGTCGAGAGTTAACTAGAAGAAACTCATCTCTCCTCACGGGGAATCGAACCTCACACTATTTTGATATGAGCGATTGATATCGAATTAGGGAATATGATATGGTGAGGAATTAAATGTAGTATTATATTATACAAATGGTCATAAATTTGATACTTGTTTTTTCGGCTTCAGACTTTATTATACAAAAGAGAATGCTGAGGCACAGTTTAATGATTTCCAGGGCACCAAATCATGATCGGAAAGAAACATTATGGCTTAATTAATGTCAAATCACAATAAGAAATTCAGGATACTTAATAATCCCAATATAACTATATACTTATGCAGACGTCTGTGGACTGGCCAATTGCAGACTGCAGGAGGGGCTCATTATAATCTGTGGTGGGCCTGGGGCATGGAGGTACACGGGAGATGGAGGGGGAATAGAAGGAGGACAGCAAGTACAACTGTACAAGTACTTCGGTTTTTAAGATGTCAAGTACAAGTACTCAAAATTTTGCGCTGAAGTCCAAGTATAAGTAGTATAAGTAGTAGTTACTTGGACCCAAGCCTGATATATATATATATATATATATATATATATATATATATATATATATATATATATATAAACACAGAGAGAGAGGTGGGGGGGACGAGTGGTTGTCACCACACACTCATGTTAGTTCTTAGTAATCCTGATTTTTTTTTTTACCATATTTCCGGCATTCATTCAGTGGCCGCATTTTCAATCTTTCCATCCATGTTCTGTAATATTGTCATCTTGCAAAATATATTTATAATTTTTTTTTATCTCCCTAGCGTGATATACTGCACGCTGGGAATAATTATTTATCATTAGTATCTGTTACAGTATATATTTATCATTATTTAGTGTCATCATTTAGTCCTTCCACAAAATCCGCAACCAACAGATTTTCTTTCCTTTGATATCACTAGCTAGTATCCACTTAGCTAGTCTCCACTTAGCTAGTCTTGTTTTGCTTTGCTGTCATCATTCATTATTACATCCCGTCACAGAGTGGGTCGCCAGGGCGTATCATATGCAGGCCTGGTAGAATATTCCATGTTATTCTTTTATTTCGTACTACATTTTTCGCCACACTGACAAAATTACGTACAAACCCCCCGAGGAGTCGTGTAGGTAGTGACTGTATATACTCTTGTTTCATGCACCCTTCTCATGTTTCCATATTCGCAGTCATTCATTCCGTCCTCGTCACAAGTGTTTTGTTTCCAGTAACCTTGGCTTCGGTTGTTGTTGTTGTAGTGGAAGCAGCGGCGGCGGGCGTAAGATGTGTTGGTCTCACTCAGATGAAAGTAACAGTGAGAGTCTCATGTGTTCGATTCCTACCTTCCTCCTCCTCCTCATCCATTCACTCACGTGCAGGTTCCGTCGCGCTCACACCAGCTCTTTTTCCTCCGCCATGCTCCCATAGGCCTCCCATAGGCCTTACATCTACTTACCTTAATTTGCTATCGTCCCCCTCATCTTTCAGTACACACACGTCACCTGGATGTGCTGTGCTGCTGCTGGAGAAACAATAAATAGTTTTTATTTTGTTTTGATATTTATTTTTTTCGCGCAGGGTTGAACAAGACGAGATCTGAGTCTTAGGAATTTTTGTTAAGTGACATTGTTTGTACTACTTACATGTTGAAGGGCGGACGCTTACCACTTATGTTCCCTACACTCTTACCACGTACACACACGTCGGCGTGGCAGACTAAATAGAGCACGAGGGTACTGTACTGTAGCGGCCGTGCTGTGGCTGGGAAGCAAAGCCAGACCAGTTGGCAGGTGTCTTGGCGGGGTGGGGCCGGGCAGGAGGACGAGATGTTTTTCCTGGCACGGAGGCTTTTACTGCAAGGCTTGGGAGGGGAGGGGATAAGGTGTGCAGGGAGGGGGATGGTTTGGAGGAGTTGGGGTATGGCGTGGGGGGGAATCAGTACGGGAGCTGTAGCGTTGGGGTATGTTATGGAGCTGTACACACACACACACACACACACACACACACACACACACACACACACACACACACACACACACATTCTGTGATCGGGCGTTCGATCTCTGAGCCCGCTCGCTCCCTAGGATTTTTCACTGACAAATGCAGGCGATTACTATCCCCCTTGAGCAAGGAAATGTGGTGTGTGAGGTCCCAGCATTACCCAAAGATCGGTCCTATACTGACGAAGGTTTTTCTGGGAGGGTGAAAAACAAGCGATCGCGTACAGCTCGCGTGGACAAGACCGTGGGTGAATACACACATACACACACACATACCGCCTGCGTGGTCTAGTGGTTTGAAAGCGTGTCTGCCTATTTTGTGGTCGCGCGTTCGATCCCCGCTCGCTCCCTGGGATTTTTCACTGACAAATGTGGGCGGTTACTATTCCGCTTGAGTAAGGGGATAAGGTGTGTGAAGTCCCAGCATTACCCAAAGATCGGTCAGCTCTAGCTCCAAGCTCTCTCCGGGAGGGTAAAACTGGCGATCGCGAGTCCAGCTCGCAATGACAAGAATAGTAAATACATACACACTCAATCAACCTACTTATACCTCCCTACTCCAACCCTTAGTGTGTGTGTGTGTGTGTGTGTGTGTGTGTCTCTCTCTCTCTCTCTCTCTCTCTCTCTCTCTCTCTCTCTCTCCTCTCTCTCTCTCTCTCTCTCTCTCTCTCTCTCTCTCTCTCTCTCTCTCTCTCTCTCTCTCTCTCTCTCTCTCTCTCTCTCTCCTCTCTCTCTCTCTCTCTCTCTCTCTCTCTCTCTCTCTCTCTCTCTCTCCTCTCTCTCTCTCTCTCTCTCCTCTCTCTCTCTCTCTCTCTCTCTCTCTCTCTCTCTCTCTCCTCCTCTCTCCTCTCTCTCTCTCTCTCTCCTCTCTCTCTCTCTCTCTCTCTCTCTCTCTCTCTCTCTCTCTCTCTCTCTCTCTCTCTCTCTGTACACAACCACACACCACCGTGGCTGTCTGGTTATTAAATATGAGTCATTATATCGTGATGGCTGCTGAGCCTCAATGGATTTTCACTTAATGCGTATATTGTTTTTGTCGTGTATGTGGTAGTACATGTGGGCGTGGCGTTGGCGGCGACTGTGGTATGATGGGTGGTGCATGGAGGGTTTTGGAATGCTGCTTTATTTTTTATCTAGAAATCTCTTTAAATTAATCTCCAACTTTTCAAGATGTTGAGAGAGCTTACCAGGTGGGAGGCGCTTTGACATATATATTTTGTTTATTCCCGTCAGGTTATCTTTACATTAGTGTGTCAAATTAAGGAGAGAAAAAAAATGAATCAAGTATGTGAGATCAAAAGTGCAGAAACGGTGTTGCAATGAATGGAAACATTACTGTGGGCATGAGCACAGCGGCGAGGCTGGGGATGATGATGATGATGATTATGGCTAGCAAATGTGGTGTGGAGACCACCATGTGGCGGGGCAGTGCAGTAGTGTGGGAGCGGAGGGTATGTGGTGCGGCAAAAATGTGAAAATAACTTTGCATGTAGTAGTAGTTGTAGTAGTAGTAGTATATGCATATGTATTTTTTTTAGCGTACCTTGTTAACATCGGGCTAACTGTCGTAATTTAATTCAGTTGGTGGCGCACGTGAAAAATAGTATGGAGTGAATACAAAACCTACTACAACGACTGCACACACACACAACACGCACACGCACACGCACACGCACACGCACACGCACACACACAAACACAAACACACACACACACACTCCATCTGGCCCCGGGTACTGGGGCCAGATGGGATGGAGTGTCGAACTGGATTATGAAAGAGTGCAGTAACCAACTAGCAGGAAAGTTAGATAGTGTAATAGAGAGTTCACTCAAGGAGAGCAGAGTCCCGCTTGATTGGAAAAGAGCAAATATTGTGCCAATTCACAAAGGAAGAGACAAAGAAGAACCACTAAATTACAGGCCAGTATCATTAACAAGTGTAGTGGCAAAAATGTGTGAAAAAATTGTGAAGGACAGATAGTTGAAATATTTGGAAGAGACAAACACACTCGCAGGTGGCCAGTTTGGATTTAGAGGAGGAATGTCATGTACAACGAATTTATTAAGCTTTTACTCGAGAGTGATCGATGTGACACAGGAAAGAGAGGGGTGGGTCGATTGCATATACTTGGACCTAAAGAAGGCATTTGACAAGGTACCTCACAAGAGACTGCTCTGGAAGCTAGAACATGTAGGAGGATTGAAGGGTGGTTTGCTGAAGTGGATGGAAGACTTTTTGAGCAACAGAGAGATGAGAACAGTAATAAAAGATCAGAAGTCAGAATGGTGCAGTGTGATAAGTGGAGTTCCTCAAGGATCAGTATTGGCCCCAGTGATGTTCTTGGTCTATGTAAATGATATGACAGAGGGAGTGAACAGTTATATGAGTTTATTCGCTGATGATGCTAAATTACTAGGAAAAGTAGAAAGTAAAGAGGACTGTGAGGATCTACAAAAGGATCTAGATAAGATTTTCAGATGGAGTCAACTATGGGAAATGGAGTTTAATGCTAAAAAGTGTAAATTGATGGAAGTGGGCAGTAGCAAAAAGAGACAGAGAGGAAAGTATTCGATGGGAAATTAATGGATAATCAAAACAAAGGTCGAAAAAGATCTGGGAGTATGGATTACGGACAATTTGTCACCTGAGAAGCATATAAACAAGGTCACAGGAGATACATATCAGTTGCTGAGGAATATAAGTGGCATTCAAATATCTGGATGAAGAGATGATTAAGAAATTGATAACATCTTTGATTCGACCAAGGTTGGAATATGCGGCAGTGATTTGGTCACCACATAAAAAGAAGGATATAAGGAAGATTGAGAGAATACAAAGAGCAGCCACAAAAATGGCTCCAAGCCTGAGAGATTTACCATATGAGGAAAGACTTTCAAGACTAAAACTCCCAATTCTTGAGAAAAGAAGAGAAAGGGGAGATTTTATAACAGTGTATAAAGCATCAATGGGTCTGGAAAAAATTGATAGAGACGATCTGTTTGTGTGGGACAATAGAAGTACAAGAGGTCATGAGAAGAAATTGAAAAGGACAACATGCAAGAGGGACATAAAAAAATACAGCTTCCCGTATAGAAGCATAGAAGACTGGAACAACCTTGATGCAAAAGTGATTAATGCAAAAAGTATTCAGGACTTCAAAGGCAAACTGGATAATAGTAGATTTGGAGACGTGACAGTACGAGCATAGCTCTTTTCCTGTATGTTACAACTAGGTAAATACACCACACACACAACACCACCACACACAACACACACACACACACACACACACACACACACACACACACACACACACACACCACACACACACACACACACACACACACACACACACACACACACACACACACACACACACACACACACACACACACACACACACACACACACACACACACACACACACACACACACACACACACACACACACACACACACACACACACACACACACACACACACACACACACACACACCACACCACACACACACACACACACACCACACACACACACAAACACCACACCACACACACACACACACACACACACACACACACACACACACACACACACACACCACAACACATCAACACACAACACACGCACAACAGCACACACACACACCACCACACACACAACACACACTACACACAGCCGACATCACACACACACACACACATACACACAACACACACACAACACACACCACACCACACCCACACGAACACACCACACAACACAGCACAAGCACAGTCACACACCACACACACCATCACACCAGGAGCACACACACACACACTATCACACCACACACACAACACAACACACCGCACCCCAAACCCCCACCACCCAAACACACGCACACACACAACACCACACACACACACACACACAACACACACACACACACCACACACACACACACACACACACACACACACACACACACACACCACACACACACACCACACACACACACACACACACACACACACACATTAATAAAGGGAACGATGCAAGCGGACGGTGGGGACGCAGGAATGGAGGTGGCGTATAGTAGAGTAGGAACAGTAGTAGCACAGTCTATAATGCTGTGAGTATAATGAGTAGACTGTGAGTAGTAGTAGTAGTAGTAGTAGTACACACACACCTAGTGACGTGCATGGCCGCAGCGGGAACCTGTAGAGTTGGGTAGGCGGGAGTGTAAGTAAGAGAGTGGGAGGTTGGAGAGTCCCTAAGCATGCATTCATTCAGTGGTGTGAGGATGGATGAAGTGCATGGCATCTATTCATCTATACATCAAAGAGGGATGGCTAGGCACTGGTCACCTCAAACCGCGGCTGCCTACCTGCAATTGGGGGCTGGACATCTGTGCTCATTTAGGCTTCCGACTTAACACCACCACACACACACACACACACACACACACCACACACACACACACACACACCACACCCACCCCCACCCACCCTACCACCCACCCACCCACACACCCACACACACACACACACACACACGTATAAAAGGAAGAAAAAAACCCACTATATTTTTCAACATTCCGTCATGAAGCTCGACCATTGCAGCTGCGAGTCATTATGACAAATATAGAGGAGGAGAAGGAGGAGGTAGAGATGACATTCGCGTTTACATATATTTTCTTGTATTAAAACACCATAATCAAAGCCCCTGTATTCTAATTTCCGTATACTGGGAAGGCTGAATGCTGAAGATGAACGCCCTGACACGGAGTAGTAATAGTAGTGTGGTATTGGTGGTTATGGCCTGACAGATTTTTTTTTAAATATATGTGGCACAGGTGTAAGCAAGGACACCTACGGCAAAAGGTGTATGGTAGAATAGGTTCAAGTTGGACCAGTGTGTATGAGGGGGACAAAAACTGGTTCACAGATAGGGTAGTTGATGAGCTGAACACACTAACGAGGCAGATGATACACGCGAATACAATAGAAAGGAGACAGTTGTGTGGGTATGGATGAGAATGATGGATATGGCAAAGACTGATATGGTATTGAGTATTCAGGAACTGTCTCGTGTTGGCCATTTGCCTTGTTGCGAACTACTAAATGTTCCTGTGTTTGTGTTCGTTGGCCAGCCTGATCAGTGCCATCAAGACTTAGTGATCCGTCCATTGACTCAAGACAAAGACCGGTAGTATTATAATGGTAACTGATGACTTCACGGTGTCCTTATGGGGTGGCGGCGTGGACAGGAAGGCAGTGTAGGTTCTTTCCTAATGGTGTTTTTATAGGATTAAGTCAAGCTTGGTATATATAATGTCCCGTCTTATACTACCGTACTGTTTTATATCTGTCTGTAAGACTACTTACTACTATCGGCGCACACAACTCCAGCCCCAACATATTCCGCTGATATATTGTGCTGTCTGGAAAACTTAATTTCTTAGGTTGTTATAGAGTTGTTTTTTTAGCCACTTCGGATATGTTCTCTCGGGATGGGGATGAATGTATTTAGGTGAGGCATGTTTCTGTTATTTATTGAGATGTTCTCATTTATTGGCTCTTTTTTATATATTTTCTTAATACGGCGTGGAAAATCTAATTTTGATATAACACTCGTGCGTTATCATGTCAAAGAAAGAGAGAGCAATTGAATAAGACACCATCACCATCACGACTACCACCCCCACCACCATGTTGCTCTTCGTCAGTGAAGTCAACACCTCGCAGCACCGCGCCGCCTTGCTCCAGGTGTGGCCAGGCAGCAGGTTAGCAGATCGTTACCGGCCGGGGTGCGGGAGGGGGTGTCCGAGGCTGTCTGGCTGGCTGGGGGCTGCCGGGACAATAGTCGTGGCGGCCTAAAAGTTTGCCGGCTATAGGGATGCTCTCTCTCTCTCTCTCTCTCTCTCTCTCTCTCTCTCTCTCTCTCTCTCTCTCTCTCTCTCTCTCTCTCGTCTCTCTCTCTCTCTCTCTCTCTCTCTCTCTCTCTTCTCTCTCTCTCTTCTCCCCTCTCTCCTCTCTCTTCTCTCTCTCTCTCTCTCTCTCTCTCTCCTCTTCATCTCCTCTCTCTCTTCTCTCTCTCTCTCTCTCTCTCTCTCTTCTCTCTCTCTCTCTCTCTCTCTCTCTCTCTCTTCTCTCTCTCTCTCTCTCTCTCTCTTCTCTCTCTCTCTCTCTCTCTCTCTCTCTCTCTCCTCTCTCTCTCTCTCTCTCTCTCTCTCTCTCTCTCTCTCTCTCCTCTCTCCTCTCCTCCTTCTCCTCTCTCTCTCTCTCCGTCTCTCTCTCTCTCTCTTCTCGCCTCTTTCTCTCTCTCTCTCTCTCTCTCTCTCTCTCTCTCTCTCTCTCTCTCTCTCTCTCTCTCTCGCTCTCGCTCTCGCTCTCTCTCTCTCTCTCTCTTTTGTTCATAGAGAAAACACGCTTACACTACTACTCCACTTATCCTTCTGACTCACTATTATTATTTATTATTATATTATTATTATTATTATTATTATTATTATTATTATTGTTGTTGATTTGTAGATGTAGTAGTAGTAGTAGTAGTAGTAGTATGAGCGGCCGAACGTTCAATAGTAGTGGTATAGTATTTCTGGAGCAAGTGTTGGTTGGGTTTGGGATAAGAATAACCCGCCTAGCGCCAAGACAGACCAGTGTAGTGTCGTGCAGGGTGGCCCAGCCTCGTGTATATATCATACTAGCCGCAAAGCCGCCCTCCGGGCGGACTTTTTGGCTAGCTCGCATGCGGAGGGCTATTGGTGGGCCGGCCCACCACCTGTGTTTGGTGGGCCGAAGGCCCACCAAACACAGACTCTCCAGATAGCCCCTTCTAACTTCATGGATGTAGAAATGTATGTATTAACGTCAACCCATTCACATTACCCCCAACCCATTCACTCACCCATTACCCATCACCCCCCACCCATTCACTCACCCATTACCCATCACCACACACCCATTCACTCACCCATTACCCATCACCCCCCACCTATTCCCTCACCCATCACCCCCAGCCCATCACCCCCTACCCATTCACTCACCCATTACCATCACCCCACCCATTACCCATCACCCTACATCAAGGTTTCCTCAATTCTCGCAACCCACTTTTTTCACAATTCTCGCTAATAGGCTGCTAAAAAAAAAGAGAAAAAAAAGTGATCGGATCATCCTATAAGTGGGCTTAAAACCTTCCCCTGCTCGGCCCGGTTCCAAAACTGTGCCATATGAGGGGATTGTGCCACGGGGGGCGGAACGTATACCACACACACACACACACACACACACACACACACACACACACACACACACACACACACACACACACACACACACACACACACACAGACAGACAGACAGACAGACACACTTTCGCTTATATTATTATAGATATGTATACCAGCTTGGAGGAGGAGAAGCGTAGGAAGACAGTGGGTGATGGTTTCTACAGGTGACCTCCCCCCCCCTCTCTCTCTCCTCTCTCTCTCTCTCTCTCTCTCTCTCTCTCTCTCTCTCTCTCTCTCTCTCTCTCTCTCTCTCTCTCTCTCTCTCTCTCTCTCTCTCTCTCTCTCTCCTGTCATTACTTCACACGCAGTCACGCAATAGGGAGGATGGAGCGACCTTCTTGACATCTTATTTACCCCTCTTCCTCCTCCCCATCTCCACCCCCCTCCTCCCCCCGAGTATAACACGATACAAAGTACACGGCAGTGTCAGTGTCAGTGCATCTGTTATTGGTTTTGGAAATACCATATCAAGTGTAAACCAGCGTTTGGTAACCTTTTCTGACCTCAGCTTATGTACAGAGGTTTGCAGCAACCCTTGAAGTCAGAATTTTTCGTCTACTAAAATGACTTTTGATATATCACTGTAAAATATATAGAAAATATTGTTTGGTCATTATATTACATTCATCCTCAAAAATATATCCGGTCGTTAGTGCACAGTAAAAAAGTCAGAAAAATAAATATTGCACTTCTTGGGTTGTATTCTGTGTAAAGTCATTCTTCCTGCAACAACGCGTGACGGGTGGCCTGTGATATTGCATTGGCCTCGCCCATTCCCAGCATTGTAAAACCCATTTCGACACCTCATGCTAAGAAACGCTGGTGTAAACGGTGCTCGCGCTGAGGAGAGCCACAATGTTTTTAGCGCGAATACTGCGTGGGAAACTAAACCAGTGTGTGTTTGTATGTGTATGTGTAAAGAAAAAAAAGGCGTAATGACATTTTGAAAGAAGTCGAAGCTGTGTGGTATTTGTAAATGGCAAGGAGGCAATATTTATATGCACCGACCCAGAAGTTCTCGCGCCGCCCGCCACGTTCATAGAGAGCCTGCATGCACAGCTCCCGCCTGAAAGTCAAGGATGATTATATATTTATATATTTGCATATTTATTGTCTGTTGTGCATTCTGTGTGTGGCATGCGTGAAGGTAACGCTGCTGCACCGAATCTCAGGATAGAAGTCTTGCCGGATAGACGTTAAGCATCAATCAAATTCTTACAGACCCGTTATTACTGAACACCACTCCATCACAGACACCACCGTTACGGAACACTCCATCACAGACACTACCGTTACGGAACACTCCATCACAGACACCACCGTTACGGAACACTCCATCACAGACACTACCGTTACGGAACACTCCATCACAGACACCACCGTTACGGAACACTCCATCACAGACACCACCGTTACGGAACACTCCATCACAGACACTACCGTTACGGAACACTCCATCACAGACACTACCGTTACGGAACACTCCATCACAGACACCACCGTTACGGAACACTCCACCACGGACACTACCGTTACGGAACACTCCATCACAGACACTACCGTTACGGAACACTCCATCACAGACACCACCGTTACGGAACACTCCATCACAGACACTACCGTTACGGAACACTCCATCACGGACACTACTGTACGGAACACTCCATCACGGACACTACCGTTACGGAACACTCCATCACGGACACTACCGTTACGGAACACTCCATCACAGACACCACCGTTACGGAACACTCCATCACGGACACTACCGTTACGGAACACTCCATCACGGACACTACCGTTACGGAACACTCCATCACAGACACCACCGTTACGGAACACTCCATCACAGACACCACCGTTACGGAACACTCCATCACAGACACCACCGTTACGGAACACTCCATCACGGACACTACCGTTACGGAACACTCCATCACGGACACTACCGTTACGGAACACTCCATCACAGACACCACCGTTACGGAACACTCCATCACAGACACCACCGTTACGGAACACTCCATCACAGACACCACCGTTACGGAACACTCCATCACACACTACCGTTACGGAACACTCCATCACAGACACTACCGTTACGGAACACTCCATCACGGACACTACCGTTACGGAACACTCCATCACAGACACTACCGTTACGGAACACTCCATCACGGACACCACCGTTACGCAACACTCCATCACGGACACCACCGTTACGCAACACTCCATCACGGACACCACCGTTACGCAACACTCCATCACGGACACCACCGTTACGCAACACTCCATCACGGACACCACCGTTACGCAACACTCCATCACGGACACCACTGTTACGCAACACTCCATCACGGACACCACCGTTACGCAACACTCCATCACGGACACCACCGTTACGCAACACTCCATCACGGACACCACCGTTACGCAACACTCCATCACGAACACCACCGTTACGGAACATCCATCACAGACACCACCGTTACGGAACATCCATCACAGACACCACCGTTACGGAACACTCCATCACAGACACCACCGTTACGGAACATCCATCACGGACACCGCCGTTACGCAACACTCCATCACAGACACCACCGTTACGCAACACTCCATCACGGACACCACCGTTACGCAACACTCCATCACGGACACCACCGTTACGGAACATCCATCACGGACACCGCCGTTACGCAACACTCCATCACAGACACCACCGTTACGCAACACTCCATCACGGACACCACCGTTACGCAACACTCCATCACGGACACCACCGTTACGGAACATCCATCACAGACACCACCGTTACGGAACACTCCATCACAGACACCACCGTTACGGAACATCCATCACAGACACCACCGTTACGGAACACTCCATCACAGACACCACCGTTACGGAACATCCATCACAGACACCACCGTTACGGAACACTCCATCACGGACACCACCGTTACGCAACACTCCATCACGGACACCGCCGTTACGCAATACTCCATCACGGACACGTGGACGAGCACTATAATAATTATAGTGTTCCTATTATAGAGTATAGTATAATCTGTCTCAGACTGGGCGCGGTGACATCTCTCCCGCACATACGCATATAAATATGAACAAACTGCCACGCGTGGGAACACTTCATCCTGACTTTATTCAACATATTAGCGCGAGAGATCACCAATGAGGAAGGTATTTTCATACTTATTAACAAGATTCTAGAAGTAGATTCCTGCCGAGGTGACCCTGGACTCCCCCGCTGGGTGGGCGGCGGCGGCGGCGGCCTGTGCATTATTGAGGCGGTTCAAGGACGCAATAAACAGCAGCCCAGACAATTTTTATCTGGCTCCGTCAGCCTCCGTGGGGTGGCGGGACGTAGACGGTGCCCGGGGTTGTGGAGAGCGTGGTGCGGCGTAGGTGTAGGTAGGCCTCACCCTCGCCGCAGCAGGTGACCACGACGCGTGGGAACCAGCAGGAAGAACACAACGCCACACCAGGTGCTGTGCTGCCGGGGCGGGCTGGTGACTCCCTTTGATAACCAACCATCACGTCCTTGGTTAGGTAAAGAAAAGATGATGAGAGATGTTAAGAGTTGACGAAGCTGGCGGCGGTGGTGGTGATCCTTCAATGTATGCAGAGACAGGCGTGGGGCGACGGGCAGGCATTTTGCCGCGGTAAAAGGTGTCTCCAAGGCACCCAGCGTTACTAGCCGCTCTTCCCCCCCTCCCTCCTCCCCTCAGCAAGGACATGCTCCTGTGGGAAAGTGTCCGTTGCCACGCCGGGACTGCCGGTCACCCTGGAATGCAGTGTTGTTATAGGCACAGTAGGAGCACAACAGTACAGCTTCATGGCGGGAAATCACCCAGGCCCCTCTGAGACACCCGCGACTTCTTGTGTCATTTTTGAGCTGGTAAAAAAAAAATATAAATGAAAAAAATCAGTCAACCTTGCTAAAATAGCGGTTAGATCTACGTCTGGATGCAGGCCTTTCCACGTATGAAGAAAAGAAAGAAAGAAGGATAATATATCTTCAGTATTGTATGTGTGTGTGGCTACACATATAAAACAAAATGTATCTGCAAACACATATGTAGGTAATATTGTTCGGAAAGATACATTGGCGAGGCAGTAGTGTAGGAGTGTACCAGTATGTTAGGCAACCTATACCTGTCAGGTCATTCAAACTATCCACGGAACGAGCCTACTTGGCTTTTGCAAGCGTTCAATTGTCAGAAAGTATTAGTAAAGATCTGAAAAAAGGCAACATGTGTAACGGCACATAAAAAAAAAAAATTATACCACGAAAATGTCGCCGTCATGTACTACATACATAGATACTTAGATAGATAGTTTCTGGAGAACACTAGAAAACAAGTGTCCCAAACGCGGCAGACCCAGCGCGGCGGGGACCACCTTGCCCTGCCTTCTTATAATGATTACCAAGGCAAACGCGGCACCCACCGCATTCCACCAGGCGCCGTAAAGGCAACATTCTACCCTCGTGGTGCACAGACCTGCAGGATGCCGTATATTCTGGAGCAAGAAAAAATTCAAAAAAGTAAAGTAACATAAGAAGAAGAAAACTCAAGTAGTTTTCATTTTTCATGATTCCTTGAGGTCCGAGCTGGGCGGAGAATTAATGTGCTGCAGGACGGCACTTGCCCTGCATACAAAGCCCGAAGGGATACACGCCTCACCCCTGGTGTGGGCGCCAGTGTGCGGCTGCCCTGCCCAACATGGACTCGTGCAACTCTTACTCGTATTTGTGTCGCTTTGTTGCAGCTGAAAAAAAGGTGAGAAGTTTTTATTGCCCCTCATTAATTCTTGTTATGTGTGATGTTTGATTATTCAAACATGGCTCTCTCTCTCTCTCTCTCTCTCTCTCTCTCTCTCTCTCTCTCTCTCTCTCTCTCTCTTCCTCTCTCTCTTCTCTCTCTCCTCTCTCTCTCTCTCTCTCTCTCTTCTCTCTCTCTCCTTCTCTCTCTCTCTCTCTCTCTCTCTCTCTCTCTCTCTCTCTCTCTCCTCTCTCTCTCTCTCTCTCTCCTCTCTCTCTCTCTTCTCTCTCTCTCTCTCTCTCTCTCTCTCTCTCTTCTCTCTCTCTCTCTCTCTCTCTCTCTCCTCTTTTCTCTCTCTCTCTCTCTCTCTCCTCTCTCTCTCTCTCTCTCTCTCTCTCTCTCTCTCTCTCTCTTCTCTCTCTCCTCTCTTCTCTCTTCTCTCTCCTCTCTCTCTCTCTCTCTCTCTCTCTCCTCCTCTCTCTCCTCTCTCTCTTCTCTCTCTCTCTCTCTCTCAGTGTTAAGGTGTGTGAGGGTAACTAGCAGGATCGTGAGATATAATGGCTCGGTTCTCAAATTTGGACGGGAAGGAGAAGAAACGAAAAAAAAGTTTCAGATATAATGCATGTACATATAAAAGCTAATCATTTATTGTTACTCTCTTGACAAACAAGAATGAACATATTTATCTATATCCTTCCTTTTATCCTTCGTTGGTAAGACAGCTATGAAAATAACAAGAAATAAGTGTTGACACGTTCGTTTTATTCAACATTCTTGGCAGATCATTTTTATCCATCTATTATTCGTTCATAAGATAAATATATAGAAATAAGTGTTAGCGTGTTCGTTGTAACCAACTTTCATGCCCGGTGAATGGTGAAGGGAGGGGAGGGAAGGCTGAAGCAACTCAGGATCTCTCGAATCAGGTCTATAATGCTTGAATAAAAACCACCGCGATCACTACAATCACCTCTGCGATGATGTAAATGACGGGTTTGGAGAGCTAGTGAACGAGGGGGAGGGGGAGAACAGTCGACTACTACTGCGTTAAGGGGGTTATCTTTGCCTGTTCTTTATGATTATTATTAATATTGATATTACCATTATTACTATTGTTATTATTATTATTAGATGGAGTTTGAGGAGGATTGGAAGGAATAAGAATAAAAATATTAAGAAAAGTAGGATTTTCTTTTTACCTTGTAAGTGGATAGGGAACAGATGGGAATTTCAAGCTAGGAGGAAGAGATTTAAAAGGCTGAGGGTGGGCAGGCTTGGGAAGCAGCGTGAACAGGTGGCGGAATCCAGTCATGCTTATCACCGGGAAGTTGTGATGGTGGTGGTTTAGAGAGAGAGAGAGAGAGAGAGAGATTTGCCAAATGGGTCAGGGTTTGTATAAGGCAGGCCCGCCAACTAGGCTAAAACGAGGGCAGGTTTGTGGTAGCATATAGTCCCCGTTTGTAGTATTGGCCTCAGTATTAACCATGCCTTGTTCTTGCTGTTCTTTTTCATCTTCTGTTTCCCTCTTGTTCCATTTTATTTCATTTTCCGATCGGTGTTGCAGTGGAAAGGCAAACATGTAGAATAGACAGGTTTTGGTCCGCCGCCTCTTCTTCGTCGTCTTCGTCTGTTTCCTCCTCTTAATTTTATACTTTTATTTTTGCTCAGACAGTGAAGGTTCTTTGCGGAGTTTTCGTGGCGGTGGTTGTTGTGGTCTGTGTGTGTGCGTATGTCGATGAATGCATATAAATAGGTAGTTTTTTCTGGTTTAATGTAACTTAGGCATTAGCATTCTTGTTGGCTTAGTTGTTGTTATTTGTGTTGTAGGTGGTGGTGATGGTGGTGTTGCTTATATTACTGGTGGAGGATGTTGGTCGGTAAGGCTGTGCATCAGTCCCTCGATGATGTGTTGCAAGTAGGTTCATGTCTGTCTGTTGAAAGTTTACAAGGAAATTATGCTATAAAATCCAAACAAAAAAATAAAGCAGTGACGTTAATAATAGCTTTCATGTGACAGCCCTTTACTAGAATCCACTTTTTACGCTGTTTTACAAGTCTCAGCGGCGCGGTAGTGGTGTTGACGGGCTGGTGTCCATGACGGCATTCCGCTCAGCCTGCCTCCCGTTAGGCACGCCGGCAGGAGAGTTACGTCCACTTTACCTGGCGGGGAGGTAGTGGTGGTTCCGATGACGCGGCGGTGAGGTAGGAGTGGAGCGCGGTGCCAGACTGCAAGAGGGAGGCACGGAGGCAGGGCAGGGGAGGGTTGGTATACTGTACGGGTTCTTGAGGCTGCTGGGGCGTGTGTGTGGGATGGTATTTGTGTGGGCACGAGGGCACTGGTGGGGCAAAGCAGGTGACGGTCAAGGGTATGTGTGGTTGTTATGTGTTATGATGCTTGACTAGAGAGAGAGACAGAGAGAGAGACAGAGACAGAGAGAGAGACAGGGAGAGAGAGAAGAGACGAGAGAGAGAGAGAGAGAGAGAGAGAGAGAGAGAGAGAGAGAGAGAGAGAGAGAGAGAGAGAGAGCGAGCGAGCCCCTCTCTCCGTCCCGTTGCTGCTCCTCTGCCTATCTGTCTTACCCTCTGTTTCGCAACGCCCCCCCCCCCCCCCCCACACACACACCTCCCCTCGTCGTTCTCCTTTCCCTCCTTTGTCGTAGTCGCGGGACAGGTGATGGTGGCGATCATCTGTCGCTCCAGAGTTGTTCATTGTTTATCAGCACTGTGGCTGACGCGAGCTGTTGCCTGTAGCAGCCTGCCTGTTGAAAAGCCTGCTGTTTACTCCATACACGAGTATCCATGCACGTGCTGCCCTGCACGATGCCCCAACTGTGGCAAGGTTCACCACGTGTGGTTCAAGCCCAGGGCGAGGCTACTCCAGCCTGGACCCCCGTCACTGCGCCCACGGAACCACCCAAGTAAAGGAGGAGAAGGACGAAGAAGGCTAAGGCCGCTATCACGGCAGGTATTCAGACCCCTCGTCAAATGACTGCAGTCATCCCGACTGACCGCTCCCTGCACCACGGAGACCTATGATGGTTGACGCCTCAACTCTGACGGTCTCTGCATAAGCCGTGGCCACCCAGACATCAGCCCCACGACTCAAGGATACGGAGACTTTCTGGGAGTCTCAGGAGTCGTCGGAATTCTGGAGGCTGTTCCGTGACCCCAGCACACTTAGTGAGCTCCCCAGTTACGCCCAGATAAAGTCTTCTGTCAACCGAGCTGCTCTTCAGGCCTCCCAACTTCTTCTCAACGACGCTGTGGAGCTCTCGTTCTGCCACATGGTACATCACAGCCACCAGACAAACGCCTTACCTCCACCTTTCCCGGTTCACTCCACCTGTAGTACGACAGCTGGTCCGACTAAGGCTCGGCTTCCATTGCTCCACCCAAATACTTGGTGACGCCCCTGCCCCCTGTCCTCACTGTTTCGCAGAGCCACAAAATCCCCTTGAGCACTAACTGCTCCACTGCCCAGCATCCCACTCACTTCGCCATCTGATCCCTGCCTCCCCAGTGCCGGAATATGTACGGGCTGCACGTGTCGTTGCCTCCTCACCTTTACCTACGCTCGCTGCTCTTGTTTCCTCGTACCCTCCCCCCCCCGTTAACATTTATAAATACCGAACACTCTGACGGGCTTTCTATTTAGCCCGTGCTTCTCGTAAGAGAAAGCAATAGGAAAAAAAAAAAAAAAAAAAAAAGGTCCTTGCTTTGGGTTTGCCGCCAGTAGGCCCACTCCTCATGGACATGAGCCTGTTCGAGACCAGGAAGAGCAAGAAGAGCCGGTAAGGACACTGTCGGTACTGAGAACCTCAAAAATAGGCAGGCCATCTATACCCCGCGGGGTTACTCTGCCCCCCGAAGCAAATACTACTACTGGTACTATCCAAAGATCGGTCACTATGAGCTCCAAGCTCTCTCCAGGAGGGTAAAAATGGCGATCAAGAGTCCAGGTCACGTGGGTAAGACCGTGGGTGAATCACACATACACAAACACACACCGCCACGATGGTCAAGTGGATAGAGCTATGTCGCGCTATTCTGTGGCTAGCCGGTTCGAATCCTCGCTCGCTCCCGGGGATTTTTCACTGACAAATTCGGGCGGTTACTGGCCCCTTTGAGCAAGGGGATGGGGGTTGGGTAAGGTCCCAGAATTATGCAAAAATTGGTAACAATGAGCTCCAAGCTCGCTCCGGGAGAGTGAAACTGGCGCTCGCGAGTCCGACTCGCGTGGACAAGACCATGGGTGAATGACACACACTGTCTGTGTGGTCAAGTGGATAAGAGCGCCCAGACAAGCAGGCCATTCTGTGGTCGGGCTTTCAATTCCCGATCCTGCTCGCTCCCGGGGATTTTTCACTGACGAATTCGGGCGGTTATTGTCTCCCTTGAGCAAGAGGATGGGGTGTATGTTTTGTGCGAGGTACTAGTATTTCCAAAAATCGGTCACTATATACAAGTTCCAAGCTCTTTCCGGGATAGAAAACTGGCGATCGCGAGTCCAGCTCGCGTGGACAAGACTGGGTGAATACACACACACACACACACACACACACACACACACACACACACACACACACACACACACACACACACACACACACACACACACACACACACACAACACTATATTTACACTAGAGGGAGGGAGGGAGACGTGTTAGCAATGTTAGAACTCATATAAAGTGATGATAGCAACCAACGGAGCCAGTCATTGTTACCAACAAACCGGTCGCTCCAAGTAACGATGTATTCTACCAGCCAGTCCCTTAATCAGTCTGGCAGTCAGTCTACCTGTCTGTCCGTCTCTCTGTCTTATAGGCTATATCAAATATCATGCGTTCTGATATGTCAAATGGGATGGGTTCTGCCCATCAAATTAATTATTGCAAGTCAGTCAGCCTGCAGTCAACCAACAAGTCACCTGGAAAGATCGTCAAATAACCAACTGTAACCAACTGGAATCACAATGAGGGTATTTTCGAGAAAATCCTTTGATTAGTTTTAGCCAGGCGTCTTCACCCGGAGTCCACATACCCATAATAGAGTTGGGGAATATGCAGCCGGTTAGGAGGAAGAGGGAAAGGCCGCTTGGTGAAGAGAGAAGGATGGGATAGAGGAGGAAAACAGCGTAAAGCAGAAGAGAACGGAGTATGAGACATACATCTGTACATATGGGAATGAGAGAGGGAAGGATGAGGCAAAAGAGAGGCAGTCAGTCAGGTCAGTCATTCAGCAAGCATCGAGCCCATGTAGTGCCCTCGCAAACCTTGGCATTCTGGGGGGAGTGAGCCGTCAGGTTATCAGGTGGACAAGTCGTTAGCCTCCAGTGTTGAATTGTTCATCGCGCCCTTATTAGGCTTACAAACTCTCTCTCTCTCTCTCTCTCTCTCTCTCTCTCTCTCTCTCTCTCTCTCTCTCTCTCTCTCTCTCTCTCTCTCTCTCTCCCCCAGGGCTTCAACTGTGTAAAATACCCGAGGAGACTCGCGTTAAGCTCCCCAGAGAGAGAGAACACTTTGGGGGACAGACAGACGGAGTACACACACACACACACACACACACACACACACACACACACACACACACACACACACACACACACACCTGTGCAAGTCTGTGTCGGTCTAGCGGCTTGTCTGGCTTATGTTGTCCTCATTGGCTTCATGGATTGAGAACCTGACGGAGGAGGAGGAAGTATAGACTGGCCAGGTTTATGAAGGGGGGGAGTAAGTAAAATTATCGTAAAAGTTATATGTAAATAAGTATCGTAGGTGCGATTAAGAGAGGCTTTATTATTTTCATTATTATTGTTGTTATTATTATCATTATCATTTTTATTATTATTATTGCCCATCTATCAGCATTGTTTTATATCAGAAGTAGTGGTGGTGAGTTAGGGAGAGGGGCTTCGTGGTTAGTTCAGAGAGAGGGAAGGGGGGGGTGGGGGAGCGTATACAAGACAGGTGGCGAAGGGGGAGGGGGGGGGGTGATGTAAAGAATGCGTGTTACTCTTACCGATGGTGGTGGTGGTGGTGATTGCGGTGATGAGGCGGGCGGAGGATTACAGTTTTTACCACATTCTCCATAATAGTGTTAGTAGAATATGTAGTGGTGGTGAGGGTTGTGGTAGGGAGGGGGAAGGAATGCGAATGTCGTGTAAGTGGTGGTGGAGTGATAATAGTTGTAGTAGTAGTAGTGATGGTCATTATGAAAAACAAGTGGGATCTTCTTACAACTATTTTGTTTATGGATAAATGTCATGTCTTGTATGGTAATGCTGGTGGTGGTGGTGGTGAAGGGAGGAAATGATGGCATAACCCGGGGACGGCAGGATAGCGGGCGGGGTGGCTCTCTGGTAAACAACAAACACTTGGCTCCTGATAACAGCGATAAACTTGCTCCCACCACAGGCGTCACTCAGCCCTTGCTCAATCATCCATCATAACAACGGGTAGGTAAGAACGAAGGCAGTCTCTCTCTCTCTCTCTCTCTCTCTCTCTCTCTCTCTCTCTCTCTCTCTCTCTCTCTCTCTCTCTCTCTCTCTCTCTCTCTCTCTCTCTCTCTCTGACATATCCTTCCCTAGTATTATTTCATTCTGTTATAGATCTTTCTTCCCTCTTTACACACACACACACACACACACACACACGATCTCCTAATTAGGGAATCGTATAAGTTTCGAGGGATCGGGATTTGGGGATTCCCTTTCAGCGGCATGTTTGTATATCATCGGTGGTGGACAACACATGAGGGAGGGACGGTGTAGAGGGCATGATAAGAGAATCGGTGGATGAGCTGGAATATGTAGTAAGAGAAAGAAAGGCGTTTCATGAAGAGGTCTTTGGAATGCCACGCCAGATAACTGTGTGTGTGTGTGTGTGTGTGTATGTATGTATCTCTAGGTGGTTAAACCCCTTTCGCGTCCCCCTCAGGTGGTGTGGAACCTTTAATTAGGTTCTACAGGTGGCCAGGTGTCCTTAAAGAGTAGTGGGGTGTAGTACCTTTAAAGGTGACCAAACCTTCCTCGCTACGACTCTCCACTCCATCTGCATGCGTCAACACAACCTTTGGGGGGAATCTGGTGTGTGTGTGTGTGTGTTTATCCAGTTGTAGTATACAGGGCCCATAAGCTATATTCGTTTGGTCTTGTCTCATATTTGCATTCATCCAGTTCTTTGAAATGATGCGCACCTCTCGCTGCTGTCACATCTTTTGGTGCATTTCAAGCGTATATACGTTGTGTGTGTGTGTAGGTAGGTGCAGTACATGTGTGCGTGGGGCGTGTGCACGGTGGGCTTCGATAATGGCAGCGTGTGATGGGCGGCGCACCGAGCGGGAACACCGTGCTTATGGCGTCTTATGGCGTATTTAGAGGCGTAATGTCCCTTGGTGCTCCCCCCTCCCTCCCTCGCGTGTTCCTGGATGGCGGTGTGACGTTTTCGCGGGGAGGCGTGGCGTGGCGGCGCGGCGACGGTGGCAGTGGCTGTGGAGGCGGCGGCGTGCAGTGCGTGGCGTGGAAGGCGTGGTGCGAGGACCCGGCGCACCACACACTGCCTCCCACCTGGTCGGCGCCGTTGACGTCATGGCAGTGTGTCGCGCGAGGCTCCATCACCTACCTCCTATACTACTCACTGGCCCGCCTCCCCTTCCTGGCCCTTCCCTCGCTGCTGTCCTTCCTCCCCTCCCTCCCTCCCTTGCCCTATCCTCTCTCATTCCTTTCCTTCCTTCCTACCTACCTACTTTTTTCTATTTCCCTTCCTTCTTTTATTCTTCCTTCCTACCCTATCTTCTCCCCATTTGTCGTCTCTGTTTTCCCTTTGCTATTTCCTTTCTTCTTTCTTTCCTTCCTTCCTGTCTTCCTTCCTCTCTCCCTCCTATGGTCAGCCTCTCCCATCCTTCAGATCCTGCATCCAGCCCAGCCTCCAGCCACGTAGATTACCTCTGTTCCTATACGCTGATATTGAGCACACACACACCTCTCTCTCTCTCTCTCTCTCTCTCTCTCTCTCTCTCTCTCTCTCTCTCTCTCTCTCTCTCTCTCTCTCTCTCTCATCCATATTACCCGCGAAATGGTTTGCAGGATGGTTTTTTCCCTCTTTCGCCGCGGTGTGGGAATGAGGTCCCGGCGGGGCCATCCCTGCCCTCTTTGAGCCTCCACGTGGGTTGTAACGTGACGGAGGGGTTGAAATGAAAGAGAGAGAGAGAGAGAGAGAGAGAGAGAGAGAGAGAGACTGCACAACCGGAGTCTGAGGGTGGTGGACACTGGTGGTGGATGG
This sequence comes from Chionoecetes opilio, assembly GCA_016584305.1. Classification (NCBI taxonomy): domain Eukaryota; kingdom Metazoa; phylum Arthropoda; class Malacostraca; order Decapoda; family Majidae; genus Chionoecetes; species Chionoecetes opilio. Next base: position 695,771 of record JACEEZ010006304.1, on the reverse strand, counting down.
ACAGGGGTCGGTCCTGGGCCTCATCCTGTGGAACATTTACTTCAACGACCTCCTCCAGAGCTTCCTCGTGGCGTCTGTCTATGCTGACGATTGCACCGTGTCCCACACCTACACCAGAGAAGAGGCAGCGAACGTGATAGATGCCACCAACCGTCAACTTGGTGACATCATGGTCTGGGGTAGACGGTTGCAAGTCAAGTTTGCTGCCGAGAAACCCCAACCCATGATCATTTCACGTTCGAGGGAGGATGCCAGGCTGCTCGAGGGGAAGCTGAAGTTTGGGGACGACACCCTTGCCATCAAGGGCTCCATCAACATCCTGGGGGTGGAGGTTGACTCCAGGCTCAGCTTCGACCGCTTTTCGGCAGGCCGCTCGCGATTTTTTTTTTACTTTCGGTTAAGGTTAGGTTAGGTTAGGTTAGGTTCAGGTTCACTTTCACTTCGGTAATCGTAACTTTGTGTGGGAATCACAAAGAGGTTATTTTCAAGAAAATCCTGTGGTTAGTTTCGGAGCTACAGCCATGCGTAGAGGGCCGCCAACCTGCCGAAAAGGGCGAACGCATTGAGAATATGCCACCGGGAGACTGTGGCACGCAGAGCCTCCCTGAGGGTAACCCTCCTTCGCTGAGTAAGGCACCTGCTCGACGCTGACGGCCTCCTGAGACTGTACAAGGCTCAAGTGAGGCCCGTCATGGAGTACAGCTCCCTCATCTGGATGAACAGTGCCCAGTGCCACCTGTCACTGCTGGAGAAGCTGCAGAGGCGTGCTGAGCGCCTCATATACCAAGCCGACGGCCAACAGTGGACGAGACGTCGACCGCGGCAATAGTGGCAGCAGCAGCAGTGGCAACAACAGCTGCAGCATCAACAACAACAACAGCGACAGCAGCAGGAGCAGCGGCAGGACGATCCCCGCTTTCAGCTGGACAGCCTGGGGCACTGGATGAGAGTTGGTGCCCTCACAGTGTTGCACAAGGCCCAGATACAACACACTTCACACCTCGTAGCATTTCGGGTCCCGTGGAGGAGGTCAGAGCGCACTACGAGAACGGTAGTGTCAGGCGATCTCCTCCTCGAAGCCCCGAGGATCCACACCGCGACGTGCCAGCTGGCCTTTACCTGGGTCACAGCAACACTGGAACGCCTTCACGGTTGAGGTGGACGTCAAGGCATAAACACCCACCAGGTGAAGGTGGCGGCCCACACCGTTGGCGTTGTTTTTCTTCCTCTGGATGTCTTTTTTCCTCCTGTTTTATTATATTTCACCGTCATTCAATTTTCTCTATTTTTCCTCTCCCTTCCCTGAATTTTTCTTTAATTTTCTTTGTCCTTTCATTTGTTTTCCCTTTATTTCCCTATTTTATCATCCTATTCATCTCCCATTCCTTCCTCTTTCTTTGTTTATTTTCTTTCCCTAACTTTTCTTCAGCGTTTCCCCTTTCCCTCCTTCCCTTTGTTTCTTTGTCATGTCCTCTTCCTCGTGTTCTCGCATCCTTCAGTCCTGATATCTTCCATTTTCTCTTGACGCCAGCTATGTATTTAACCATCCTCCAGTCATGTGTTTGTGTAATCATCTGATCTTTTTCATCGTTTTTATTTTAATTAAGTGTGTTTGAGTATGAGTAATCTTCACCTCTATACAGGAATACTATCATCTTTTCAAAGTCTCAAAGTTTTCCCTCTGAAAAAAGACTTGTTGGTCGAAATGTAGATATTATAGTATTTCTGTCTCATCTTGTTGCTTCCTACCGCCTTGCCTTATTTTGTATTACTACGCATCGACAATTCCTTTAAAGCCCGGTTCCCACCTTCCCGCTTGTACGGCCGCCATACAACAACAATGACGTCACCATCATCACCGCTTGAGTGGTATTTGTGGTAACTGGGCACAGTTGGCAACTCCGCTCGAGCGGACACCGCCGAGCGGGAGAGATGACTTGAATTTAACTTTGTACGGCGGCCGTACAGCGGTACGGCGGTGTGGTAGACTTTGTTGTGACGTCATTGTGACGTCTTTGTTGTTGTACGGTGGCCGTACAAGCGGGAAGGTGGGAACCGGGCTTAAGTCTCTAAAGGCCGGTTCCCATCAGCCCGCTTGTACGGCCGTCTTACAACAACACCGCTCAACAATGACGTCACCATCATCACCGCTTGAGTGGTATTTGTGGTAACTGGGCACAGTTGGCAACTCCGCTCGAGCGGACACCGCCGAGCGGGAGAGATGACTTGAATTTAACTTTGTACGGCGGCCGTACAGCGGTACGGTGGTGCGGTAGACTTTGTTGTGACGTCATTGTGACGTCTTTGTTGTTGTACGGCGGCCGTACAAGCGGGATGATAGGAACCGGGCTTAAGTGTGTCAAGTATTCGAAGCGTGTCCTAGGCTTGTGAGTGGGAGTGAGAGGCCTTGGTTGGGAGGAGGGAGAGTGGCGTATGTACTCTAATGTTGCTGCGTCATCACCTTGCTCTCACCGCCTCTGACATGCATCGTGGGCGGGGGGAGCGGCTCTGACACCTTGGCTGACACGGGGAATCGTGTGCCCCAGACATGACGTCAGCGCTGGGCCGGACACTCCCTTAGGGCATGCAAATGGTGGCTGCAGTGGCTGGCTGGCTGGCACTGGGTAGCGATGGGCTTTTCTACCCTGACCCCATATTTCAGGTGGGACTCGTTGTGACCCTGAGACCAGGTGTTCCTGCCCCCATTCCCTCATTTCCGACCTTCCTTTCGTGTTGTGTTTGAGTGAGGGGGCGGGGACGGGAGGGGAAGAAGAGGTCACACGCTGCAGCTCCTCCGTCGAGTCATTGCAGAGGTCGGGGAGGGGAAAGGAGGGTGGGAGGAGGGTGGCATGTGAGAGTTGTAAGGACGAGAGGCTGGGAGTAGGGACTGGTTAAAAAAAGGGGGCAAGATTCTGTACTTAAAATCCAGGAAACCCCTGGAATCCAAACTTCAGCCATGCCAGTCAGTCAAGTCATTTTCTCACAAGTTATTCGGTTAGTTCAGTTTCCTTTGTTATTAGTCAGTTACTTCATCATATCTTCTGTAGTAGTCATTCAGTCAGTGTGTATGTGTGTGTGTAGGCCTTTTGTGTTTGTGTGTGTGTGTAAAGAGCCAGTCATACAACCCATTCTAGATTCAGTGAAATAAATTAATTCAGTCAGTCAGCTGGGGCCCATCTCTAAACACATGTCCTACTTACAATGTCCTTTTACGTGTCCTTCCCACGGTGCATCCTCTCTCTCTCTCTCTCTCTCTCTCTCTCTCTCTCTCTCTCTCTCTCTCTCTCCTCTCTCTCTCTCTCCTCTCTCTCTTTTCTCTCTCTCTCTCTCTCTCTCTCTCTCTCTCTCTCCTCTCTCTCTCTCTTCTCTCTCTCTCTCTCTCTCTCTCTCTCTCTCTCTCTCTCTCTCTCTCTCTCTCTCTCTCTCTCCTCTCTCTCTCTCTCTCTCTCTCTCTCTCTCTCTCTCTCTCTCTCTCTCCTCTCCTCTCTCTCTCTCTCTCTCTCTCTCTCTCTCTCTCTCTCTCTCTCGTCGTTATATAAGCGTATCTTGTTCTGGTGGTGTGTTGCCGCCAGTGACGTAACAACTCTCCACCACCACCAGCCCGTCCTCCGTCTTACCTGTTGCTCCACTGGCATGCCGTCCCGGGCCACACCTGTTCTTACTCTCTAATTACCGCCATTTTACAAACACACCTGCGCCACCGAGTTTCACGCATTTGTATGTATGTACGCTTCATGTGAATGCCTTAACTCTACTACAGATTGTGTAGATCATGTGTACACACACACATGATTCTGATTTATACTTATGTTTATAAATTGTTCACGATTAATTTAAGGGATGATTCTTGAAGATTTAGTAAGAATTGCAATTATTGACCTATAAATTGCAGAACCTTAGATGTTATTTATTTATAGAAAAAAAATGAAATCAAGTGGTTAAACAAACTCTTTACAAAATCACGAGTAATCTTATAAATATATCTTTGCAAAGTCAACTTTTTTCAATGAGTTTTTTTAACAGTTATCCTTGGGAGTAATAAAAGCTCTTTTCTTAAGCTATTTATTTATATATATATATATATATATATATATATATATATATTTTTTTTTTTTTTTTTTTTATTGAATTATTTTATGGTGCGTGTGTTGTACTGTTGTACTGTATTACGTAAGGACTGTTATAGATCAGGAGGTGGTTGTGACGGTGTGCGGGTAGCAGTGGTGTTATTATAGTTGTGGTTAGATTCTGGAGGTCAGGAATAATGGCTGACGTTAGGTTGACCTGCGTTAGGCTTGATTAGATTAGATAGAGGCAAGATGGAACACACATTGCTTTCTCTACCATACTTTTGTGAAGAAGTGTATGCGTTCATGAGGGGTGATGCATTTATAGATGTGTGGGAGGGTGAAAGAGTGTATGGTTATAGAGCATTCAACCCGAGTCAAGTGAGGTCATTCCCGTCACCCCCACACACAGCGATGCCTCAACTCAATAGCAGAGCGTGGCTGTAATAAAGGTGTGTACACCCCCACCCCCCCTCCCTCGCCCTCGCACTCGCCTCCCGCTTCTTGGCGCCGTGATGTCAATAGAAAGGATAACATGAGGGCTGCATCACACACACACACACACACACACACACACACACACACACACACACAGAATAATATTTGTGTGCATGACTCGTTTGCAAATAGATACGGGCATAGCTTTTGAGTCTTGGCAGTCGTATTCAGTCAGTCGGTCAGTCAACCACGCAGAAGACAAGCAGCAGTATATATTTAAGGCCCGTCAGTTGATGATAGCGGCAGAATAAGCCTGGCATGGATGTAGTGAGCGCCGCCCGCCTCTGTGTTTACCTCGCCCGCCGTCGGTATTTGTGTACATAAACAAAAGCACAAATCATGGAGGTTGCGTCATATCTGGGTGGCAAGGTCGCTGCTGGGCTGGCTGGCTGGCTGGCGGGCGCGCTCCATGCCTCCCTTCCTCCCTTCCTCCCCCTTCTCTCTAACTCCTCCCCTCCCAGCCTCCCTACTTCCCTACCCCTCCCTCCTTACAGCCCATATGGCCCACTCCCATCCCATCTTCTTTCCCTCACGCCCACGTTCTCCCTCTCCATTCTCCCTACCATTCTTGTCTGCTATTGCTTTTCTTGTGTTCTCTCCCGCCCCTCTCCCTCCCACGGCCAGCCAGCCAGAAAGCGGCAACCATCATGTGTTACGCCGGGCGACGCTAGTGGTGGGGTGACGAGCCACGCATTTGGTCGTCGGCCAATCGAGAGCCGCGACGAACTGTTAGTTAGTGGTATTAGTTAATATTAATCTATATCTGAATTTATATTCCTATATTATAATGCGAAAAATACAATTTTGGCATGACATCATACTAGGCGAGAGATACTGTATGAGAAGTTCATACTGGAGGGGGCCATTAATAAGGATGCTTGATGAAAAAGGGGAAATGACCGTAAAGAGTTTGGGAAGCACTGGGCTAGGCTGATCAAGAATAGGCCGAGTCAATAGCTACTTTCAACAACCATGTCATTTTAGTACAAACTTGGGAGCCGTACCAAATGTTTACTTCAAGGCAAGGTAACAGTCCTAGAAACGTTCCAATTGTCAATGTTTCATCTATATATGTATGACCAACGAAGCAGTTTTGAGTTAATTGAAGTACTCATTATGTTTGACATTAATTTATACACACCCTGGAAATATTTATATGGCTTTTGATTCACATGATATAATTAAATTATAGCTTGGTATAAATAC
>JACEEZ010006304.1:537500-685000 GCA_016584305.1 Chionoecetes opilio | reverse complement strand
TGTGTGTGTGTATGTGTGTGTGTGTATGTGTGTGTGTGTTGTGTGTGTGTGTGTGTGTGTGTGTGTGTGTGTGTGTATGTGTGTGTGTGTATGTGTGTGTGTGTGTGTGTGTGTGTGTGTAACGTAGAGGGGTACATTAAGTCGTAAAGAGGTCCATCTCGGCCCTTTTTCTCCGTGTGTGTGGGGGGGTGGGCTAGACTTATACAGTCGCAAAATTAGGAACAGGACTAGGGGGAGGAGGAGGAGAGGAGAGGTAGAACACGTCTTAGTGGAAGGCGGACATGGTTGTGTGTCAAGGAGTACGAAGGAAGGTTGAAGGGAGGAGTCTGGATAGCACCACGGGAGAGGAGGAGGAGGAGGACTGGAGCAAGAAGGGACAGGGGTCAGCAGTGTAGTTAGTACTAGTTACGTATATGTATGTATATGGATAGGTGCCAGGGTACAGAAAGTGAGAGAGAGAGAGGAGAGAGAGAGAGAGAGAGAAGAGAGAGAGAGAGAGAGGATGCGTGTAATTGTCAGTAATCAGGTGGTCGTCCATGCATTGGGGCGTTCGTCGTGCACCTGTGGGTTAGGGAGTCGTCGTAGGCCGCCGCCCCAGTACAGTGCTTGCTGCGTCGCCTCCTACGAGTAAACAGTTGGGTAGTGGACGTGGAGCCTCCAACACCCCCTCTCCCACTCTCCCTGTCCCTAGCGTCTGTGTCTTACCCTCGTGCGTCTTCGTAGCCTCCGCCCCCCACGGCACCATGGCGACGCTCAAGATGGCAGTAATTACGGAGGTCATTAAGATCATTAAGACAAAGAAAATGGTAATGCATAACGTAGTGTGTGTAAGTATATTGTTGTTGTATTACCTAGTTGTAGCATACAGGGTTTGAGCTCCGTATACTCGGGTGGTCCTGTCTCATTATTTATAATTTTCCAGTTTTCTATAAAAAGTATATGTTTGTGTATTTGCTTACATACATGACTTGTCTTTTCTTTATAGTGCATGTTTGACCTTTTAAAAATAATCTCTTCACTGGATTGTAATAGAGTCGTAGTGTGTTGTGGTGGCGGTGATGGTGCACTAACAAAGCAACGCTAAGTAAACAGCAAAGTAGATAAATATATGGATATTGATGAAGAGTATAAGTAGATAATAAAGGTTTAACAATCTCTCTCCCTCGTAATATCATCAGTTGTAAATCATTAATGTTATCATTTGTCGCCTGTGTATTTATTTGTTTATTGATAAATAAATTGTATACGCGTGGAGGACTTGTCGGGTGGTGCGTGTGGCGTGTTTGTGGCGAGAGCAGCGAGCGACCCGATGGCCTGGAGGGAGAGGTTAAGCGGCACGTGTACGTATAGATTTGTGATACACGACGCAGAAGGGGTGGTGGTGGTGGTGGTCTAGGAAAAAAATAGTCATTGATAAACGGTGATAAAGGGAGAGGGAGAGAGACCTTGCAAAATGTTAACTCACTGGTGTAACGCGATGATTATAGTAATATTAATGATGAAAATTAATATTAATAGTGATAATAATGGTAATAACTTCATAAAAATAATGATGATAGTAAAGTATTAATAAGTCTTCATCAACGAAACTACAACACACACACACACACACACACACACACACACACACACACACACACACAGTAAAAAAGTGCCAGTTATGGATGTGTTGCGGGGGGGGTGGGGGGTCACAGGGTCAAGGGTCAGTCAGTGCCGCATGAGGGAGGGGGGGGGCGGCAGGGACATCGGCGCCATGAGATTATGTGGCGCAAGAACTAAGAAAATAATTGACCTCGGTTGGTGGTGGTGGTGGTGGTGGTGACGGTGACGGTGACTTGCAAAGGCTACACGGCGCCTGCATTTTCTCGGCGCACTCTCTCTCTCTCTCTCTCTCCTCTCTCTCTCTCTCTCTCTCTCTCTCTCTCTCTCTCAATGTTGTATGTTCTTCCCGTGCTCGGCGTTGCGGTTGCATGATGTTCAGTGTGATTCCAATTATTCGATGCGTCAAGCGAGGCTGGGCGGCTAATGAGGCTGGAGGTCGCGGGACGAACCTCCTCATCAGCGATTGAGGAAAGGGGGGAAGAGTGGCGACTGGCGAGGCTGCACGAGGAGGGGGAGGGACGGGCACAGAGGAAGAGGGGGACGGAGAACCACTCACTTGTTTGGGATTGTTCTGGTTAGCATTGACATCACCACTGCTATTGCGTCTCTCTCTCTCTCTCTCTCTTCTCTCTCTCTCTGTCTCTGCCCTTTCTCTCTCTCTCTCTCTCTCTCTCTCTCTCTCTCTCTCTCTCTCTCTCTCTCTCTCTCTCTCTCTCTCTCTCTCTCTCTCTCTCTCTCTCTCTCTCATTAATAAGAATGGTTCAAAAAGGAGGGTTCGAACACGCGTTTGTTTACGGAAGGAAATGAGGGACAGTGTACAAGCCAGTGGAGGAGCGAGGGAGCGCATGGCAGCCTGGCAGGTGATGGAGCAGGCGCCTCATGGTGGTACGTAGTAGTAATAGTTGTAGCGCGATGTGTGTGGGTGTGTGTGTGTGTGTGTGTGTGTGTGTACGTACGTGCGTAGCTGGCGGGAGAGTGGAAGTCAGAAGAGTGTATTGATTCACGCCTAGATCGTGTGTGTGTGTGTGTGATGGAAAGAGGGCCAGACAGGGTGGTGGCGATGACGTTTGTAGGCGTACATGCTTGTCCCTGGAGTGTGGCACAGAGGGCGGAGGGAGGGAGGGAAAGTGGGAAGGATGGAGGGAGGGGGTCGGGATGGTCGGTTTGCACCAGTGTGACCGACCGACCAACCACCTCGGCTCGGTGTCGGCTGCTGCTGCCCTAGTGTGTGTGTGAGAGGCCCGTGCAGGGTGGCCGCCGCTCGTGTGTGTGTGTTTGTGTGTGTGTGTCCAGCCAGCCAGCCGCTCCGACCTTCCGTTCACTCCAAGGTTTTCGTCTCCAGCTACCTTGCCCCTCCCTGTTACATCCCCTCCCCCCCGCCCCGCTACCTCCCCTGCCCGCCATCCTCCTCCTCCTCGGGTGCGGCATCCTTACGTCACACACACCCCTGCGAAGGCCTCATCTCGCTTCGCCACGCCTCTCTTTCTCCATGTGTTCACCCACCCTCTTGTTCCTACTCTCCCTCTCTCACTCTCACTCCTGTCCTTTCCCATGCCGCCTTATGCCTCCCCCCTCTTCCCTCCTTTCCTCCTTGCCTTCCAGTGGTCGCGGCCGCGGATTGCCTGGGCAGGGAAGGCGCGGCGAATTGGACCACCTTAGAAGGGCAGGCGGTGAAGGTCCTTGCTGCTGACTTACTACGATGAAAAGAAAAGTTGTACGGACTTGTATATATGCGTGTATAAATTCCACGTTCCTTTTTTTCCTTCTCCTTCCTCGAAGTTAGTCATGTTACTATTAAAAGGAGAACAGAAAAAGTTGACGGCAGTTATACGCACACACACACACACACAACCACACACACACACACACACACACACACACACACACACACACACACACACACACACACACACACACACACACACACACACCTATCTATCTATCTATCTATCTATCTATCTATGTATATTAGAGATATATCGGATATCCACATCCGCGGAATATCTGCATAATTTTTAACATCCTATTTCACATCCGCGCTTGTGATCAATTAAACATCCGCATCCGCACTACACACAAAGAGCATGTGGTGGATATACAATACATTACAGAGCTTGCAAAGTTGAAGAAAATGGATGTATGTTTGCTTAATTGTCTACTAAAATATTCTACATTGCATTAATTTCTTTCAATTTTACATAACAATGTGTCAAGAGTTATATGGAAGGGCAGGAGGAGGGACAGAATTTTCGATCGTGACTATATAGACTACTGTATACACTCATGTACAGTCACAGTGTTATGCGTCATTGAGTGTATTAGAAGGTTAGCAACTTTGCTAGGGCAATATTTACTGTTTCTAGTTTAATTCTTTGAAATATTTTTTCATACATTTTTCTGCAGTTTTCATCATTACAAACTACTTTTTTTCGTAACATTTCCGCTACGAATGATAAATAATGTCTGTAAGGCTTACAAGAAGGGTTAGGTTCGGTGGTTAACCTGGAAGGTGAATGCCCCGCCTCATATGCCCCAAAGTCATGCGCAAAAATAATCCGCATCCGCGAGGATGTAGTCATCAGACATCAGCATCCGCAACAATTATCCGCAAAAACTAAAATTGAATATCCGCACCAGCATCCGCGATTTAAAAAGTTTGTATCCACATCCGCATTCTTAGACATCCGATACATCTCTAAATATATATATATATATATATATATATATATATATATATATATATATATTTAATATATATATATGAAATATATTTTAAAGTTTTAGGAATAGGGACCACTTTAGGGTGAGAGCATACTTTCGAAAGTTGAAAAATAAGACCACCCTATATATTATATATATATATATATATATATATATATATATATATATATATATATATTATTAGGGTGGTCCTTATTTTTCAACTTTCGAAATGTTATGCTCTCACCCCCTAAAGTGAGTCCACTAGTCCTAAAAACGTATGTGGTGAAGTTTAAAGCTATACGAAGAATATTTAGGGGTAGTCCAGGGTAATCGTACTTTCGTACTTTTACGTACTTTTTGGGCGTCCAGTCCAGTTTTCGTAATAATACTTTTTGGACTAGACAATGAGTAAACACTAGACAGTAGACATCATAAGCATGTGCAGGCCTTGTTGTAGCATGCCTATGCAATGTATGCAACTATGCATGCTATTTGTCATTAATTGTTTTTCTTTTCTCCCCTGTATTATATAAAAATTAGAATAGTTATCAAAGGAAAGTTTCTTAAAATAGGTTTCAGAGTAAATTAATCATTGACCTGCCCCCATCCTCTTCATATTGCCGTCTCCATCCTGTATTTGTTCGCCGCTGGTTGCTCATTCAAAGGTAGGAGCAATGAGTTAGGAGATTGATTATTATATATGACTTAAATGTATTATGTATTGTTAAGCTCCTGGGAGTCCCCAAGATCCCGTCTGGAACCGAGGAGGGTCAGGCCCAAGCTGTTGTAGAAGCCCTGGACCAGTGGGGGATCACTGACATGGTCGCAGCTCTAAGCTTCGATACCACAGCATCAAACACGGGCATCCGAGGAGGCGCTTGTGTGCTCATCGAGCAGAAGATAGGGCGAGACCTCCTCCACTTCGGATGCCGATACCATGTCATGAAGATCGTCCTTGCCGCTTCCTTCAAGGCCTGTATGGGAGTCTCTTCTGGGCCGGATGTGCTCCTCTTCAAGAAATTCCAGGCCGGCTGGGAGTTTATTGACAGAGGCACCTGCGAGTCCGGGATGACGGATGATGTGGTCCGCCCGCGCATCTCAGCGGAGAGAGAGCGCATCATTGAGTTTGCCACGAGTCAGTTGGCAGCCCATCAGCCACGGGACGACTACCTGGAACTACTGGAACTGGCCATCCTGTTCCTCGGAGCTGTTCCCCCTCCAGGAGTCCGTTTCCGCGCCCCTGGCCCATTGCACCACGCCCGCTGGATGTCGAAGGCAATCTACTCGCTCAAGGTCTGGCTCTTCCGCGCCAGTTCAAGCTGACTGCAAAGGAGAAGAAAGGCCTACGGGAGATGTGCTGCTTTGTCGTCCTCGTCTACTTGGAATGGTGGTTCACGGCCCCTAGTGCGGTCAAAGCTCCGCGGCGCGACCTGAACCTGATGAAAGCCCTCCTGAACTACAGCACCATCAATTCCGCCATTTCGACGGCCACATCGGAGAAGCTACAACGCCACTTGTGGTATCTCTCGGAGGAGCTCGTCGGCTTGACCCTTTTCGACGAAGACGTAAGTCTGGCGATGATGAGGCGGATGCTGGAGAGCATGAAGCGGCTGGTGGAGGACGAAGATGAGGAGCCCCTGAAGCGCTGTAACCGGGATCTCGCGACCCTTGCTGTGAGCCAGCTTGATTCATTCGCCTCGCCGAAGACTGTGCGCCTCTTTGAGAAGCTCCATCTTGCCACGGACTTTTTGGAGGCCGATCCTTCCTCTTGGGGAACAAACCGAACTTTCCGTGCTGCGCAAGATCAACTGAAGACCCTTAAAGTGGTTAACGACCACGCTGAGCGGGGGTAGCTCTCATCCAACAGTTCAACCGGGCCCTGACGAAAAACGAGGAACAGCTTCAGTTCCTCCTTCAAGTGGTAGCTTATCATCGGCACACCTTCCCGGACGCCTGGAAGGCGGTGCTGGCCAAAACCCAGCGACAATGAGCAGAGGGGTGCCTGTGAAACCCCTGCTTTGAGCAGATAATACGCACCTAAACGTAATATCTTTACTATAGAGCTGAGGGGGGACTTGGAATTGTACACCTGGGATATTCATTATAATGCATAATGTTCAAGGCCTCTGGACTACCTCTAAATATTTCTCAAACAATATATAATTTTAACTGTGAATTTTCCAGCCCACGTGGACTCGTTTCAGACCATGAGAGGTTAAGAATTCTTACTTTTATTCTTTACCCCCATATAAGGACCACCCTAATATATATATATATATATATATATATATATATATATATATATATATATAATTAATTAATATTATAATTATAAATGTGTGTGTATCCTCAAGTTAGTATATTTCCCTGCTCTCCTCGTCCTCTTCCTTCTCTTCCTCTTCCTCATGTGTTAATATACATGGTCTTTCATCGTGTTAATGAACAATAGTAATGAACCCCTATTAATCTGGCGGTTTCGGGTAACAAAACTCGTAAAATTATATATATATATATATATATATATATATATATATATATATATATATATATATATATATATATATATATATATATATATTAGTGTGTGTGCGCACTGTACGCTTACAAATATTGGCTTGGCATCTTGCTGGTCTAGATTGCTGGCATTTCAATTCTTCTTGATTTAGCTAATTAAATATCATTATACTAACATATGCCCATTTACAGAATATATATATTTTTTAGCTCGCAAATCACAATTACTGAGTCATTGAGAGAGAGAGAGAGAGAAGAGAGAGAGAGAGAGAGAGAGAGAGAGAGAGAGAGAGAGAGAGAGAGAGGGGGGGGGTCCTTGGCTTCCTCGTGGTATGGATTGGGGGCCGCGGTGGGGTTCAGAGGCGTGTAGGAACCGTGTTTGAGGGGCAAGGAAGGGGCAGAGAGAGAGAGATGCAGCAGCTATAGTCGGGGGTCGGTGACACGGCTAGTCAGTGTATAAATATATATAGTTGGGTCCCACCACGCCTGTGTGACTGTCTGCGTGGCGCCCCCCTTCCTTCCTAACGCTTGGAATGGTGTGTGTGTGTGTGTGTGTGTGTGTGTGTGTACCCTTGGGCCAGTATAACCCACATAAATACACTTACTTACACACACTATACTACTATGTTAATACACCTGAAGCCTTATATACAGGGAGGTCCCAAAGATACGAGCAGTTAGGTTCCATCTGGCATACTCGTAAAGTGAAATCTCGTATAACGAAACACATAACCAATGGTAAAATATAGGTTCGGTTCCAGGACCCCATCAAAAAAAAAAAAAAAAAAAAAAAAAAAGGACATGTTTTTCAAGCTCAAATAAACTATAGCAAACACAACAAACACACAGCGTCTATATTACCCACACTGTACTACCTATTCTGTAGAAAAAACATTCTGAAAGAGAAAATAGCACACAAAATAACATAACCACATTAATTAAACATAAAACATGCATAACACTTACAAGTGGTAATGTTGTGTGGGGAGACAGGAAGCTGGCACGTAGCCAGCTGAGAGTCCCTGTTTTCTCTCCGAGGCTCGAGAGAAAACAGCGGTGACTGCGTTTGCAGGGATGACTGGGTTAGAGTTCTTCCTCCTCCCTTGATCACTTGGGGAAGAGGAAAGATCCTCGGTGCTGGCCCTGCTGGCAGATGTCGGTGCTGGCCCTGCTGGCAGATGTCGGTGCTGGCCCTGCTGGCAGATGTCGGTGCAGGATCATCCATGTCCTGCTCGATGGTGGAGGCACCACTGGTGGAGGGACCATTAGTGGAGGGACCACTGCTGGAGGGAGGTGGTGTAGGTGAAGATTTTGACTTGAAGAAGTGGCTGATCTTCATTTGGGAAGCAGCCTTCTTTTGCTGGTAGAGCTCTTCATATCTCCTCAGTGTATCCAAGATGTTGGCCTTGAAGTCCAGAGCCCTGTCTAACTGAGGGTCATACTCCACCGCCATTTTTGCAAGGTGTCTGCCAACGTCAATCATTTCACTAAGTTGTTTGGTGGTGAACGCCTTAGTGACTGGAGCATCTTCAGCTTCAGGGCCTGCCTCGCTTTTGTTGTGCCTCTCCATTTCGAAGAGCTCTTCATCAGACAGCTCCTGAGTGTGGGAGGCGAGGAGGTCAACCACATCTTCCTCATCCACCTCCTTGAAGCCAGCATCTTTCGCCAGGGAGACAATCTGTTTGTGCACAGTTGGCAAAGCTGAGCTAGAAAAACCCTTGAAGCCATGCACACATTCAGGCCACAGGTTCTTCCACACTCCATTCATATTCGCGGAGGTTACTTCATCCCATGAAAGTTTAATTAATTCGAGAGCTTGCTTGATGTTAAAAGCCTTCCAAAACTCCTTCACCGACATCTTGCCATCTTCCGTCGCCGTCACAAGCTGTCTCATACATCGCCTGGTGTAATAAGCCTTAAAAGTGGCTATTACACCCTGATCCATAGGTTGGAGGATTGAGGTGGTGTTTGGAGGGAGAAAAACAACCTTGACATTAGGGCAGGAATCTTCAATTGTTGTGGGATGACCTGGAGCGTTGTCAATCAGCAACAAACACTTATTATCAAGGTTGTTCGCCCTTGAATATTTTTCCACGAAAGGTGAAAAGTAATCCAGGATGTAATCCTGAAACACCGCCTGCGTCACCCACGCCTTTTTGTTGGAGCGCCAGACAACAGGCAACCTCTGTTTAACACAGCCCTTCAGCGCGCGCGGTGTCTCTGACTGGTAGACGAGCAGGGGTTTCACTTTAACATCTCCTTCTGCGTTGCCACCGAGAAGAAGTGTGAAGCGGTCTTTACTGGCTTTGTGTCCTGGAGCTACTCTTTCCTCCCTCGAAATGTAGGTTCGGGATGGCATCTTCTTCCAGAAGAGGCCAGTTTCGTCGAGGTTAAACACTTGTTTAGGAGTGTAACCGCCCTCCTCAACAATCCTGGCTAGCTTCTCTGGAAAAGCCCTGGCAGCCTCTGTGTCAGCACTTGCAGCTTATCCCTGAATCCTGATGTTGTGAAGGTTAGCACGTTTCCTGAAGCGTGCTAGCCAACCATCATTAGCATAAAAAGTGTCACTCACTGGTGTAGGTGAACCAGCACTAGGCCCTGCGCTAGTGGACACTTCAGCCTCACCGCTCGCACCAGCCGTGGCCCTGACACTCGCATCATGCTCCTCCTTGCACCTTTTCCAGAGTGCAAGTGCTTTCTCCTTGATTAAGGCCTTGGAGATAGCTGCATGAGCTTGGTTCTGGCCTTCTAACCAAGCATGCAGCAGACGCTCCATCTTTTCCATGATGGGGTCACGACTGCGAGTAGCTTGCACACTCGTACAGAGTGCTGAGCTACCCGCCAGTTTCAGTACTTTCTCACTTGACTTAATGATAGTGCTCACAGTAGAAGATGATAATTTATAAATGCGGCACAGATCCGACACTCGCTCACCACGCTGATGCCTCTTAACAATTTCCATCTTTTTAGCTAATGTTATTGGCACTCTAGACCGCTTAGCACTTGTACCATCAACACTCGCACTTGAAGACACTAAACGCTTAGGAGGCATAGTTAACACAGGTACACAGGTAAGCACTACCCTGTAAATACAAAAAAGGCACAGCTGTACAATACAGTGGAAGACAGAGAAGTTGGCGTTGTCTTGCATCCGTCACGCTCCTTGACAAATTTTGTATAATTCCCTCCCGTCGCTTTTTATGGGGAATGAATGAAACAAAAAGGTGTCTGGGATCTCACTCACGGCCTTGACTTCCTGCTTGCAGTTTTTCAAATCATTAGTCATTAATGGGCAGTGACCATTTCATTGTCGCTTCCGTGGTGCAGTGGCTAGTGTGCCTGGCTACGAATCTGCGGGCCCTGGTTCGATCCCGGGCCAGGGCAAGTCGGTGACCAGCCTACCCAGCTGTTCTTCCTTCCTTTCGGGGTTGATAAATGGGTACTTGGGGTAACCTGGGGAAGGTAACTGTGGTAACCCGGGAGTCACACTAGCCCTGTGTCCCGGGGTAACGGGTTCTCACCCACCACAGGCTCTAAGGACTAATGCCACGGAGATGAGAACCGCATGCCACGCGCAGCTTAGCGTATGCTCCCAACTTTACCTTTTACCTACCATTTCATTTCACGGACATTTTTTTTATTTTTTTTTTTTTATTTATTTACATCTATTACATAATACATATACATATACATATACATATGCACATACATACACATACACATACATACACATAAAACCAGTAATAAATGAGCGGGCATCAGCCCGCCGCTGTAGCCGCAGCCACAGTCAGGTCACAGGTGGGTGGGGCGTGAGGTCACTCCCGCTCCTTAGTGTTCATCGGGGGGGTGGGGCGGCACGCGCCACCTCCAGCAGCAGGTGCAGATTTTTACATATGCACATACATGCACATACACATACATACACATAAAATCAGTAATAAATGAGCGGGCATCAGCCCGCCGCTGTAGCCGCAGCCACAGTCAGGTCACAGGTGGGCGGGGCGTGAGGTCACTCCCGCTCCTTAGTGTTGCTTATCGTCACTCCCGACTCGATTACCCAAAACGTCACCAAAACATTTTGGGAAAGTGGTTTCGCTCAGTTGGATATAGGGCCTGAGCCACGGTTGACTGCAGACCAGATCACCCGTATTCACAGCTTATATAAGATCGGTTTTAGTTCAAAAGAAATTGTGAGGGAGACTGGGTTACTCAAGGATGCAAGACACCGCCAACTTCTCTGTCTTCCACTGTATGTACACCGCGTGGTCACCACGTGATCACCACAGCACCACACCACCACACAAAACACAGTGAATTAAGAGTGTGACAGTACAGTAGGACAGAGCACAAATAAGTCACAATGAGCACATTAAGTAAACCAGCAAATCTCTCAAATCGATTCACAAGGCACAATACTACATACATGTACAAGCAACAAAAACGTTGTATGTACTCTCGCGGACGCCGTGTGGTGACTGGTGACTTGACTCGAGAGGATAGGGTAGGTAAGGGACAAGGGAGGGGTGCGCAGACCTCTTCCACTGCCCACAAACTCGTCTCTGCGTATCTGAATCATGCACTACTCATCCAGGTGAGAGGACTATACTCCATGACGGGCCTCACTTGGGCCTTGTACAGCCGCATGAAGCCATCAGCGTCGAGCAGGTGCCTTATTCGGCGCAGGAGAGTCACCCTCAGCGAGGCTCGACGCGCCACTGTCTCCAGGTGGTGGTCAAAGCTGAGCCTGGAGTCAACCTCAACCCCCAGGATGTTGATGGAGTCCTTGATGGCAAGGGTATCGTCCCCAAACTTCAAATTCCCCTCGAGAAGCCTGGAGTCCTCCCTCGAACGTGATCTCTCTCTCTCTCTCTCTCTCTCATCTCCTCTCTGCTCTCATCTCTCTCTCTCTCTCTCTCTCTCTCTCTCTCTCTCTCTCTCTCTCTCTCTCTCTCTCTCTCTCTCTCTCTCTCCTCTCTCTCTCTCTCTCTCTCTCTCTCTCTCTCAATAGCATCGTTTTATTTATTTTGCTTTCTCTTTTTCCATCTCTTCCTCCTTCTCTTCCTCTTCCTCCTCCTTAACCCAAATGCTTGCCGTGACCGAGATTGTTGTAATAAATAATGTTGGTCATGTCATGCGTATAAAGCCAAGACTGTCTTATTAATCTCTCTCTCTCTCTCTCTCTCTCTCTCTCTCTCTCTCTCTCTCTCTCTCTCTCTCTCTCTCTCTCTCTCTCTCTCTTTCTCTCCCTGATTTCCTTTAATCACAATGCATCTTCCTCTCTCCTTTATTCCTCGTCCTCCTCCTCCTCCTCCTCCTCTTCCTCGTTATATCAGTCTTGCAACTCGGTTATGCCACCTTCACTCACGCCTTGCTCCACATCTCCTAGTGCTCCTCCCCTTCAACAGCTACAGACAGGTTTCATAATATGTGTTCTTCCTATGTAATCCTCCTCCTCCGCTTTATATTGGTTTAGACTCTGAGTAGAGTAGCGAACACAAAATAAGCCTCGGATGGACTCTAAAAAGGTCTGTTGTTGTGTTTGCTCTACCCTTTGTATATCCTTCGTAATCATTGTTGCTTGTCTTCTTTCTCGGTGGTTTTGTTTTTGGCTCGATTATAATACCTTCGTCATCATCATCATCATTAATTTAACTACTATTTCCATTGTCACTAACCATCATTATTACCTTTACCACAAAACCTTTTACCACAATCTTTGCCATTCTCGGCTTCATAACCAGTATTACCACCACCACCACCATCACTTCACCATTAGCACTACGCCACGGCCCTCACCACCATAGTAGCAACGCCTCCCCCTCTCCCCTTAATCACCTTAATTACTACCGCCAATATCCAATAATTACACCGTCAAGCTGTCGTCGTTATATCGTCGTCGCCCTTCTTCTCAGTGGCATTTTCTCCAAAGTTTTGCTCGATGGCTGGCGAAAATGATGGTTGGTGAGCTTGATTTTCTCTCTCTCTCTCTCTCTCTCTCACACACACACACACACACACACACACACACACACACACACACACACACAGACACACAGACACACACACACACACACACACACACACACACACACACACACACACACACACACACACACACACACACACACACACACACACACACACACACACACACACACACACACACACACACACCACACACACACACACACACACACACACACACACACACACACACACACACACACACACACACACACACACACACACACACACACACACACACACACACACACACACACACACACACACACACACACACACACACACACACACACACACACACACACACACACACACACACACACACACACACACACACACACACACACACACACACACACACACACACACACACACACACACACACACACACACACACACACACACACACACACACACACATATATATATATATATATATATATATATATATATATATATATATATATATATATATATCTCCTCCCCTCGGACGAGCTGTCAGTGAGTAGGGTTGCCTGTGTGTCCCAAGGGCCAGCCTGTCTCTTGGTGGGTCTTCACACTTCACTGATGACGACTGGGCGTGGCGCCTCAAGACGGAGGAACAGGAAGGAGCAGGAGCGTCGCCAGAGAGGAGGCGGGAAACAGCGTCACACAGGAGTAGTGGTGATGGTGGTATTTACAGTGGTGGGGATGATGGTAGTAGTAGTGAAGGTGAAACTACGTGTGTGTGTGTGTGTGTGTTATGGTAGTGATAAATGCCCAGCTGTATCTGCCCACACACACACACACACACACACACACACACACACACACACACACACACACACACACACACACACACACACACACCACTACACAACCCCACGATACATGTACACCTGCATATGTAAACACACACACACACACCTTGAGAGAGAGAGAGAGAGAGAGGAGAGAGAAGGTTATGGAGTGGAGAGTTGATGGTGAGAATCGTACGCATGTCGATCACGCCTGACTCAACCTCTGACCTTTCCTTCCTCTTTCCCCCCCTCTTTCCCTCCCTCCCTCCTGTTGTCCCTCCCGTTGCCACTGCACTCAACGGAAGAGGAGGGGAGGAAAGTGTGTACAGGCACGGTGGGCGGGGGATTGGCCGGAGGGAGAAGCAATGCAGAGAGAGAGAGAGAGAGAGAGAGAGAGAGAGAGAGAGAGAGAGAGAGAGAGAGAGAGAGAGAGAGAGAGAGAGAGAGAGAGAGAGAGAGAGAGAGATATCCACCTAGTATTCCGTTTCTTCCTGACTTTTTCCTTATTTTTCTTCTCTTTCCCCCTCTCTTTCTCTGTTTCCCTTCTACGTAATCTTATTGTTTCCCTCCCTCCGTCGCCCCTTCTCACCCTACATGCGAACTCTAGAAGGAGGAATTATAACATCGATGGGAAATTTCGCCTGGGATTACAAGTATTGAAAAAAAGGGAAAGGGGGAGAGGGAAGAAGAAAAAAAAGGCGAGGGGGAGGTATCTAGTGTAGGGAGGTTGGAGGTGCACAAGTGAGGTGGAAAGTATCACACTACCTAACAAGCCTTCCTTCCAGCCCCTCACCTTGAAGGGAAACACGCCCCCCCCCCCCCATGTCCTCTACTAACCCCCTCTTCCTACGCTCGCCAAGAAGTTGGTATATTTTCCCCTTCATATTCGCTCTTTTTCTTCTCTCTCTCTCTCTGTATGCATATATGTAAGTACGTATGTATGTATGTGGAAGGTGAGAGTAAGCTGCTGTCTTCCCTCCCTCTTTCCCTCCCTCTCTCCCTCCTTCCTTCCCCTCCCTCCCTCCTAACACCCTCTCATGCACTCTCATGTACCCACGCGACACCACCACCACCACATTCCTTCCTCCTCCTCCTCCTCCTCCTCCTCCTCCTCCTCCTCCTCCTCCTCCTCCTCCTCCTCCTCCTCCTTACCCTCCCCATGCACTGCACCACTTCTCTTCCCCTCCCTCCCTCCCTCCCTCTTCGTCCTCTCTTCTCTATTTCCTGGGGACTTCCTCGCGCCGCCAACGCACCTTCAAGCTTGGAGTAAAGTCACGTCTCCCTCTCACCCCTCCTCCTATATGTGTGTGTGAGAGAGAGTGTGGATATTGGAGGAAGGAATGGGTGAATTTTGGTGTTTTTTCGTTGTTTTGGTGTCGTGTGAGAGGGAGGGAGCACAGGGGCGACGTGGAGAAGGGGAAAGGAAGGGAAGGTGACGTGGGAAACTGTCTGAGAGGAGGATTGGCAAGTGGGTTTTCGGTAGAGAGGAAAGAGGCACTGTGGAAGAGTTGAGAGTGAAAGGAGGAAAGAAGTGAAGCATATGGTGAGGAAGCAGGAGGAGGAAAAGGGGACATACGAAAAATAGAGGGAAGGACTGCCTTGGGGACAATGTTGTAGTCTTGGATTGGCAGAACTACAACAACAAATCTTTCAAACAATCAATAACACCCCAGTTCACACCCCTTTCCACACCTCTCCCTCCCCTCTCTCTCTCTCCCTCCTCCCATGCAACACTACAACTCTCTCTCTCTCTCTCTCTCTCTCTCTCTCTCTCTCCTCTCTCTCTCTCTCTCTCTCTCTCTCTCACTCTCTCTCTCTTTGTACTACATCAGCACATCCCACCTCTCCTTCTCTTGCTCCTTCTCTCTCCTCTCATTCGGAACCCTACTTCACACACTCCCCTCCTACCTTCCTTCCCTCTTTCCTTCCCCACTCCATTTTCCTATACCTCTCCTTACTGTTTCCTCTCTTCGCTACTCTGTCATTTCCCTCTCCCCTCATCTCTCCCTCCCTCCCTCCTGTACTCCCATGAGAAGGGTGGAAGCAAGGGTGCAGTGCCTTCATCACACTCCCTCCCACCCCTCCACACAACCGTCTCTACCCAAGGCTTGTAAACTTGAGGAGAAGCAGGGAAGGAAGGAGAGAAAGAGCCGTGTGTATGAGATGTTAGAAGTAGTAGTAGAAATAGTTATAGTAGTAGTAGTAGAGAGAGAGAGAGAGATCAGATCAAAACGTTTATTGTGAATAATGTACACATTATACATAATACATATATAATTAAGGGTACAAAATAGACAAAGGGCGCAGAGAGAGAGAGAGAGAGAGAATTACGTTAATTTTAAATTTTAAGAAAGATGTGTACGTTAAGTTCATGTCGTTATGATTGTTAATTTAGCAAGGATGGTTAGGTGAAGGTTGTTTAGAGGATGGGAGGGTGTAAGAAGGGGTTTCATAGTAAGGTGTTGTGAGGGATGTATGTAGTCTGTACCAGGTATTATAATATACTTGTCCATTATACTGATTTTACCTGGCTATTCAATTAACTGGTTTAGGAGTTAACTGTATTTGCTGGTGATAATATTAAGAATAAGAAATATGTGCTGTACTACTTATTATTGTATTTCTTTTTTTTTTTATCATTATTATTATTATTGTAATAATTATTCTTTCCCCTCTCATCCTCCATTTTTTCCTACCTCCTTTTCTTACTTATTAATATTCCCTTTCCTCTCCTCTTTTTTTCTGCCTTTAATTTTTCTTCTTTTTGCACTTGCTTTTCTTCTCCTTTCCTTCCTCCCCCGTGTTCATCACAGTTGTGCGGCCGTGGCGTGATGATTAACGTATGTCTTTCTTTTTTTTCAGGTAAGCGTCTTTGTGCTGGTTGTGGCTGTTTCTTGGTAGGGTGAGTTATTATTATTATGATTACTATTATTATTATTATTATTGTTATTGTTATTATTATCGTTGTTATTACTTTGTATTTGACTGATGGTGTAGTGAATGCGCTCACCTCACAAGCGAGAGGTCGTTGGTTCGTTTCCCGGCCTCGTGGAGACCCTTTTGGTTGGTGTCCTGGAGGGTGTATACATGGTTCAGGTCACCGAGGAAAGACATGATAAGTAGTAAGTACAGTACAGAGGCTTGAGGCGAGGAGGTGTGACCATTCATAGAGTGCAGCAGAAGTGGAAGGCAGGCAATCCTGTCCCCCTGTGTGTGTGTGTTGACTGTGGGCCATATTCAAGAATTTTTCTCCACCCGTTGTGTCGGTTTTTGGTATACAAGAATCAACATACGACGCGACGCGTCGAGCTCAGGGGTGGAGGTAAAGTCAGCTGATTCCCGACAACTTGCACATCCCCCCTTCATCCCGCTCTCCACTCATTCCATCGTATTTCTTCCCAGACCATTACAGGAGAGTTTTCAACACAACCGAGAGTGACATCCATACACTGTGAATGCACACGTGTCATCATTAAGGTAAAATCAGGTCCAGGAGGCCTTATATAGGTGTGTTAACTTGTGAGGAAGCCGGGCGGCGGCGGGAGAATGGAGGTCGGCCATTGTGTGGAGCAGTGGCGGCGGGCCGTTCAAATGTACTCGCAAGCATCACTCAGGCCAATTTTTTCTGCACCAACGCCTCAGACAAGTGGCGAACACTAACTTAACTATTATTTTAATGTCAGAAATGATAAATTTCACTAGTAAAATGTATTAGATATGTATAAAACAGTCAAAATACTGATGCCGCTTTGGGCTCGCTTGTGTTGGTACGCCTGTCAAATATCCACCAGTCGGGGCAGTTCTTGTAGATGTCACCAGTGGAGGTACGACGGTGGAAAATCTCCACCGGCCGGGATTTGACGAGCATTCTTGAATATAGCCCTGTGTGTGTGTGTGTTGACTATGGGCTATATTCAAGAACTTTTCTCCACCCGTTGCATCGCGAATCGGTATACAAGAATCAACATACGACGCAACGCGTCGAGCTCAGGGGTGGAGGTTTGAGTCAGCTGATTCCCGACAACTTGCACATCCCCCCTTCATCCCGCTCTCCACTTATTCCATCGTATTTCTTCCCAGACCATTACAGGTGAGTTTTCAACACAACCGAGAGTGACATTCATACACTGTGAATGCACACGTGTCATCATTAAGGTAAAATCAGGTCCAGGAGGCCTTATATAGGTGTGTTAACTTGTGAGGAAGCCGGGCGGCGGCGGGAGGATGGAGATCGGCCATTGTGTGGAGCAGTGGTGGCGGGCCGTTCAAATGTACTCGCACGCATCACTCAGGCCAATTTTTTCTGCACCAACGCCTCAGACAAGTGGCGAACACTAACTTAGCTATTATTTTAATGTCAGAAATGATAAATTTCACTAGTAAAATGTATTAGATATGTATAAAACAGTCAAAATACTGATGCCGCTTTGGGCTCGCTTGTGTTGGTACGCCTGTCAAATATCCACCAGTCGGGGCAGTTCTTGTAGATGTCACCAGTGGAGGTACGACGGTGGAGAAGCTCCACCGGCCGGGATTTGACGAGCATTCTTGAATATAGCCCTATGTGTGTGTGAGTGTGTGTGTTGACTGTGTGTGTGTGTGTGTTGACTGTGTGTGTGTGTGCGTTTGTGTTTGTGTGTGGGTGTGTGCGATGATTGTATGTTTGTGTGTGTTGACTGTGTGTGTGTGTGTGTGTGTGTGTGTTTAAGACTGATAAAGGTGTATGCCTCGCCGCAAAAGTTATACACAGGTGATAACAAAGAAAAGTAAAAGTGCAAATTTCAGTTGAATATATAAAGCTTACCTCCCCCCACAGCGGATGCCCATGCTTACCTCCCTCCCCCTCATCCGGCGACCCCTTAGCCAAAAAATCAGACTAGTTCAATAATCGGTTTGCATACTTTAATAAATAGCGTGTTGCAGAGTGTTACAAATGAATGCGGTGGTTTGGCTAAGTGATTTCCCACCCACGAGTTTGAACTATGCCTTGACCCCTCGCTACTTTTTTCATTTGCAAAAAACATAATTATGTGCGTTTTTCTAGTAATCGCAAACTTGTGCAGAACCACGAATGCCAGGAGAGGAAACAAATTGTGACCTGTGCCATGATGATAAGGACAATTTAATGAACTTTATTTTTTGGTGGTAGTGTACATACATGAGAGAGGAAAGAAGGAAATGTTTAAGTTTGCAAGAACCTAATTAAGAAAATGAATGGAAAAATGTAACTAGAAATAGAGGGCGAATACCATTGTAAAGTTTTGTGTTCAATCGTTCCCTCCGCCCTGAAGCTTACTGAATAGATTATTTTTGTTATCTTTACATTGCCTCCAGTCATGGTGAGTAACACCTGTATATCGGCCACTGAATGACACGTACGGCCTCGGCCAAGCGCCGCTAATTAGTTATGTGGGAGGAAGAGGAAAAAGGCGCCTTGTTTTATCCTTGAATTGATGAGGAACTTTCTGGAAAGCTAACGCCACCAGATGTCTCTAGCGCTGTCACTTCTGCACTTTGAGCCTGAATGATCTATCAATTACCGTAAATTCCCTGGGTTTCTTCGGGGCATACCAGAATTACACTTCATAACAATAACTGAAACAGTTCTTTAAAAATAATGTAGTTTATCATTTTCTTTTCTGCTCGAGACGAAAATATTGACAAAACAAAGAATTCTTGATAACTCTTCTTCGCAAATCCAGTTATACGAAATATTTGGGCAGTTTACCAATATTAAATGTTTTATTATTATTATTATTATTATTTTTGTTTTTGTATAAGTATTATTACAATTGATATTTTATATTTTTATTAGGATTCATTATCATTACAATTCATAGCGCGGCTCGCCCACTGGTGCACAGGGCACGTCCTTGAAATGAGAGGGAGCCGCCAAGGTTCGATCCCCTTACAGGACACTCTGGGTACAGGCCTGGACCAAGCCAGCCCTGCCGGTCACCGTATCTCAAGGATGTTGGTCAAGCCTGCCTGTGCCATCACTTCACTCACTCATTCAAAAACTTAGCAGTAAACGGAATAACCTCTACAGATATAAGCTATGCGAAGAACTACCTTCAGAATAGTCGAGTCAGCTGCTTGTAGAATGGATGGCCGTGAAGGACTTAGTGGCGAGAGAAACATTTATACGATTATCTATTCAATCAATAAAAGTCTCTCTCTCTCTCTCTCTCTCTCTCTCTCTCTCTCTCTCTCTCTCTCTCTCTCTCTCTCTCTCTCTCTCTCTCTCTCTCTCTCTCTCTCTCTCTCTCTCTCTTTTCTACATCATATTTTATCTTTTCTCCCATATTTAGTCTCATATTTTTGCTCATATTTTCTCTTATTTTCCTTTTCTTAATATTATTCAGTCTGTATTCCTGTGACTTAACTTAGTATTAGTAGAGCCACAGCTACATGATGCTGAGCAGGTCTGGTATTCGTGCTATAGAATGGACATAGATCAGCTAGAGTCAGTGCAGAGAAGAATGACCAAAATGATTCAGGTGCCGAGAAACATATTGTAAAGACAGACTGAAAGAAAGGGATAAACTGCATTTCCTAGAAAGACACAAAGTACTACGAGTTAATCTGCTCCAGGTATATAAAAGGATGAAAGGTGATAAAGGGGAGGTCATTGGCAAAGGACAAATTAAGAATGTAGGTACAAATTGTTTTCAGATCGGTAAGTTTAAATTTAGGAAAGGGATAAAATAAAGATAGAGATATAAGAAAGAAAAGATAGAGAAAGAGATAAAAGAAAGGAATATAATGGTCCACAAATATGGTGGTATAGGTGAATGCACTGGGTGAATGGAACAAAGTCAGCCGCAACGTCGTAAGTTTCAGCACGCTAGATACATCTTAAGAGCAGGTCACATACATCTATGGCTGATGATGTCCAAGGGCGTCCACTGCAACTTTTCCTCCTCACCTCTTACTTCTCCCTCTCTCTTTTCCTTTCCTCCTCCTCCTCCTCCGTCTCCTCCTCCAGCGCGGGTGAGCGACAACAATAACAAGTTGGGAGATGTGATTTAGCCGCTGTTTGTCTGCCTCTCGGGCCTCCTCACTCACGCTTCCATTATTCTCACAGACCAGGTTTTTTTATATATATTTTTTTCGAACACCATCCTATGCACGTTCGTCCATCATCGTGTGCGTACGTATGCGTTCTTCATTCATTATTTTTTACCACTGGGGTAATGGAGATTAAAATCCACACCCACCCACCCACCCACCCACCCACCCACCCACCCACCCACCCACCCACACACCCACACACACACACACACACACACACACACACACACACATGTTTTTCTATGTTTTTTGACTTGCACTTTTTTTCCTGGTCTCGTCTTTTTCCTTCTTTTCCTTTTCCTCCTTCTCTTCCTCCTCTTTTCCTCTTCTCGTACAATGCAATATTATTTTTTATATTTTCACTTGCACTCTCCCCCCACGCCACCACCACCACCACCACCACACCTGTTTACCACCTCCCGGCGTACACTTGTTTGCGCTCCTCTTAATCCGTTTTCCTGTGGGGGTTGGTGTTTTTTTCATCCTACTGTTTTTTTTTTTTCTCTCTCTCTCTCTTCTCTCTCTCTCTCTCTCTCTCTCTCTCTCCTCTCTCTCTCTCTCTCTCTCTCTCTCTCTCTCTCTCTCTCTCTCTCTCTCTCTCTTCTTTCTTTCTTTCTCTTCTCTCTCTTCTTTCTTTTTCTTTCTTTCTTCTTCTTTCTCTCTCTCTCTCTCTCTCCTCTCTCTCTCTCTTCTCTCTCTCTCTCTCTCTCTCTCTCTCTCTCCTCTCTCTCCTCTCCCCTCTCTCCTCTCTCTCTCTCTCTCCTCTCTCTCTCTCTCTCCTCTCTCTCTCTCTCTCCTCTCTCTCTCTCTCTCTCTCTCTCTACTATATATATATATATATATATATATTATATATATATATATGTGTGTGTGTGTATGTGTTTGCATGTGTATTCACCCACGTTCTTGCCTACGCGAGCTGGACTCGCGATCGCCAGTTTTACCCTCCCGGAAAGAGCTTGGAGCTCGTAGTGACCAGTCTTTGGGTTATGCTGGGACCTCACACAACGCACACACCCATCCCTTTGCTCAAGGGGGATAGTAACCGCCCACATTTGTTTCTGTAAAATCCCCGGGAGTGAGCGGGGATAGAACGTGCGACCACTGAATGGTCTGACATCCGCTCTTAACCACTCAACCATGCAGACGGCGTGTGTGTGTGTGTGTGTGTGTGTGTGTGTGTGTGTGTGTGTGTGTGTGTGTGTGTGTGTGTTATGGTTCAATGGAAGGACGGGACGGGAAGGTTGATTATTAGCTTAAAAACGTACACCTGTAAAGCATTATTATCAGGAGCTGTGGATGCAGTTGTTGTGGTGTTTGACCTTGAACTTGGAGATGTGGTGGTGGTAGAGGAGTCGGCATTTTCTTCACTCTCTGCTTTGATGAGGTTTAGCCGTGTAGCTGTCAGACTAGCGATGGTGAGGATATGAGAGAGAGAGAGAGAGGCTGACGATGTTAAGTTTCTTTATATAATGCAAATTTTATAAGATGAAGCTTTTTTTGTCGCAGTAGCTGTAGTAGTATTATAATAGTAGTAGTAGTAGTAGTAGTAGTAGTAGTAGTAGTAGTATAGCGGTGGTAGGAGTAGTAGGAATAGCAATAGAAGAAGTAGTAAATAAGTATGTATGTATCTAGGTATATACCCATGGTTGATGTATTTCTTATATACAAAAAAATAATGATAGGGTGGGTTATAGAGTGGGAGACAGATGCAAGCTAGCAAGTTGAAGTAGACTTACGTGTGTGTGTGTGTGTGTGTGTCCGGCAGTGTTGTGTATGTATTTCATGAGGAAAGGATGAGTGGGTGGGTGACTTTACCGCCGGCCTGCCAATGGGATTGGGTGACGAGAGAGAGAGACGTGGCGTTTCTATAGCGACAGTTGGCCACTTATGGAATGGTGTCTGTCTTCCTTGAACCCTGCCACAAACATTTTCTCTCTCTCTCTCTCTCTCTCTCTCTCTCTCTCTCTCTCTCTCTCTCTCTCTCTCTCTCTCTCTCTCTCTCTCCATTAGTTTCGTACGTAGCCTATTCTTATCGCTATCACGTGGTTTTCTCCTCTGCCTACATGTATGCCAGCCTCCCGCCACGTGATGTTAACCTTGCTGGGCGTTGTCTGTTGTCTTTTTCCTTATTTTTAGAGCTGTCACATCATCTCTCACTCTCTTTCTCTCTCACTCTCTTTCTCTCTCTCTCTCTCTCTCTCTCTCTCTCTCTCTCTCTCTCTCTCTCTCTCTCTCTCTCTCTCTCTCTCTCTCTCTCTCTCTTTGTTTGTTGATCTATACGTTTATTTGTATCTCTTGACATATTAAACTACAAACAACATTTCTGTGCTCTTGATACGATAGTGGAGTGGAACAAAACATTAATCTTCACAAAATCTATAAATGATTAGAAAAAAATAGATCAAGGAAGAATCATCGACTTGTCCGACGCAGGTACAGTACGATCAAAGACTACTCTGTATAGAGTAGTCTTTGGTACGATGTAAACTTTTAGCTGGTTGTTGTGGTGTAAACTAATTTTGCACTCTCTGTTTGTCTCCGTTTGCCTGTCTTTCCCCTTTCTCCATGCCGATGCCCATCTCCTTCATCCCCTTTCTCCTCTCCCTTTTCTAATCGGTTGTATCATCTATATAATGCCCTTGTTTTTGTTCGTTTTATGTAGAACCTCTTCCTCCACCACCAACACCACCACCACCACTCACTCGTGTTTCTGTGCCAAAAACATGTTGACCTCTCTTGAAGCTGTTTAAATCCGCGGTAGGGAGAGGGATGGATGGCTGGAGGGAGGGAGAGAGGGTAAGGCGTTGTGTGTGTGTGTGGAGAGGGGAATGGAGAAGTAAAAAAAGCGAGTAGAAATAGGAGAGAGAGAGAGAGAGAGAGAGAGAGAGAGAGAGAGAGAGAGAGAGAGAGAGAGAGAGAGAGAGAGAGAGAGAGAGAGAGAGAGAGAGAGAGATGCACTAGTAAATAAGGAGAGAAAGAAAAGAGTAAATGTAAAGTGAAACTTATGTTGAACTAGCCGAAAAGCCGCCCTCCGGGCGGACTTTTTGGCTAACTCCCGCGGAGGGCTATTGGTGGGCCGGCCCACCAAACACCAGACATGGGCATGATTATGATTATTAATCAAAAAAATCATAATCAAAGGCTGTGATTACATAATCATAATCAAATCATAATCAAAAGTTAAGCAACAGGTATAATCATAATCAAATCATAATCAAATATGAAGCTGCAGCTTTAATCATAATCAAATCATAATCATATTTTTCTTCATAATAATCAATGATTAAAATGTGATTATTGTGATTATTTCATTGTATTTTCCATGTAGCAATTCTATTTCTCCTAAATAAATTGGCCAATTTCATATATATATGTTCCAGGTCCAAGCATGTTTGCAAAGCATGACACTTACATTGTGCGTTTTCTGCGGGGGAGCAAGAGAAATTTCGCTTGCAAGCGGTCAATTTTCTCTTGCTGTATCCCCGCAGAAAACGTTCACTCGTCGCTTGCTCCATGAGATGGCGACGCGGCGGCTGAGATGTAAGCGAAACAAAGATCAAATGACTATTTTGACCCTCTATATATTTTCACACTGGGACGTATCCTATACCGTCATAGTCAGAAAAGTGTGCAGATTCAGGAAGTGTGCTTAGAAATTTAATGTGATCATAAATAGCCGAGCAATAAGATGATGAAGCCAAACAAGTGTGGGAAAATGTTTATGCACTGTTTTACTTAACCCTTGTTTTCGAATACTTGTACTTACATTACAGTTATAAATGTATACTAATGCGATGCAAAATTTCCTCAGGAAGCCAATAGTGGTCTCAGTGTTTCTTAATATCCATTGGTATTGTCAGCAAATCGGGTAAGAGTGAGGTGTGTGAAGTTGTTGATTTGCGTTTGTTGACAAGTCACACATTCCTTTAAGCTAGTGTCAATTGCAATAAAAAACACTGTTGACTAATGTATAAATGGAAAAAAAAATGACCTTAATAATAATCATTACTGTGTACAAATAATCACAATAAAATGTGATTATAATCATAATCTAATCATAATCAAGCAATAATAGAAAAAATCTAATCATAATCAAAAATACGTAAAGCGAAATAATCATAATCAAATCATAATCATAGAAAGGAAAAAACGAGTAATCATAATCTAATCATAATCAAAAATTATTCCGGATGATAAATCAAAATCAAATCATAATCATTTTTTATAATCATGCCCATGTCTGCCAAACACAGAGTCTGGAGAGTCTGTGTTTGGCTCCTTCTAACTTTCCTGAAATCATGGATGTAGAAATGTATGTATTAACGCCAACCCATTCACATCACCCCCAACCCATTCGCTCACCCATTACCCATCACCCCCCACCCATTCACTCACCCATTACCTATCACCCCCACCCATTCACTCACCCATTACCCATCACCACACACCCATTCACTCACCCATTACCCATCACCCCCACCTATTCCCTCACCCATCACCCATCACCCCCAACCCATCACCCCCCACCCATTCACTCACCCATCACTCCACACCCATTACCCATCACCCCACCCATTCACTCACCCATTACCCATCACCCTACATCAAGGTTTCCTCAATTCTCGCAACCCACTTTTTTTTCACAATTCTCGCTAATACTAAAAATAAAAAATAGAAAAAATAAAAAAAAGTGATCGGAGCATCCCCAAAGTGGCCTTAAAACCTTCCCCTGGTCGACCTGGCTCCAAAACTGTGCCATATGATGGGATTGCGCCACGGGGGGCGGAACCTATAGCGGACACACACACGCCACACACCACCACACACACACACACACCACACACACACCACACACACACACACACACACACACACACACACACACACACACACACACACACTTTCGCTTATATTATTATAGATAGAAGAGAAAGAGGGAGAGAGGAAGGGAGACACGAAAAGAGAGACAGACAGACAGCCAAAATTTTTGAAACGTAAGTATGAAAGGGAAGAAGAGAGGTGATAAGAAAGAAAGTGTAAGTTGCCGCCGCTATGTAGTCACTTCATGTTACCTGTTGACTCGGAGGTCCTGTCCTGTACTGTCATCCTTACATAAGAAGAACATAAGAACATATGAAAATAAGGAAGCTACAAGAGGCCGCGAGGCCTACACGTGGTAGTTCCTGTCACCTAACACTACCTACATCCACCTTTCATCCCCATCCATGAACCTATCCAGCTCCTCTTTAAAGCTCCCTAATGACTCCGCACTAACTACCTGTCTATACTGAGACCATTCCATTCGTTCACCACCCTATTTGTGAACCAGTTTTTCCCTATTTCCTTTCTAAATCTACGCTTTTCCAGCTTGAATCCGTTACTTCTTGTTCTACCCTGTACTGGTTAAAAGCCGTAAGAACTTTTCCTACCTCTCCTTTATTAAATCCCTTTATCCACTTAAAAACTTCTATCAGATCGCCCCTTACTCTGCGTCTCTCGAGTGAGTGTAATTTTAATAACTTCAATCTCTTCTCATAACTAAAGTTACGCATCCCTTGTATCATTTTGGTCATCCTTCTCTGCACTGTTTCTAACAACACTATATCCATCCTGTAATATGGAGATCAAAACTGAACCGCATAGTCTAGGTGAGGCCTGACTAGAGCCAGATAAAGCTTTAGAATAACTTCCGCACTTCTACTTTTAACACTTGTGGTAATGAATCCTAATACTCTATTAGCTCTATTTCTGGCCTCAATACATTGTTTCCTAGGACGGAGGTCTGGGCTCACCCTCTCTCCAAGATCTTTTTCACCTTCTGATCTTTTCAGCGATACATTGCTTATGGTGTATCTATTACCAGGGTTTTTTCTACCAACATTCATAACGCTGCATTTATCAATATTAAATTCCATCTGCCATCTGACTGCCCACTCGTTAAGTTTATCTAAGTCTCCCTGCAATATGTTTACATCAGACTGTGATCCAATAATCGTACCTAACTTAGTATCATCAGCAAACTTGCTGATATCACTGCTAATCCCACTATCCAAGTCGTTGATGTAAATCAAAAATAGTAATGGATCCAAAACAGACCCTTGTGGAACTCCTCTTCCCTCCTGATTGGATTACCCACCGCAGGGATGGCCTCAGGTGCTGTGATTTCCTGCCTCTGTTATCCACACACTCTAGCACCTCCTCCTCACCCTCCTTCCGAACTGTAATCCTGTGTCTTCCGCCTCCTCCCCCTCGGCGCTGACTTCGCTGTGCTGCTCTCTATACCATTCCCACAAGTAGCCTCACATTCGTTTCCTGACTTGTTTATTGTATTGCTCTTCACTTCTGTTGGCTTCTGGTTTTAGTCTTGCTATGGCGATTGATACTACCACCACTACTACTACTTTTTTTTCTACTACTATTACCACTACCATAAACTGTTGTTATTGCTGCTGCTCTCATTGCTGTCGCCACTGTTGTTCTTGCTACTACAGTAACGACTAAAAACAACGCAACCCTAACAACTAATGCAAATACATCCCTTGTCTCTACTACTACTACTACTACTACTACCATATACGCAGCACTCAGGAGGCATTGCATGACGCTGAGTTCTCATGAATCACAGGTTCTGAGACCCTCTCTTTCCTCCTCCTCCTCCCTCCTCCCTCCTTTCCCTTCCCTACCCACCACCGTCACCACCACCACCACTGCCTCAAGTCATGCTTCTATGATAAAAATTTACGAGTAGCTATAAACAAACTCGTGCTGTGTTTTATCCCAATCATTCGACCGTTGCTGTGGGGTTCTTTTTTTTTTAGATACAAATATAAACAAATTATCTAACATAAACCATTAATGTATTTCTTTATGGTATCGACTGTGTGTGTGTGTGTGTGTGTGTGTGTGGCGGGGGACACGTGTCCAGCGTGAGGGCAAGGTGAGGTGAAGGGGGACAAGGGCGGTGGTTGTGGTGTTGGTGGTGATGTCGTATAATCCTTGTTAACACACCTGCTATGCAGTATCTTGTTCTGGTGTGTGCCTGTGCCTGTGTATGTGTTTTATGTTTATGACTGTGTGCATGATTCACCCACGGCTTGATCAGGCGCTGGACACACTATCACCAGCTGTTACCCTTCCGGAAAGAGCTCCGAGCTCATAGAGACTGATCTTTGGATAATGCTGTAACCTCACACACCCCATCCTCTTGCTCAAGGGGGTCATTAACTGCTCGCGTTTATCAGTGAAAAATCCCTTGAGCGAGGATTGAACGCCGGACCACAGAGTGGCCCGTCACGCTTTGGCCTTGGTCACGCTATAAACCACCGACTACACGGGCAGTGTGTTTGTGTGTGTGTGTGTACTACTACCACTCTTATTACTACTACTACTACTACTACTACTGCTACTACTACTACTATAAACTAATTCTACTACTACCATATTTAAAATGAAAATACTTGGCGCCTCAATTATAATTACTTACTGCCTTATAATATATTATATTATAAGTCATAAATAATATATAATATATAATATTTACTATTTATAATTACTGCCACTAGGGAACGCGTGTGCGTGTATGCGAGCGTGCCTGCATCTGCATTATCTGCTTTTTATCGATGTCTTTTGACCAGTCGTCGCCATGTGAGGTAGAGTTCGTAGAAACCACTGCCTGACACACACACACACACACACACACACACACACACACACACACACACACACACACACACACACACCACACACACACACACACACATACAGACAGACAGACAGACAGACAGACAGACAGACACACACCACACACACACACACACACACAGACAGACAGACAGACAAGACAGACAGACAGACAGACAGACAGACAGACAGACAGACAGACAGACAGACAGACAGACAAGACAAGACACACACACACACACACACACACACACACACACACACACACACACACACACACACACACACACACACATATATATATATGAATAAAACCGATAGACAGACAGATAGGCCAGCAGATAACAGCAGGCAGATTATGTGCAGCCCCAGATGAGCGGGTGGCGGCGCGTGGCAGAGTGGCGGCGAGAGCTGCGCCACAGAAGCGTGGTGGTGGTGGTGGGTTGAGGGAGAAGGCAAGTTCGATTCCCCGCTGCAAGGTCGCTCCCCTTTCGTAGACGTACACACACCACGTGGCCTGTTAAGGTCACATTCATGAAGCCCCATTGCGCTGCGGCCTCATGGTGCAGTGTGGTGGTGTGTTCAGAGCTACGCAGTTAGGTGTATGTATGGCGAAGAGACGCGATACAGGGAGGATGAGAAGATGATATTATAAAATAAATAATATAGCTTACCTTGGTGATCAGGGGCCTCGATAGGTTATGTTGTATGTTACTACTACTACTATCACAAGAGCATTAGTAATATAAATATCAACAGCAGCAATAGTAGTAATGTTTATGTAATCATGACCTGGTAGAGAGAGAGAGAGAGAGAGAGAGAGAGAGAGCGTGTTAGTAGGTAGTGCATGGTGCGACTTAAAGGTGATCTTGGCTCCAGCCCGATAAAGCGTTGCCTTTACTATAACACAGCGAGGCGTGGTATGTGTGTGTTGTGTGTGTGTATGTGAGGGGGACAGTAGGGGCGGGCTCGCGGTGGCTGCTGACGTAACTAAGTGGCTACTTCCTTGCCTCTGCTGATGACCGATTGAAGACCTATTGGTGCAGGCCCTTCCCTCCCACCCTCCCTCAATCCCTCTCCTTCCCTCCCTCCCTCCCTCTAAACATCTACGTCTTTTCTCTCCCTCTCTAATTTTTCTTTCCCTCTATGTTGTTCTTTCCCTCGTAATCCTTCCATTTCTATTCCATTACATATCTTTAAATTTCTGAATCTTTCACTTTATTCTCTTCTTCCTATGTCATCTCAACCCTTTGATTATCCTCTATTCCTGCTTTCCATCCTCTTTTTCTGTATCCATGACCCCGACTTCCTTAATGTCTGTATAGCCTATTACCCGTGTCTTCTACGAGGAAGTTTGTCGTGCATGAGAGAGAGAGAGAGAGAGAGAGGAGAGAGAGAGAAGAGAGAGAGAGAGAGAGAGAGAGAGAGAGAGAGAGAGAGAGAGAGAGAATACCAAACAGATCCAAAGTAGGTTCTTGCAGCACAAAAACACAACAGGTTACATGCTCACCTATATTAGCTGGCCTGCATTTTACCACTTCTCACTAACTCAATCTGGCTTTCAAGGGAGACGTGACAACGATGGTTTTCACTGAATTATCGTGAGTGTCGAAAGGAGCCGACTGAGGATGGACGACAGATAGAATAGACAGGTGAAAATATTCTGGTGGGGGATGGGAGGCTTATAGGACGGTTTTGGGAAGGGGAAGGGGTGACGGTTGGCACATTACGAGAAGGGTGCATACAAGAGGAAAGAGAAAGGAAAGGAGACTGGGACGGTTGACATTATATTAGAGGAGATGTTTTATTGGAAGGAGGGAGGGGTTGGCCGGCGGGTGCTGCAAGGACAGACAGACCCGGGCACTCAAACCCTGGCTAAAATTAGGTTACGGGAAGGTGACGGTTGACTTTGGCGCCCTGAGTAGTCATTGTGAAAAGAGAGAGAGAGAGAGAGAGAGAATATATATATATATATATATATATATATATATATATATATATATATATATATGAGTAAACAATGGCCATTTCTGAGGAAAGTATGCGAGTAGTGTAAGCAGACGAGCCGACTGGCTAGCTTCCTCCTCTCGGTTACCGTGGCGTCAGTACCTCCCGGCTTCCGCCCCGTTCCCGTGGCTGCCTTTACCCCTTTTATTCTCCCTCCTCGCCTCGTGGCGGCGGCTGTCTGAACCGTATCTTCTGGACTGGGCGGTGGCTGGCTGTGGTGTCAGGAGGAGGAAGAGGAGCCGCAGAAGCAAGAATGAAGGAGAAAAAATAGGGAGAAAAAAAATGCAATTCCTTGACTAATTATAGGAAGGATTAGTCTCTAGATGTACAGGGACTCTATAGGAAGGATAGTAGAAGAGAAGGAAAAGGAAGGGGGGGGGGGGGGAGTTGTCGTTGTAGTGTGGAGGCCAGGGAAGGAGGTGACAGCATAGCCTGGTGGAAATGAAGGGAAGACGTGTTGGAGGAAAAAGATGCGTGATGAAACATTTGTGCAGCAGTGAAGGTAGTGGTAGTGGTAGTGGTAGTGGTAGTTAGGTGGTGGTTATTGGGAAGTGGCATAGGTGTCAGTGTGTATGATAGGACGCAGGGGTGCTGAGGGGGAAGGGTGAAGAGAGGGAAAAGGAAGAGTGAGTGGCCGGCTATTAATAAGGTGTGCTTGGAAAGCAAAATGGATGGGGGGAAAAGTCAGATAAATCAAATTAAAACTGTACCAGGAATACAATGCAATAGAAGTGTCATACCGGACATTGTCATTTTAAGATCAATTTTAAACCAAAACTATTCTGAGAAGAGCATAACATGGAACAGGAGAATGGAGGGTAAGCAAGCAGTCGTAGTTGTGCAGTGCCTTTTTTTTTTTTTTTTTTTTTTTTTTTTTAAACATCACAAAGGACTGGCCAAGGCCAAGAAAAAAAGAAGTAACAAAAAGCCCGCTTAGTTGTCAGTCCTTATAAAGAAGACAGTAAGATAATAACAAAAAGGGGGCTGGGCCAATTTAGTTCGGGAGGTGTCTTGTCACTCCTTTCTTAAAAAGATTTAAGTCGTAGGAAGGTGGAAAAATTGAAACAGGAAGAAAGTTCCAGAGTTTACCAGGGAAAGGGATGATAGAGTGAAGATACTGGTTAACTCATGTATTAGGAAGATGGACAGAATAGCGATAAGAATGAGTAGAAAGTCTTGTGCAGCGAGGCCGCGGGAGTGGGGGAGGCATGCAGTTAGCAAGCTCAAAAGAGCAGTGAGCATGAAAATGACGGTAGAAGATAACAAGAGAAGCAACATTGCGGCGGTGATTCAAAGATTAAAGACAGTCAGTCAGAGGAGGGGAGTTGATGAAACGAAAAGCTTTTGACTACCCTGTTTAGGAGAGCTATATGAGTGGATTCCTCCCAAACATGTGAGACATACTCCATACATGGGCGGATAAGGCCCCTGTAGAGAGCAAGCAACTGGGAGGGAGAAAAAATGGGCGCAGACGCCACAGGACACCTAACTTTTTAAAGGCTGTTTTAATTAACAAGAGATGAGATGTGAGATTTCTAGTTCAGATTTTTAGTAAAGGTTAGTCGGATAATACATAGGAATACATAACCTTTAACCTTTTGCCACCACGCCCCCTTTAGTAGTAGTAGTAGGTCCTTGCCTCCATGCACCCCCCATCCCATTCACTTCAACCAAGATTTTTTCAAAATAATCCTGAATCAGAAAGAAAATCTGAAAAAATGCGTGTTTTTAACACTTATTGTGCACATATTTATTCCTTAACACCTTGCATATACCCAGCAGATTTAGTTAGATCCCGTTTAAAGGTCGACGCACACCATAGAAACCAGGATCAACAGACTTGTAGTCTATTAATCCTGATAGAAACTAGGCGAGCTACGCTACGTATGTGTGCTACGTGTTTTTGAATTGCTGCAGTGGTTATTAAGTTAGGTACCGCAGACCAGAAGCTATGCTACATAGGCCACATGGTATGGAACGTGGCCACATAGCTTCAGATTCTCCGGGGAGCGCTTTTTTTCCATGTGGCGAGGTGAGGAGAGTGGCGTCATCTGTCAAGGCTATCACAAACTATCTCCCTTAATTTTGGACTTGTGGTGCAAACAGCTGAAGATGGACAAACTTATTGATGAAATGAAGAAGTATCCCTGCATATATATTATATGGGTTTCTTTATATAATTTTCAATCAGCTGCAAAACATACTTGAACCGTGAAGTTGATAATCGAATATATTGTTTGAATTTTTCTTTATCACAGCAAAGTTCCTCTACCAGACGATGGTACTCGCCAAAATGTTCTCTTTTCAGGTTTGTTTCGTGTACCCATTTCCTCCTCTTGTTGGGCAATGCCAAAGTCAGCAACATAATTTCTTCATCTGACTCATCACCACACCACAGAGCACAACGGACCATCTTGAATAGTAGCATGTAACTGAAGGCATAGCTTGAGATATGTGTCTTCTGGTGTACGGACGAAATAGCGTGCATAGCTTCCACACATACGTAGCGTAGCTCGCTTAGCTATTGGTGTGCGGTGGCCTTCGCTTCAAGCGAAGGGATATAATGATTAGGGTGCGGCCGCACTGGGAGCGAGAAAGTGAGCGAGAACTTTATCAAAAATAGATGACGTTCTGGCCGTATAATGATAATATTGACAATAACTGATAATGATAATATTAATAATAATTATAATAATAATAATAACAATAATGATATTAATGATTATAATAATGACAATTGTAATTATAAAAATAATAGTAATTTTGATAAAATAATAATAGTAGTAATAATAATGATATGATAATGATCATAATAATAAAAAAGATAACGATAGTAATAATATCAACAATAATAATGATAAGGATAAGGATAAGGATAATGATGATAATAATAATAATGATAATGATAATAAAAAATAATATTGCATATCAGTCTAGAGTTAGTGAAACCTAGCAAGTCGTCACCTAAGAGTTTTTCACCCATCTCTATTTCTCTGTACCGACTTTCTTCGCTCACCCTCGCGAGCGAGTTTCATGTTAAAGCGAAGCTTAAAGTTAAATACTTGACAGTTCATCCTTTTCTCTCTTAGCTCACACCCCACTAGGTAATTACCCACGCCTCCCCTAAGGGGCCGCGCCCCCCAGCTTAAGAACAGCTTGTCTATAACGAGAATATCTATTTAACTATCAAACTACATATAAGAGAACAGTTTGAAAAGGATACCGTGCCCCTAAAGAGGATGGGAACATGGAAAGTTTCATAGTGAAGAATGAGAGGAATTAAGTATGCATGCTAACTAAAACTACCACTAACAATCAATCCGGGGATGTTAATAATAAAACTTAATGTCTTAATATTGTCTTGATGATGGATGTCTTAATAATATAAGAATGTTCATTGTAGAATAGGGAGACAGTTGAGTGTCGTTGAAGAAGAGGGGATCTGGAAGGTTATGTCGAGTAGATAGGTGAAGAAATTGTGAATAAACAAGTGAAGAACAAGGTTTGCTTTGCCCCAATCAAAAATTATAGAAAGATCAGAAGTTTGGCGCTCTGTGAAATCTCTCCGTGAATCACTTAGTTCCTGTTGAGTTGGACATCTCATAAACGACGTTGAAGAATCCAGGGTAGAATCATCAGCGTAGGACAGTGGATAGGGCATCAAGTTAGATTTAGAAGATCATTAATAAATAATAAAAAGAGAGTGGATGATAGGACAGAACCCTGAGGAACACCACTATTGATAGACTTAGGAGAAGAATAATGTCCGTCTACAGTAGCTACAATAGAACGGGTTGAAAGTAAACTTAAAGTGAAGGTGCAGAGAGAAGGATAGAAACCGAATGAGGGTAGTTTAGAAATTACAAATTTGTGCTAGACCCTATTAAAAACTTTTGATAATTTGTGTAAAGGGCAACAGCAAAAGTTTCACCGCAATCCTTAAAAGAGGATGACCAAGATTATGTTAGGAAAGCTAGAAGACCGGCAGTAAATCGCCTTTTACGGAAACCGTACTGATGATCAGATAGAAGATTATGAGCTGATAGATGCTTAAGAATTTTCTTATTAAGTATAGATATAAAAGCTTTAGAGAGACAGGAAGTCAAAGCTATAGGACTGTAGTTTGAAGGATTAAAACGGTTACCCTTCTTATGAACAGGTTGAATGTGAGCAAACTTTCAGCAAGAAGGAAAGATGGAAGTAGATAGACAAAGACGGAAAAGTTTGACCAGGCAGGGTGCATGCACAGAAACACAGTTTTTGAGAACAATAGGAGGGACTCCATCAGGACCGTAAGCCTTCCGAGGATCTAGACCAGAAAGGGCAAAGGAAACATAATTACGAAGGATCTTAATAACAGGATAAAAATAGTCAAGAGGACGGAGGAGAATGAGGAACAAGCCCTTCATCAACTAGAGTGGAATTTTGAGCAAAGGTTTGAGCAAAGAGTTCAGCTGTAGAAATAGATGAGACAGCTGTGGAGCCATCTGGGTGAAGCATAAGAGAGAAAGATGAAGAAGAAAATTGTTAGATATGTTTTTAGCTAGATGCAAGAAGTCACGAGAGTTTGATTCAGAAAGATTTAAACATTTTCTATTGATGAAGGAGTTTCTGCTAAGTTGAGGAAAAGATTTGACATGATTATTTGCAGAAATATAAAGGGCGTGAGTTTTAGGAGATGGATGGTTACGGTACCGTCTGTGAGCTGCCTCTCTATCTTGGACAGCATGAGAACAAGCAAAGTTAAATCAAAGTTTCCTGGCTTTAGGATTTGAGAAAGGGTGTGGAATGTATGCCTCCATGCCGGACACAGTGACGTCAGTTATGCGCTCTGCACAAAGAGATGGGTTCTCTGACATGGAAGCAATAATCATTCCATGGAAATTCAGAGTAGTACTGCCTTAGGTTCTCCCACTTAGCTGAGTTGAAATGCTAGAAGCACCTCCGCTTAGGTGGGTCCCGGGGCGGCACCATGGCAATAGGACAGGTTACAAGAATAAGATTGTGATCGGAGGAGCCCTACGGAGAATATAGTTTCACAGAGTAAGCAGAAGGGTTAGAACCGTTAGAGGTTAGGAAAAGGTCAAGAATGTTGGGCGTGTCTTCAAGGCGGTCAGGAATTCGGGTAGTGGTGCTGCACCAGCTGCTCTAGGTCCTGGAGGATAACAAAGCTGTAGGGCCAGTGTAGGCTTGTTAACCAGGTTGGTCAGTGAAAAAAAGATGATAGCCAATGCTGAGGTGAGCAGAGGTAGAGGTGAATATTGAAATCCCCAAGAATGGACATTTCTGCCAAAGGAAAAATAGATGAGATGTGCTCTTCTTTGGATGTTAAATAGTCGAAGAATTTTACACAGTCTAAAGAGTTAGGTGAAAGATATACAGCACATATAAATTTAATAAGATAGTGAGACTGAAATCGAAGCTAGATGGTTGAAAATTCTGAAGATTCAAGACAGTGGGCACGAGAGCAAGTGATGTCGTTACGTACATATACGCAATATACGCAATAGCAATAGCCAGCTTGGATTGAAAATGAAAATAGAGAGAGTAAGAAGAAACAGAAAAGGGACTGCTGTCAGTGCTCACAGATACCTGATTTTCGGTGAGGAAAAGAAGATGAAGTCTAGTTGAGGAGAGGTGATGTTCCACAGATTAAAAGCTAGATCTAAGGCCGCGAATGTTACATAAGTTTATAGAGAAAGTTAAAAGAAGTATCA
Organism: Chionoecetes opilio; assembly: GCA_016584305.1. Lineage (NCBI taxonomy): Eukaryota > Metazoa > Arthropoda > Malacostraca > Decapoda > Majidae > Chionoecetes > Chionoecetes opilio. Next base: position 648,897 of record JACEEZ010006304.1, on the reverse strand, counting down.
AGACACCTCGAGTCGTTACCGTGAAGTCGGTCCGACCTGGGGATATTTGTGGTCCCCTGTCGCCTCTGTGGTGTAATGGCTTGCGCGCCTAGCTACGAATCTGCGAGCCCTGGTTCGAATCCAGGCCAGGGCAAGTCGGCAGCCAGCCCAATAAGCTGTTCCTCTTTCCTTTCGGGGTTGATAAATGGATGGGGAAGGTAACTGTGGTAACCCGGATGTCACACTAGCCCTGTGTCCTGGGGTAACGGGTTCTCACCCACCACAGGCTCAAAGGCTAATGCGACGGAGATGAGCACCGAGGCCACGCGCAGCATAGCGTATGCCCCCATCTTTACCTTTACCTTCCCAGTTAGGGACTAACTAACTGGGCCTAGGAGTCGAAGTGGATGTAAAGGAGGTGGCTGCGGTGTTAAGGTGAGGGAGAAGGGACTATAGAGTAGTGGTGTGACAGACCAGTGCCAGGAGAGATGAGGCAGAGACGGCCCAGTGCTGCAGAAGGTGGCAGTGGAGGTCCCTCTCGGATGTAACCACACCCGGCCCAGCCTCGCGCACCGCCCGCTGTGGCCTTGCCTCGCCCTCCACACCCAGGCGGCGGTGGTGTTGGTGGTAGCAGTGATCCAATCAGCAATTCGTATGTAAATGGCTGTGCGTTAATATACGTCTATGTGTGTGGGGGAGGGCGTGTTGTGGGTTAAGGTGGGCTTAGCGCCAAGACTTGTGTTTGTCTCGCCGTGCTTGCCGGAATCTACTCTGTCCTCTCGTCCTGCTTGTCGCCTTCCTTGCCCCACTGGAGACTGTCGATGGTTGCATCAAAACCCGTAGAGTAGTAGTAGTTTAAAGTTGTTTGTTTGGTTAAGTCCTTGCCGTGCTCGTGTGTGTGTGTGTGTGTACTCATGTTTGGAGGCGTGGCGTGTGTGTGTGTGTGGATCATGAAGGTTGTGGGGACGTTGCTCTCAATTGCTGACTGGTTCATCGCGACCTTGGCTCCGGTGTTGCCGTCGCGGGAATCTTGAAATTGTGCATGGATGTGTGTGTGTGTGTGTATTCATCTAGTTGTATTTTTACAGGGCCAGAGCAATGCTCGTGTGGTCCCGTCTCCATATCAACATTTTTATCATTCATCCTTGATTCCTTAGTGCTTTGTGTTGGCCGAAGCCAGCACCCCGGAGAGCAGGTCACAACCCCCGGCTAACACCCGGTACCCATTCACTGATGGGTGGACAGGGGCTCGGGTTTTAAGGAAACAACCCATCTGTTTCCGCTCCGCCCGGGGATCGAACCCGGGACTTCTCGGTTGTGAACAGAGCGTGCTTCCCCTACACCACGGAGTACCGTGTGTGTGTGTGTGTGTGTGTGTGTGTGTGTGTGTGTGTGTGTGTGTTCTCTTATCTTCATTTATCTCGTTCTTCATCGAAATCCCCTCTAGTTTTTTTCTCACAATTTCTCCCTCTTTCTCCACGTTCTTCCTTGGCACCCTCTTGTTCTGCGTGGTGTTACGGCAGCGTCATGGAGGGACGGCGTCACGGTGCCCCGCCCGTAAAAGGGTACGAGTACAGTACGTCTGTCTGTGTAGTACTCGATTCCATTTTGGATTGCGGAGTGGGTAAAAAAATTATTAATATTAGACTTTTCGTATATTCCTGCAATGGTGGAGCCGGCAGATTCTCTCTCTCTCTCTCTCTCTCTCTCTCTCTCTCTCTCTCTCTCTCTCTCTCTCTCTCTCTCTCTCTCTCTCTCTCTCTCTCTCTCTCTCTCTCTCTCTCTCTGTTTTTCTATATTCGTGTTAGAGTTGTTTTCTATCTGCCCTCCCTGTTTGGTGTGTGTGTGTGTGTGCGTGTGTGTGCAGCTTTAAACGGCGCTCTCCGTACACACCCAGCGCTGGGTCTTCCCCTCTGCCACACACTTCGTCCCCCCAAGGAAGGTTAACCCCCCTTCCCCTCGGCCTTCCCTCCTCTTCTGCATCACCACCGCCTGGCCACCTCACAGGCAAAGATGGTGGAGGAGAGAGGAAGCAAAGAGTGAAGGTGTTGTAGGTGTACACAGAAGGTAAACAAAGAATACATGGGTGTGTGGGTGTGTAGCGATTTTTTTCCTTCTGTCACCCTGGAGGCACATCCGCAGTTTTATTATTTTTTTATTTACGATTTCATTTTCCTGATTTCTTTTATTTTATTGTAGTATGTGGTTTTTTTCCAATAGACATGTTATTCTTGATTACAACTTAGGTTTTCCTCATGCTGCCCTTACTTATTCAATTTCTATCTTTCGCCTTTAATTTTTTCCCGTTCGTGGGTGTTTCTTTGTATTTGTGAACCCTTGCCCTGCCCCCCTCTCCCTTTCCATTCGGTACACTCTACACCTCAGCCTCGTTTGACCTTTACGCTATTGTTCTATCAGTAAATTATTATTATTATTTTTTTTTTTAGCTTTTGTAACATTTCCCGTCGAATGTACAACTTCTGACAATTGTTCCTATAAGTCAATATACAATTAATAAATGCAGATGAATAGGAACAAACGGTATACACATGCACCTTTTTGTATATATTTTACCATGGATGCTCGCAACATTTGTGTTGACTGTTGATATAATCATTATTTAGATTAATGCTACGAGGTCAGCGCCATCACCTACCGGAGCGTGATAACCCGAGCAGAATGGTGGCACCTCCCTAGGGAATGCGTCTGGACTCGCTGAAAGCTGGCAACGTCCTCACAACGGCAGCCAGCAGACTGTTAACATTCCACCTCGTCTTCAACAGCCAGCAGCTTATAACCTCTGTCGCCCTGGTGTCCGTACATAGCGGTGGAGGAAACAGGGGAGCGAGGCTGCTGGAGATGCTTAGTGGGGGGCGTAGAGGGAGTTGGAGTGACATGTGGCGGCGGTGGCGATCCCGAGGAGATGGAGAAGGGGGGAGGGAGAAGAGGACAATGAGAGTGGAGGAAGATTGCGTGGTGGCTTGTAGGAAGGAGGGAACGACTTGGACCGGTTATGTACCGTTAAGAAAATAGCCCAGCAAATATGTCAAGAATGTTTACAAAGTTCAGGAATATATATTCTGATAGATCTGTTGTGTGCATTTGAATGTTTGTTTTTCGATATTGTTTACACGTCGTAAATGTCAAGTTTGTAGTAAGTGTGAAGTTGATAGCAGTGTCATTGAAAGCTGGGAGTTTTTGTGGTGGTGAAGCGGTGGTTTTCGTGGCGTTGTGATTTTTTTTTTTTACTTTTTCTTCATCATGGGAGGAAAGGAAGGAGGAAGGAAGTGTTGTGGCGTAGTAATGGGTTGTTTGTGTGGCTTGAGTGGCTGTTGTTTTGTAAGTGTTGATGCCGTAATGGGGGTGAGGTACGCTTGCAGAATGACAGATGTAGGTGGCGTGTAATGTACATGCATACATAAGGTTGAAAGCTGTCACGTCGTAGGGACAGTCGTTGGTGATACTGATGGTCGTATAGGAGTACGTATATTAGTAACGATGACGACCTAAACAATGGTGTGTAAAGATATTGTTGACAGTAATTGTTGGAGATCTTTATGATGACAGTCATGTAAAATACGATGATAATATTTTTTCTTATTTACGTCTTGATTGCTGCTTCGTTAAATTGAGAGTTGAGTTGGTATAAGGCGATAATGGTACCAAACAGTAGTAGTAGTAGTAGTAGTAGTAGTAGTAGTAGTAGTAGTAGTAATAGTAGCACCAGCAGCAGTTGTTGGATTTCAAGTATGTGGTTGTAATAGTAATGTAATAGGTGGTGGTGGTATGTAGGTGAGTGGGCAGTCTCAGGGTTCTGGTTGGGGTCCACTATGTGATACAGGCATGTTTTTTTCCCCTCATATTTGACGTTTGTTTTAATGTAGTTTTTACCCCTCCCTCTGTTATGTCTGTGTGGGCAGTGGTGAATGAACAATGGATCATATTTTAAAGTGAAACTAACCCTCTCTCTCTCTCTCTCTCTCTCTCTCTCTCTCTCTCTCTCTCTCTCTCTCTCCTCTCTCTCTCTCTCTCTCTCTCCTTTGCGATTTAATCAACATTGGTAGTATTGTTAGATAATTCATTCATCTATTTTTGTTTTGTATTTATAGATTTACCTATTTAATTGTGTTTTGCTTTTTTATTTACCTATTCTTTTTTTTATAGATATATATTTTCATTCAATTTGTTCGCGGCGGGGGTCGAGGCAGTAGCGACGCGTTGTCTTAAGGGGGAAGGTAGTGTAGCACTGTGTATGTGAGCAGGTCGAGCCTCTGTCAAAACACCAGAAGACTTGTTTTGTACGGGCCACACACCGAGGTACTGTGCTGTCGCTGCTGTTAGCCTCCTCCTCCTCCCTCCCTCCGTGGCTCCTTCACACAGCTCCATGAATGAACCGTCTCCATTCATCGTGGTGGTGGGTGTTGGCGTGAGTGTGGAGTAGTAGTGGTATGATGTGGGCGGTGACGGGGTGGAGTGACCCGCTTGGCCAGTCAAGGGAGGCACCCTGACATCCTACACCCTTACTGTACTCCGCCTTCCTTCCTTCCTGCTGGCGGGCTCCTCCCTTCTTGCCTCGGCCGCTAAACGTGTTTCTTACAATGCCACCTCATCTTGTGTCATTATTCTTCTTGACATTTTTATTTCCATCTTCATGTGTGACTATAATTCGTAAAATTTATTTATTATAATACTTTCATGACCTGTAGTTTGATGTGCAATCATTTATTTGCCTGTCTGATGATGAAAGTCCCGCAGTGTGTGTTATCCCGTTTGTAACCCTGCCATGGACCCTCCTACTGTGCCAAACTTGAGAATTGTGCTTCAAAGAATTTTTTTTTTCTCTCTCTCTCTCTCTCTCTCTCTCTCTCTCTCTCTCTCTCTCTCTCTCTCTCTCTCTCTCTCTCTCTCTCTCTCTCTCTCTCTCTCTCTCTCTCTCTCTCTCTCTCTCTCTCTCTCTCTCTCTCTCTCTCTCTCTCTCTCGTCGGAACAACAGTTACTATTATACGTGACGAAAATCATCTTGGCAAGATAGTCATTGAATGTGACTTTCACTCGCTCCTGTCCCAACCCCGGCCTCGTTGCCCCTCCGTGGCGCGCGACAAAATGGTTTGTTAATCTCGGATAATAGCTAGAGTCTATATAGTTATCCTTGATATACCCTTGATTTGGTGAATTTATATTATTTTTAAACGTCATATCTTAGAATCTTTCCCCGAATATGAATGAGAACCCTAATGTTAGTTGCAACACCCAACTTGAATGGTAGTGTCGCCGTATATGGGGATGTTGCGCAGTTGTGGTGGTGGTGGTGGTGGTGGAGGGTGATGTAAGAGCCAGCCTACCGTGTGTGAAGGCGACTCATGGCTTTACTCCTTACTCAAAGTTTTGTGTGGTGGTAGTCATTTCCCTTTTAGGCTACTCTTATCGTCTCTATTATTTAGACAAGTCAGTTATCTAGGTATGGAGGACGGCCTAAGGTCTTTCCTTTAGGTAGATGAACTGATGTTACTCTAATGTATGGACAGTACTATGATGGTCCCTCGTTCCTAACCACTGTAGTCTATCTGCCCTTGGTAAAATAAAGCCACATGCGGTCTTTTTTGCGTACTTTATTAATATATCATCTCACTGTTAAGGATGGCATGATTACAGTCATTGCGTATTATCTGATACACATGTAAGTACGTGTTTAGCTTTCCCATCCAAAGTGCGCCGTCTGGCAGGGGTCGCAGGGGGAGGGGCGGCGGGGCGGGGGAATACACGTTGCGTAGTTGTGTTTGTGGGTCACTAACATTGATCTGTTGTGGCGGCGCCGTGAATAGCGTCGCGCACCTGGCAGCTACGTCGTGTTTACCCCCGCCCATCCACGAGACAACACACACACGCACACACACACACACACACATGTGTAGAGATTAAATACAAACATATTCATGCGGCTTTTACCTGCTCGTATCTTAAACATGTCATATGCCATTAGTTAGTTTTCCTTCAGTCACCAAAAATGATACAGACCGAGTACCACATATATCAAAGCTTACCAAAAATGATACAGACCGAGTACCACATATATCAAAGCTTACCAAAAATTATACAGACCGAGTACCACATATATCAAAGTTTACCAAAAATTATACAGACCGAGTACCACATATATCAAAGTTTACCAAAAATTATACAGACCGAGTACCACATATATCAAAGCTTTTAATTGAAATGTTTATTTCAATCAATTAAGTTATGTCGACTATTTTAATGTACATAATATGTATGTTTGTTTACTGATTCCCACATGTCTCAAAACCAAACACCTGCCTTCTGTGCTGAGGATTATTTGCCTGTAAAGTTTCTGGCATTAAAAGTGCGAGTGCGTAGTACCGCACTGTACCTCTTAAAGTGGAGAGAGAGAGAGAGAGAGAGAGAGAGAGAGAGAGAGAGAGAGAGAGAGTATGAAGTAAATAAAGTATAAATAAATCATTGTTCTTGTTGCGTACAATAAAAGAGCAGTTTGATGACACTGGAGCTGAAGGAGGGGGAAGTATAGTCACCTCCATGCAGCCCTGCTATTATGCCCAAGCACATCTCATGCTAGTGTTCCAGGACTCGCCATTCGTTATCTCCCACTAACTCCCATTTCCTAACACACCTATTTGATGGTTACCGGTTATTCTGCCATCTCTATGCTCTTATGAATTTAATTTGTTGGCATGCTTTTTCGTTTTTATCTGTTAAGGAAAGACACAATTGTAAGCGGTCTCTTTATGAAATGATACTGAAGGAACGCAATGTACAATTTCAAGCGCTTTGTTTAGTATTGTTACCCACATCATGAAATTTAGTATTACAGATTCAGGGCAGCTTTCACGAATGATACAGTTCTGAACATCCACAAAGCGTGCATTACCAAAGGCATAGAATCTTAACCCCTTCACGCCCAGATCTTTCCTTTGCTGTTTAAAATCGCCTGTTGTTAGCCATAAAATTACGAAAAGTGACAATATACCAAATTAGTTAGTGGACAAGGATAATAAATAGGTCATATCTATAAAATATTGTTTATATTCATTACAAATCATCTAATGGTACCCAAATTACAATGGAAATTACGTTCTGGTTCTGGGCCTCAAGGGGTTAAAAGCGGGGTAGCCGCTCCGAAACACAAGACTCATTACTGCATGTGTCAATCGGTAACGCGTAGGTACATCATGGGCCAATTTAAGGATAAAATTCATAAAATCAAACATGAATTGATAAGTAGCCCAAAGGATGATGATAAATGTATCTAGACTGTAGACCTTTACAAAGAAGACACTGATTCTTTAATTAAAACACTTGGAGAAAAGGAACAAGAACACTAAAACATCCATGAGTCAAGACTTCTGCGATAGACCAACTCTCAGGTCTATAGGCAGATAGAGGTTGAATATTGTGTGGATGTGAGGGTGACCAAACTGCTGGGATGGGCTGCATACCATGGCCTAGGTTGCTGGGGTCGTGGCGGGTGTCTAATAGGTAATAGGTCTTTGAACTCATATTAACTAGTATTTGTCTATTGTTTTATGTTTCTTTGGAAATTTTTTGAGGAGAATGTATTCCCCTCTAGTGCATCAGATGCTTCTTTAGGGGAACTAAATACATTTAGTGTTATTAATATCAGTATCATCATATTATCGTTTGTGTGCTTCTTACTCCTCAAAAACTGTATTATTGTTAGTGATCAAAAGAGACTTCTTGATTCATTGTCTATAAGATGATGTAAGAATTGAATGTGATCTGGGCTGTTACTTGTAGCAGTGTTCTTGAGCTCCCAGGTTTAATAGGGATAAGTGAGGGAAAATACAGCCCTCCTCTCTAATTAATTTGTTGGAGTTTCCCTACTGGGTTTGTAAATACACAGTTATAATTAGATTTTCTGTGTTGACGACACATCAATATTAAAAGTGATGTGCAAAACAAGGAATGTATTAAAGATAAAGTTTGTTCTCACACAAAATTGTTATATATTTAGTCACATTTTAGTGGATGCTTATAAGTTGACCTGTTTTTAAAAGCAAGGTTGTAGAAAACAAACTCTGCTCCCAAATGTATTTATAGTTTAGTATATTGCCATTTTATTAAGCGTAATCAAGTGGATCATCTCCACTTATTAGTACTATCATTAAAGCACAGTGCAAGTTAATGACTGCATGCTATGATGAAAAATCCTCTCATTTTTACTTTCTTTTTCCCCACAGACAATGAAGAAGAAGTTTTTTGTCCTTCGTCGGGACACTGGACCCAACCATCCCGCTCGCATTGAGTATTATGATAATGAGAAGAAGTTCATATCAGGCAATGCTCCAAAAAAGTGAGTCCTCGTGGTGCACAGGATGCATCCTATGTCACAGCCTGCTTGCCGGGATGTTGTAGTGTAGGTTTGGCATTTCAAACATTCACTTAGCTATGGTAGCGTGAGTATTACTAGGGTCACAATTGCTACATTAAAGTTGAGTTTAGAAACAATGATATTGATTATGATAACTAATAATAATTATTATTATTGTTATTATTATTGTAAAAAAGAATTGTTCACCATTTTATACTAGTTGCATGAAGTGCCATGTTCCTCTGAACTTTGTAGTTAAGTGTCATGGGATTCATAACTCAGAATGCAAATTGTAAACACCAGAGGTTCAAATATTTCTTAGAGCCGTGCACTTCTCAGTAGTATTTAGATAATACCTGATTGTACTCCAATTCACACATCAGATTTGGTGCTAATGAAAGGGAGGCACTGTCATAAAGGCTGCAGCTGTCAGTCAGAAGGGTCTTGGTGCCATTGATCACTCATGCCTTATTCTATAGCTATTACAATGCCTGACGATATAGAAGATTCACAGTTCTCGTCAGAGGCTGAGGTGTAAACATTGCACAAGTTGGAAGGTAGTTTTGATGTTTCTTATGGTTCTCCACAGTCTTTGAAACCCATACATTGCAGGATTCTTTTTCATTTCTGATTACATACGAAAATATATGGAGCATGTTCAAGAAATAAATCTTGGAATTTTTATCTAATGCACAGTCAGAAATTATATGACTTTTCTTCTATTGTTCTCAGGCCAATCATTCTCAGCACATGTCTTAGTATCAACCGTAAGGAGGACCCAAAGCATAGCCATGTCATCACTCTGTACACCAACCATGACTCCCTGAGTGTGGTCGCCGAGTCGGAGTCTGAAATGAATGAGTGGTTGGCATTTCTCAGCCACCACATGCATCAGTCTATGAGTGGCACTGAAGGCCAGTCGAGAAAAACGTATGGTGAGTACCTATGCATCAGTGTTATCTTACTTTTTTTCTTTTTTTTTATGTGTACTATTAAAGCAGAGTGTTGAAGTGAACTGTTAACTCTGTAATTCCATTTTCAAGAATAAGGAATTGTAAGAGATTTAAGTAAGCTACTGTCAATAACACTATAGTCGCCACTTCACTAATGTTGCCAGGCGCCATATATTACGAATTTTAGCATCACTACAGATTTGTATGTGCCACTAAAGAGGCATGCACAGTAGTCTATATTAAGTACGTGTCTTTAGTGGCACATACAGATTTGTAGTGATGCTAAAACTCAAAATATTCGCCTGTAAAATTTGCCTGGCGACATTAGTGCAGTGGCAACTATAGTGTTATTGACGGTAAGATAAAATTATACTCTGGTACTTTGATGTTATGAAGATATTTGAACTCATTCAATACATATATGCATAATGTAATATATTGGATATATAATTTGGATGGGAAATTAAAGATTCACTTACATTTTTGTGGTGACAGTAGATTAGAGTAGAATCATGAGCCCGTTACTGAGAGTGACATGTGAGTAAGCTTGTAGCGATCATTGTTCATCTGTTGGCAGAGCATGTATGGTTAGTTGCCGTACAGCCGCGAAGTCTGGGGAGCAGCAAGGGTCTTACTGGAGACCATCACATCTGCCTCACCTACAAATCTATTGCACTTGTCAGAGTGGGAGACTGTCAGAAGAAGGTTGAGTTTCCGGTAAATGAATGGTTCCAATATTTCTGTCATCAAACATTATCTTTGTGTTACCTCAGTTGTATTTGTGCTGACATGCTAGATTAATGAAAAATATTTGCAGCAAAAGCAAAAAAATATATAGTCTTTCAATATATGATGCAAAGTCTATTTAAAGATTCTATCTGCAAAATTTTTGTGTTATTAAGAAACATTTTTTAATGAGTTTCTAATTTGACTTCAGCTGAATAGCATTCGGCGTTGTGGCCACACCGGATCATTCTTCTTCCTGGGTCTTGGCCGGTCAGCGGTCACGGGCGCGGGGGACATATGGATGCTCACCGAAGATCCTGTCATAGCAGAGAATTTGCACAGCATCATAAAGAAGTAATATTTGTATATATATTTTGTCTCCTTGTGTAACAGTAGATACATCCTTTGATTGAATTTTTACCTTGAATTAAGCATAGTTTTGTAATTTTACAAGTCATTTATCCATAAACGTTTATGAGCTGTGATTTTTACAGTTATATAAACAAAGAACTATGTCTTCAAGTTGAAATATGACTTCTACTTTTTCCAGGGCAATGTATGACCCCTGCAACAGCATGAATGAGGACACAGTTACCCGAGAGCGCACTCAGTCAATGTCAAACAATCGTCCCTGTGATGGTGGTGGTAAGTGAAAGAGACTGTTGTCTTGCTTAGATGCAATGCATTTGTACCATCTCATTCATTAAGGAGAGGTAAATGTGATTTTTATCAACCTTATTTCTTGTGCCTCATATATATATATATATATATATATATATATATATATATATATATATATATATATATATATATATATATATATATATATATATATATATATACGTATACATATATATATATATATATATATATATATATATATATATATATATATATATACGTATAATATATATATATATATATATATAAATATTATATATATATATATATATATATTATATATATATATATATATATATATATATATATATATATTCTCTCTCTCTCTCTCTCTCTCCTCTCTTCTCTCTCTCTCTCTCTCTCTCTCTCTCTCTCTCTCTCTCTCTCTCTCTCTCTCTCTCTCTCAACACTATCCTACCATGTAACAGGGATAATTCTGTCATGCTCATCATCTGATATGCCATCCCATATGCCAGTGTTAGGACTGTAATGTATAGCATGGAAGGTGAGACAGGAGAAAGAGCGCTGTAAGGGAGGAAAGTGCTTTAATCTCTAGGAGGTATGATGAATGGAAGAACTGTGAGCATTGAGGTCAAGAAGGGACTGAGAAATACAATAATTGTACCAACAATCACATATGCAAGTGAGATGGGTGTAGAATGGAAGACAAAGATCAAGGATCCAATCAGTTGAAATGAGTTATTTGAGAAGTGGTGGTGGTGTGAGAAGAATGGATGGTGAAAGCAATGAAAATGTGTATTACAGGTTTGGTATGTCAAATAGCGGTGAAGCGGTAACTGGGGTGGTTAAGGGGGACAAGTGCAGCACTCTTGAGGTGGTTTGGTCATACAGAAAGAATGGTAAAAGTGAAATGACTTAGAGAGTATGTATTAGTGTAGTTGATGTGGGGGTACTAGAGGACGACCCCCATGGAAATAGGAGGATAAATTGCTGTCGTATGTGAAAGAAAGTGGCGAGAGAATAATGAAAGGATTAGAGAGCATGCAAGGAGGGAAGGCAAGGACATTTGTAAATGGAAACTCTTCTGCTGCGGCCATCCCCTTGAGGGAAGTTTTTAGGAACAAGCGTTAGAATGAGAGATAAATAGATAGATAGGACTATTATAATAATAATGATGGTAACCATGACAACAACTTTTACTGCTCTACCTATAGCACTACTAATACTACCTCCATCATTACTACTTTTTCTAATGCTACCACTATTCCTTTTATAAGTACTGCCATTAATACTGTATTATTCCCGCAGATAGTTAGTCATTTTATTGCAATAATTTCTGCCACCACTAATAGAGAGAGAGAGAGAGAGAGAGAGAGAGAGAGAGAGAGAGAGAGAGAGAGAGAGAGAGAGAGAGAGAGAGAGAGAGGAGAGAGAGAGAGAGAGAGAGAGGAGAGAGAGAGAGAGAGAGAGAGAGAGAGAGAGAGAGAGAGAGAGAGAGAGAGAGAGAGAGAGAGAGAGAGAGAGAGAGAGAGAGAGAGAGAGAGAGAGAGAGAGAGAGAGAGAGAGAGAGAGAGAGAGAGAGAGAGAGAGAGAGAGAGACCTGGAGACCTGTTGGCCTCCTCCTCCTCCCTCAGGGGATACTGACCATACCTGTGACCTGCAAGCTGTCTCAGAGGTCACTTCTTACCATGCTGGCCACGCTGTTACACCCAGACAGCTTGAAACTTGTCATAATCCATTACTCAGCTCATAGTGGAGGTGGCTGTGTGTATATTGTAGTTTACGTAGCATTTGTAAAGGATAAGCAACGTTGGCCCTCAGTCAATAATTTTTTTACATATGAATCTGAATCATGCACAATGGTATGCGCTTCAAAGAGAAAAGTTATGGCCCAGTTTCAGACATATTATCAGTAGGCTACATTTTTGTTCTTCTACTGATTGATATTCCCCTTGAGCACTTCTAGGCATTCACTCCTTAGGAAAACATGCTCAAACCTGTAGGGAAAGGTTATGAATTATTATGATCTCGGAGTAACACATGAATAGTCACACTTATGTACAGTTTCATTTATCAAAGATTCCTATGTTGCAGGTTGTGCGCCTTGTATGCGGGATCGGACTGGCAGCATGCCATCTCGCAGCCGTACAAGCAGCGAGGGTTCAGTCCAGAATGCCCCTAACAAACTCCATGCACACAACTGTTCCCACCAGCTGGACGGCTCCCTCTGTCCACACATCACGCGACCTCAGTCAATGTACTCCCCCTCCCTGTCATCATCGTATTCCCCGCCTTTTTCCTCTGTCTTGTTCAGGTATTTGCGCGTGGCCTCTGAGCGACCCAACCACAACCCTTGTATTACACTCCAACATTACAGTTTCTTATATTCATTTTTTGTTAACAATTATTTGGCTAATGGTTTTTCAGCCCTAACAGGTTGAAAAAGAAAATATCTCATTTATCTTCCTAATAAGTAATTTTCTAAATAGAATTTCTTCCGTAGTGTACAGTTAAAAGTAAAAGTTGTGTGTTTAGGACTATACTAACTAGTTGATATTTTGCCCTAGACAGTAATTTTTGAAATTCTACCACTTATGGTTTAACAAATTTTCCTCTTTTAAGGGAACCGTATTGTGTGTTTAGCACCCAGATAACCTAGTAAGGTCGTCTACATAGTACACTAGGAATCCATGGGTATCAAATGCAGCCTGCTTGTAAAAATAGCTGGCCTATGCTGGCTGGGTCGTTCTCCGGACACTAACTATGGCTGTGATTGTCTTGGCTTAATTTCATGCTGTGCTTCAAAGCTTTATATGTCTAGATGTCTTCTGTATGGAACCTTCGTAATTCCTACTTCATCCTTCTGTTTGTGTTATTTTGTAGTATTTTTCGTGGCACTTGGCACAAACATAGATGCTTTGTGTCATCTTAATGGCAGTACATATATGATTAGCATGAATTTATACACATTTAATCACTTGAGAATACTGTGTAATGTAAATATGAATTCACAAGAATGCTGAGCTAGCAGATTGTATTATATATTGGCTTATAAAACCTAAGATAGATTGATTAGCCCGTTAGGTTTGTGGTAAGTACGTTCAGCCCAAAACCAAGAGACCAAGTAAGGTCTAAGAGGACGTGGGTTCGATTGCCCGTCTGGTTGAAGACAATTCTCTTCCCCTCTTCACCTAGCAGAGCAGGGGGGTGCGTAGTTAGGCCTGGGCATTGGGGGCTGTAGCCCCGAATGTTTTATGAATAGCCCCGGATCTCAAATACCTTTTTTTTTTTCTTCTTTTTTTTATAATTATATTTTTTTTCTCACAAAAATAAGATAAGCTCTGACTGGGGCCAACATAAAATTATAGTAAAAAACAAGATATTTGGTTAGATGTTACTTAGCGTATGCTGATGGCATCCTTTTTATGAACAGGACATGAGAGAGGTGGAGAGAACAGGAGAGAACAAAGTTTTCCTAAGCAAATTATGGGAGCCTTTTGGTAGAGCACAGTGTCTCACATCTTATATTCATTATAGTCTTAAATAAATTGAAAATTATCCTGTAAAAATTTTAAGATCTCTTGGCTGGGCTAAGCCCCCAATGTTTCAAGATCCTAAATACGCCCCTGTAACAGAGTATAGTTGTGAGGGGGATGGCATGCAGTTAGCAGAGTATAGTTGTGAGGGGGATGGCATGCAGTTAGCAGAGTATAGTTGTGAGGGGGATGGCATGCAGTTAGCAGGTTCAGAGGAGAAGTATGCATGTAAATAATGGTACAAGATAACATGAGAAGCAACATTACGGCGATGTTGGAGAGATTGAAGACAGTCAGTCAGATGAGGGGAGTTGTTGTGGAGAAAAGCTTTTGACTCACCCTGTTTAGGAGAGCTGTCTAAATGGATCCCCCCCCAAACATGAGAGGCATATTAAATACATGGGTGGATGAGACCCCTTTTACAGTGGAAGACAGGGAAGTTGGCGGTGTCGTGCATCCATTCACGCTCCTTGACAAATTTTATTTAATTCCCTCCCACGCGCTTCTTGTTGGGAATGATTTAAAAAAACAGGTGTCTGGCAACTCGCTCACGGCCTTGACTTCCTGCTTGCTGTTGCTCAACTCATTAGTCATTAATGGTCAGTGACCAGGACATTTTGTTTCTTATTGTCACTCCCGGTTCAATTTCCCAAAACGTGAAAAAAACTTTTCGGGAAAGTGCTTTTGCACAGTTATATATGGGGTTTAAGCCACAGTTGACTGCAGACTAGATCACCCGTATTCACACCTTGTATAAGATCGGTTTCAGTGCAAAATAGATTGTGAGGGAGCCTGGGTTAGCTCAACGAAAGGTTGAGTGGTGGTTAAAAAATCGCGAGAATCACCAAACGGTGAAAGTCCAACGCACTTGCCTTGTCCATGGGGCAAGAAAAAAAATTTCAAGAAAGACTGAATATTATCAGCGTTAGTGAAACCCTACCAAAACAGCAAGAAAATTAAAGTCAACAAACCCACAGTTAGTGGGTACGGTGTATGTAAGAAACGTGTTTTTTCTTAGAAACGCGGGTAAACATGCTGGCGGTCGCAGTACACCGCCAACTTCCCTGTCTTCCACTGTACAGAGCAAGCATCTGGGAGGGAGGAAAAAAATGAGATGAGATAGGAAATTTTCCATTTAGGTATTAAGTAAAGGTCAGCCCGAGAATATTCAGAATGAAAAAGAGAGATAGTGGAGTGTCATTGAAGAAGAAGGGATAGTTGTCTGGAAGGGTTGTGTCGAGTAAATAGGTGAAGAAATTGAGTTTTTGAGACATTGAACAAAACAAGGTTTGCTCCAGCCTACCCTATTCAGAAATTAAAGGAAGATCAGAAGTCAGGTGTTCTGTGGTATCCCTCCGAGAATCACATGATTTCTGTAGAGTTGGAGGCTTAGTGAACGACAGTGAAAAATGCAAGGTAGAGTCATCAGCGTAAGAGATGAAATGTGAAACATAAAATAAGGAATGAAAACTTAAGATTCATCTTAGGTCCTTCTAAGTTTCCTGGAGAAGTGCCTTATTTTCCATGATCTGGACTAAAAATCAAATTGTCAGTTGATTAAGTCATTGATCTACGTATTATATTTTTCATGAATGCATATGCCAGCAAACACGATAGTACTTATAAGACAAATTGTGTATGTGAATGCCTGTGTGTCCAACAGTAGCATAGATATGATGTACAACAGAGCTCAGTCAATGCAGTCAATATACTATATTAATTAGTAGTTTGCTACATGCAGTCGAGGAGGAAGTTTTTGCTCTCTCTCTCTCTCTCTCTCTCTCTCTCTCTCTCTCTCTCCTCTCTCTCTCTCTCTCTCTGTCTCTGTCTCTGTCTCTGTCTCTGTCTCTGTCTCTCTGTCTCTTGCTCTCTCTCTTCTCTCTCTCTCTCTCTCTCTCTCTCCTCTCTCTCTTCTCTCTCTCTCTCTCTCTCTCTCTCTCTCTCTCTCTCTCTCTCTCTCTCTCTCTCTCTCTCTCTCTCTCTCTCTCTCTCCATTCTATTTCTATTTAATTGGTTGGTTGATACATAGGTACAATGTTTTTACCTGCTACATCAAGTGCAACAGCAGTAGGATTTCAGATCATGTGTTAGATTTATTATGATGCAGAAAGACCTGTGATGAGGTGGATCAGTTGGAAATGTGAAAAATACTGGTGAAGTTTGGATATACAGTATTACCATAGGTGGGCATTATCACGATAACGATATCGGGTTATCGGTTATCCGATAATTTTTTTACCCGCGTTATCGATTCATCGGTATCGCCGATACTTATGGTTCCAAACTAGCGATGATTATATCGATAATTATATTTTTTGGTTCCAGTTTAGCACAGGGGCGAGCCGCGCGTGCCTTGGAGGCAGAAATAGGCAGGTCCGAGCAGGGAACCGAACAACGGTCTAAACCCAGCTAACCGTCTTGACGTCTTCTCAAAACGTTCGCTCAGCTTCAGTCTCTCACCAGCTGTCGGACGGGGAGGTGTTGCTCCTGTGCGCTCCCGGATTTACGCGTTCTTTGATGATTTTTTTGGCTACTCACATTGGGAAGGTGTGGCTGCAGGCCAAATGGACAGACAGTCTGGCAGACCCAGACCCTTCAACAGTGAGAAGGTGCTCATTGACCTCTTCTTGAGGTACAACACGGCGATACCGTCCAGCGCCGCGGTGGAGCGCTTGTTCTCCCTTGGCAAGGACATCAACAGGGCCAAGAGGAGCTCCCTGTCTGATGAAAACTTAAACATGCTCATGTTTATGAAGGGGAACATGGTGCAGAACCTGGTCTAGACTGTGGCTGTGCAAAAGACATTTTTACTAGTTTAATCTTTCAAATGTAGTTATTTGACTTAAAAACAGTACTTTTCATTAGGGAAGAGACAGGATAAACATTGAATTTAGAAGATATTAGTGTGCAAAAGGTAAATGAAGGGTTTTCTAACAGCTTACTGATAGCATTTAAGATTTTTTATTTAAAATATCAATATCGTAATCGCTAGTATCGGAATTTTGGATTTATCGCTTAACTGTTATCGCCTTATCGGGCGATAAATTTATCGCCAGTTATCGATTATCGGTTATCGCCGATAAGGTTATCGTTATCGATTTATCAGTTATCGTGATAATTTTTTTTTTTATCGCGCCCACCTATGAGTATTACTTGTTCAGATTGATCCATAAGAATGCAAACACCCTTGAAGAATATTTATGGGTTAAGATAGAGGTAAAATAATGGAACAAAAAGGAAGAGCAATATCTAAAAATACTGTAGTTTTATGTAATTAGTCTAAACTTTTGGAAAGATAAGGAAATAGGTACACACATGCACATGAGTAACTGAACTATATGGAACATTTGTGTGGACTTTCTAGAATAGAATGACAGAGATTGTCCATCTTTGTGGATAATAGCCACACAACTAGTAGCGAGCTTCCTTTGTGCATTCATCCCTGAGGAACATTCTTGTCCTTGATGCCTCAGCACAGCATTCAAGATCTGGAGCCCTTGATTCATGTGTGATGTAGATAGCATGTTTACTCTTAATTCCCTAATGGCTATGTGTTCTTATGTTTAGTAATATTCTTTGTCATGTATCTTAATTGTAATTGTTATTCCCGATGTTACATGTTTCTGCTGATAATACTCACGCCAACTGCTTATCTAGTGTTGATTTTACAAGCATTTTTCTTTGAATGTAAATTATTCAAATATGAAAATATTTCAAATTATTTGGTTAATTAGATGTAGATCAAAGTAGTATTGCCTATTTCAAAATAATTTGGTAATTGAGAACATGACATTAATGTGAGAGTTAAAGAATAAAAAGAATATTCATGAATTATATAAAGATCAAAAGAATATCTATAAAACATAACTAGGAAGTGATAGTAGTAGAAGCCACTCCTAGGGCACCATTGCGTCATGCTGATTACACCGATGGTTGATATTTCAGTCCGGGTTCAAGTGAGTCTATGGAGTCCAATCCCTCTGTGGATGAGATAGATGGCCTGCCAGGAGGACACATCTTTGACAACAATAGAGAAGGCCTCTGTGAGTAGAATAATTATTGTGTTCTCACTATTCTGTAACATTCCCTTCAGAAAGCTTCAACCCTCCCGGTCAGTCTTCCCTGGCACTTGCATGTGCTCAGGAGCTGGTCTATTTATGCTTTGTATGTGCCAATTGTTTTTTATTGCAATTTACTTATGTTTTTCAAGACTGTTACTGTAGCCAAACTATTAAAGTAATCGTCCAGACCATTTCATCATTCCTGATTTAATGCAATCAAATCATAGCCATTAACGAGTATATCAACAACACGTCGTCACTTTTTGTATCCAGTCAGCCGGTTTTTAAATAATCCGCAATCAAAATCTGCAAATTCCCCGAGCTTTCAAAACGCTCTCAAGGTTTGCAGACGCTCAGGCTCAGGCTCGGTGACGTACCATCAGGGAGGCTCATCTTCCCGCGCTGATCAGAGAGGCACGTAAACACAGAGATAAATATAGTACTTGAAGATATTTGGGTGTTTCTGATAGATTTTTTTTGCTATATGCCACATGCATGCATTCTTTATGGGTGCAGCAAGACAGCTGTGCCTTTCGAGAAAAATTTGCACACGGAAAGGAGTGGCGTGTGTAGGGTGATACACGCCTATAGTGTGTTGGGGCGAGCAGTTGTGTTGAGAAATGGCGCCCCCCCGTAAGACAGTGACTCAGTTCAACACTATACCAGACCAGGTGGCCCTGTTAGACAGGGACGCCAGGACTGGCAGCAGCGGTGGACCACCACGACTGTGAGGCTTTGCCTCTTAACAAGACCAAGTAAACCAGTTGTGGAGTGGGCGTGCCCTGTGGTGAGAGACCCTGTGGTGGTGTGGCTGTCACACTTTCTGCCTTCCCGCCCGCATATTTTCCAACTCTATGCTGTAGTTAATGCTAGTATGTGGTTTCCGAGTAATGACGTTTGACTGTAGCTCCAAAACTAACCATAGGATTTTCTCGAAAGTACCTTCATTGTGATTCCCACACACACATGGTTTAACCTTATTTACCAATCCATGTTTTGGAGAAGTGCCAGGTCCTCCTGCTGAACCTCAGGCTCTGCTAACACCTGTTCATCCACCTCGTACTCGGGCTCAAACATAGGATTCCATGACAATCTGAGGTTCGTTTTCCTCATAGTATACGCGACCAGCGTCATTTCTTTCGGTGTCAGATTGAGCATCGTTCTCTAGATCTGTCACAGCGACAGATTCACTGTCTGACACCGAAGTACAATCGCTCATCATAACATTTGCCGACAGGTGTCAGACAGAGTGTCTGCGGGCGTCCCTGTTCTGATGTCATCAATAACAGTCGTAGCCCTGTTGGAGGGAAGATTTTTTTTTCGCGCGCTTTTTACAAAAGTCGTGTTTTTACGGAAATAAAGCCTGGAAATCAATTATTTTTGGTGGATTAGGTGTTTTGAATGTACATCAACATAATTCGGCGAAAAAAAATTGGGTCTGGACGATTACTTTAAAGCTATATGCATCATTTTGGAACCATTGGAATGTACTTAGATTGAACAAGCCGGCGAGGGATGTTTCATTGTCTTCCGTGGATATATGTGTCGGGTAGCAGAGTGGGAAGCTGGAGAAGTAGAGGACTCCACTACGTGGGGTATCTTACAGGGAGTGCCGACTGAAGAGGCCACCTTAGCAACAGTCCTTATATTAATAGCCGTCCAACAGGGGTTAGATATCCAACAAGGGATGTGGTAATTCTTACTGAATGTTATTTTTCACAATGAGGACTTAGTAGATAGTTATTATTTCTCATTATTGATCCATTAGCAGATTTATTTTATTTTATTTTATTGATATGCTTTTTTAATGATTACAGGTAGTGTTGAAGAGGATAATTACATGCCCATGACGAAAGGGAGTGCGGAAAGTGGGTCTGGTCTCCATCCTCATTCCCACCCACACCCGCCCTTCTCCCTCCCCCTCATCAGTTCTCGCATTATGGGGCCCTCGCTTAGTAAAGGTCAGCTTGTTTGATTATTGCTGTAGTGTCCAACTCATTGAGCATCATTCTTATCACTGACATCCTCTCTATACAGTCATTGTCAGAACTTGTTATAGTCAGATTGCACAGCACCGAGGTGATGCTCATGATCAACATCATGTTCTTTACCATGCAGGTCTTGTGTCGCCCGTAAGTGTGTGTGGTAGTGAGGGTCCAACTTTAAATTCGCCTCAAGATAGCTATATGGAAATGGTCAGTCCCTCTGAGCGAAAGCACCCAGGACTACTTGGGCTGTCATCAGATAAGAATTATATGTGTATGGATGGACAACAAATGCAGACTGATGGAAGCTCGGGTCCTGAAAACTCCGGTTACATGCCCATGGCACCGCTCAATTCCCCTGGAAATGTGTATCCAAACTGGCCATCATCCTACTCGTCTAGTCAGGTGAGGATGACTAGTTTGAGCCATTCATTAGGTACCATAGCATTGTTTCAGTTTGGAAAGGAGTCAATTGAAACTAATGTTGCTGTGCACTGGAGTATAGAGGAAGATTTTGTGATGTCAAGTGATCCAGTATTTCAATACATACTATTAAAAAATGTCATGAAATGCAGGCCCCTGATGGTATTTCTTTATTATAGCATGATATCACCTAATCTAGAGGACATTCATAGTGGCTCTTTTTACTTTATTATTCATCCCTCAAAACTAAAACTTAAGACCAGAGAGATATGAGGTGCATCTCACACACGCACACACACTTTGTGCAGTGAATATTAAGATGAGAAGAGCCGCTAAGAATGTCCTCAGGATTAGCTGACTTAAGGTAACAAAATAGAGATGGCATCAGTGGCCTTTAGTTTATGAAAGTTCTAAATATGTAGCATGTATGATGTATTGAAATACTGGATCACTCGAGATCCCATTATCTTCCTCCACACTCAGGGCATGTTTTGCCCTTTCAAACTTCCATTGATTTAAGGTATGATCTCTTGTTTTGGTTTGTTTGTTTCTTCATACTTATGGCTTTCTCCCAACATGTAGAGTGGTACAAAACCAGAGCAGTTTGATCACACAAATACCTTATATAACTTGCATTTAGCACATCCTAAATATACAAAATAATTTCATGAAAGTTGGTGAATTTTTACAAGCTTAAATTCTACAAAATTATTGTTTTGAAAAATAAAGATTTTTTGTTTTTTGAATACTATAACAAAATCAATCATGCTGGAAGTATAAATTGTACTAAAGAAAAATCATACATTTAATCCTCTGCAATATTTTGTACACACACTCGCTTCTTTTGCTCCCCTGCATACTCTTACTGTTTTTTGTTATTTTTATCCATTTTTTTCTTAGCCTAAGTTATTCACATTTTTTGTTATTTCAATATATATAATATATATATATATATATTATATACGCATCTATATATATATATATTATATACGCATATATATATATATATATATATATATATATATATATATATATATATATATATATATATATATATATATATATATATTATATATATATATATATATATATATATGTGTGTGTGTGCACAAATGCTGTAGGTATATGCTTCAATATACCCATGCACACACATACAGATAGTTACTCTTATTTACAAATGTTGATATATTTGTTATGTTGTTTGAAATCTGTCACTCCAATTGAATAATTTGACTTTTGGGACTAAGGTAAATGGCTTGTGGTGTCACCATGTAATTTGATGAGATCTAATCCCTATAATTACTTTCTCTTAGACTTTGACTAGGTATGAAAACATTACAACACCTTTTGAAGGTTTCAGAGTAGCACTAATTATTTTAAACATCATCCCCAATGTTTTGAGCAAAGAAAAAACTCAGAAGGTGCACTTGAATTGTATGGGTAGAGGAAGTAAAATGTATGGAAACTGATATATCCATGAAAGTTGTTATGCCCCCAATAATAGTACTCATATCAAGAAGCAACATTGGGAACATCTTTAGAAAATGTTGAAATATTATCATATATTATTACATTTTGAAAAAGTATTGTATGAGCAAACATCTCATCTCACTGTGAGTGCAGATGACTGTGACCAAACATCATGACAGGCCGTGACACTGAATGTAATATCATTAGTGTGAGTTTAATAGTTATGACTTATTTCCAAGGAGTAAGAAAGCTATTTTCCTTTCATGTAGCTCAATATGCCATTACAGTGATGCATAGCCGTGTGTTTATTTATTAATTAATTTAATTGTCGCGATTTCAGGTTTCTTCTCCACCTAACTCTGTAAGTCACTCGCGGATTCCCAGTCTAGTGGATGAAAGCACAGACAATTACCTCTCTATGATCCCTCGAAGCCACGGTGGGGAGTCCGGCCACGGTGATTCAAGTGCCAGAGATCGCACGGCTGCTTACCTCGACATGACACCTACACCTGCTCTTCCCACCCCCATCCCATACAGTCCCTCTGAAGGTGTGTGTGTATATTAAGTTGGTGAGCAGTTGTATACAATAGTGAACTTGGCAAATAAGAAAACACTGAAAAGTAAGCTTTATATTTCAGAGAATGTGTCACAAAATGGTGATTTATGGTACTCCAGGTGCAGTGTTTATTAGCATGAGCCATAGACCACTGTAAACCTGGACTGCGCACGGAATATCGGCCTGTTGCGCAAGGGCCTGAAGTCGGAGGGCCGCTCGGATTCAAAATATATATATATATATATATATAATATATATATATATATATATATATATATATATATATATATATATATTATATATATATATATAATATTATATATAATATATATATATATATATATATAATATATATATATATATATATATATATTATATAATATATATAATATATATTATAATTAATATACATATATATATAATAATATATATATTATATATATAAATTATATATATATATAATATACATTATATATATATATATATATATATACATTATATATATATATATATATATATATATAATATATATTATATATATTATAATATAATATATATATATATATATATTATTATAATATATAAATATATTAATAATAATAATATAATTATATATTATTATATATATATATATATATATATATATATATATATAATTATATATATATATATATTATTATATATATATATATATATATATATATATATATATTATATATATATATTATATATATTATATAATATATATATATATATTATATATATAATATATTTATATATATATATATATATATATATATTATATATACTATATATATATATATATTATATTATATATACATTATATATATATATATATATATACTATATATATATATATATATATATATATATATATATATATATAAAATATATATATATGGATCATATAGACTGGTTTACCAGTATATATGATATACTGTAATCTTCGTAAATGTTTGTTCTATAATATTATAAAATATAAAAACAGTAAAACACGCTAAAGAAATGCCAGTACGAGACTGAAGAAATATGCATGAACTTCAAAATTCATGAACTTCAAATAAAATTCACTTCAACTCTTCGCCATTTAAAACTTTGCGAGTCAACTTTTATCATGAAGGGTATCAATAGAAGCGCAATTTTATTAGCTTTCCATTGATATATTTCGTTTTCTGATAAATGAATTAGAACCATGCATAAATTAGCATTAAATAAATAAATAAAATCATCAATCGGGTAATTTTCCAGATTGATGAGGTTATTTATTTAGTTAACGCTAATTTATACATGGTGCTAATTAATTTATCAGAAAACGAAATATATAAGTAAATAAATAACATCATCAGTCGGGAAAATTACCCGATTGATGATTTTATTTATTTATTTAACGCTAATTTATGCATGGTTCTAATTCATTTATCAGAAAGCTAAATATATCAATGGAAAGCTAATAAAATTGCGCTTCTATTGATACCCTTCATGATAAAAGTTGACTCGCAAAGTTTTAAATGGCGAAGAGTTGAAGTGAATTCATATTTCTTCAGTCTCGTAATGGCATTTCTTTAGCGTGTTTTACTGTTTTTTATTTGATAATATTATAGAACAAACATTTATGAAGATTACAGTATATCATATATACTGATAAACCAGTCTATATGGTAGTCCATAGACCACTATATCTCTTTGTCGGGAGGGCCGCAGGCCGCTATGCAGCTTGCAATTTCAAAACATTGTCGCGTGAACAGTCCAGAGATATAGTGGTCTATGCATGAGCACATGATGTTATATCCTTATGCTGCATGTTACTATTTGTCATGTCATTTAAAGATTTTTTTTTCTTTTTTTTCATCAATACAAATGGCCTTTTTCCCAGACATATAGGGTCGCACAGCACACGGCAGATTCATTATCATCATCATGATCATCACTATTATCATCATCATCATCATCATCATCATCATCATCATCATCATCATCATCATCATCATCATCATCATCATATTTGTTCAATGCCCTTCTTTTCCCAAGTACATGCTCGGGTTGGACATGTGATGGCTCTTCTACATTCCTTCCATATCTTGCTGCACTATGCCTCGTCTCCAAGTTTTCTTGGCTGATGTGTCTCCACCTCCATTTCTACTATCGTTTTTACACAAATCTCTTCATCCCTTCTTTTCACATGACGAAAGTGACTGAGTCTCATCTACCTCAGCTTCACACAGAGATCCACCACTCCACACCACCTTGCTACTTCCTCACTCGGCATTCGATATTCCCACCTTCCTCCAACTGATGCATATAGATCATTCAAACAATTTGTAATCCTATATGTTTTGTGTTATGGACAAAAAATATGATAAAGCCAAGCATTAGTAGGACTTAATTATAAATCTCACATCAGCCAAGCCAAGCCACCTAGTGTATCTTGTGCAGGAAAAATGCATCTTTGATGTAAACAACAACATTCGATATGGTACAAGAGGGGGCGAAGATGACATGGATTTTTCCAAGCTATGTGAAGACTGTAAAAGTGGATTCAGTTCATATATAGTGGATTGCCCTTTTACCAGCTACTCTGCACTGCAAATACATTTAGGAGGTCCACCTTAGCTGTGTTCGACACTTGACAAAGAAAACAAAGTAGAGTAGAATATATGAGCTTTCTCTCACCATCCGTCAGTCAATTTAGTTTTTTCTATTTCTGGAGAACCTTCCCCCCATTTAGTCCAATTTGATGAGGATCTACTGTATCTACATATTTGGCACCTGGATAATACTGTTAACTTGAAACAGCATCACTACTTCTTAACAAATAATTGCCAAATTTGACATAGACGTCCAGATGCATTCCATGATAAAAAATGTGTGAGTAAAAAAAACGTGGGTCTAGGCTTCTTTGGGTCACTTCAGGGTAATATCTACATAGTTTGCACCCTCGTAACGCTGTTCACTCTGTTAGTGTAGCACAAATCAAGTCTTTTGATATTGTGGATTCATAGCCTTTTTGAAGGTCATGTTCTTTGTGCCATGGGACCTCCTCCTCCTCATAGTTATGCCGGCCTTGACCTCACTCCTGCACCTTCTTGTACTTGCTCTGTTCCTCCTCTTTGTTCTTGTTTTCCTCCTTCTCTTCCACCTCATTGTGCCCCTTCTCTTGTTCATAATGACATCTCTTTTTACCATAAAAAGCAGTACAGGAAACCCAGAGACAGCCAAAGGTGTGAAATGTTTTACTGTGTCTGGGAACTCCCTCCAAGAGAAGGCATCATAATAGAAGAATCCTCATGTCCTTTCCAGTGTACATAGACATTGTGTCTCACATTGTTCTTAGTCTTCTCATTTCCTACCACATATTTTCATATGGTTTTTAACCCTGTTTTCTCACCTTACAGGTGATTCCTTCCCGGAAATGTCCCCTGGCAGCAGCTGCTCATTTACTTCTGGCACTCCCTCATCTGATCACCGCTTCCCTGACTTCATAGCAGAGAAGAGTGGTAGTGGTTCATATTATGGCTGCTCTGAGGATGATGATTCCTCATTAGACAGACCAATAAGAACCAATTCCGTGGGCTCAAAACCAGACCAGTACCGAAGCCGTAAAAACAGGTGAGTGAGCCTATTTGTTGTATACATTTGGATGTTGATGAAAGCTGTTAGTTCAGTATTGACAAATGAGCATGTGTGCATGCAAGGATCATGCTTTGCTTTGCTTGGGTTATGCTTTTATATTTCATAAAGTGGCTTGAAAAGACTGCAGCCAAGCTAATAAGTATTATTAGCTTTAAGATTTGAATTGCTGCACAAAAACCTCATGACTTCATCCTAGTTTTTGACACCACATCTTCATAGTTTTTTCATATATGTTTTTCCCATGCATTTTGGATGCATTTGTGCAAGAAACAAAGATGCAAAGAAACAGACTAAAGAAAAACTGTAATAAAAGGTATCAAAACTTCTCTTGGAGAAATTATTACAGGTTATTGTCTTGGCAAAGAAACATTCTTTGCATATTCAAATGTAGTTGAAAATGTGACTAAGATATGATTTTGGTTTGCCTTATTATATTTTCCAATTATGTTGATTAAAGGCAATTCACAACTTAAGGTTAATGGATTATACTAATTTGTTTTGTGCTTTAAGCTTCTAGCTTGAAAAATGTAAATATTTTTCTTTCTATCATACAATACCATTTCACTTTATGGCTACAGTGCTCAAGTGATATACAGGGAGGTCCCGAAGATACGAGCAGTTAGGTTCCACCTGGCATACTCGTAAAGCGAAATCTCGTATAACAAAACACATAACTAATGGTAAAATATAGGTTTGGTTCCAGGACCCCATCAATTTAAAAAAAAAAAAAAAAAATCAAGCTAAAATAAACTAGAGCAAACACAACAAACAACACACAGCATCTATATTACCCACACTGTACTACCTATTCTGTAGAAAAAGCATTCTGAAAGAGAAAATAGCACACAAAATAACATAACTGCACATCAATTAAACATAAAACATGCATAACACTCACAAGTGGTAATGTTGTGTGAGGAGACAGGAAGCTGGCACGTAGCCAGCTGAGAGTCCCTTTTTTCTCTCTCCGAGGCTCGAGAGAAAACAGGAGTGACTGCGTTTGCAGGGATGACTGGGTTAGAGTTCTTCCTCCTCCCCTTGATTACTTGGGGAAAGCTCCCTTCACACTTTCCATAATCGAACCACGATAGCGCCACCAATTTGATTATTGACGCTAACGTGAAATTTGGCCACAATAAACGCGGACCACGATAGCCTCACAACAATGTCACGCTGCCTGTACGTATGTGTCATGACGGTCGTAAGATGGTCACGATGGAGTCATGATAGCTGTAAGACTACGTCACGAATGGAAAATCAACGGTCATTTTGTCGTCACGATAGAGCTACGATAACCACGACAGTGCCATGACGGTGCCATGAACGTATCACGATAGCGTCAAGAGCCTCACACGTGGGTGGGTGTTGCCATGGTGATGGAGAAGGAAGGGGGGGGGGTAGAGATAAAGGTGGGAGAAACAGGCGTGGGTACGTGTTGGTGATGGAGAAGGGGGGAAAACGGGGGAGGGGGGTTGTAAAAAAGAAGGGGGTGTTGGTGGGGAAACGGGGGGGAGGGGGGTTGTGGATGGAGAAGGCGTTGTGGTGTTGGTGTGGATGTGAGTGGTTACAAGGGGGTGGGTGGCATCTCCACGTGGTCATGGGAGTAGGGGGAGGGTGGTGTCACCATGTGGTGCTGGGAGTAGGGGGTAGGAATTAGGGGGAGGGTGGTGTCACCACGTGGTGATGGGAGTCGAGGTATGGGTATGGAGTCGAGGGTGGGTGGAGGTGAATGAGAAAGGGGGGAGAAGGCGGAAAAGGGTGCAAAAAAGGGGGGGAAGGTAGGGATGAAAGCGCGCGCAACGGTTTCTTATCGTCACGATAGACATACGACGATCACAATAGTGTCACAAAGCTGCTACATAGATAACGATAGCGTCACGATAGACTTACGATAGCGCTGCGTTGGGTACAAAAATCGGGGAGCTTCCCGATTTTTTAGTGCACGCACTAACTTTTCGTGGCTTCGGCAGAGCGCGTCACGATCGGTCACGATGGACCCATAACCAGGACCATGACGGCGCTGAGCATTGCATTGTTGGCGCGTTCGTGGTTCCATTATGGAATGTGTGAAGGGGGTTTGAGGAAATATCCTCGGTGCTGCCGCGTGATACAATAGACTCGAGAGGGTAGGGTAGGTAAGGGACAATGGAGGGGTGCGCAGACCTCTTCCACTGCCCACAAACTCGTCTCTGCGCATCTGAATTATTGTATATCGTCCAGAGATGTGAATTTTTGTAGGCCACATTGTCGTACCGAGCCACCAGAATTATCATATTTTCAGATTGATTATCGTACAACCTTAGGTAAAATCATATAGTCAGTAAATGACTTTATAATTTTAATAAATAACTTGTAATTTACTTTAGTAAATAACTTGGTAATTTTACTCACCCCAGTTTGAATGTAGTAGCATTGGATTTTCGATCTCGTATATTGAAAATAGACCCTAATTTACACATCTCGTATCATCGGATTCTCGTATATCGAATGCTCGTATAACGGGACCTCCCTGTATAGAAAATAGCTTATTAACCACTAATTTTTCTTTAATTAAGATTTTCTGTGACTAATTGCATGCATCTGTGAATTTATTCTTGAAGAAGTCATGTATCAATGTTTGGAAAATCCTGCCAGTGTAGGTCCAATAGAGTATCATTTCATGAGCATCACGATTCTTGTGACTGTTGCAAGTGATGTAGGATCTCGTTTTCCCATTCAGTCAGCTGTATCAGCCAACCTTCGACACATGATTGTCAACCTATTGGCACCATCACACAAATATGCATGATGAATTACAGGAGAACCTCATTTAACCGGCATTCAAAACAACGGCACTAATCGACCCAGGCTTTTTTTTTTTTTTTTTTTTTTTTTTTTTTTTTTTTCACTGATAAACTCTGGAACTCTCTTCCTGTTTCTATTTTTACACTTTCCTATGACTTACATCTTTTCAAAAGAAGAGTAACAAGACACCTCCCGAACTAAATTGGCTCACCCCTTTTTTATTTTATTTCTTACTGTCTTCTTTGTAGGGACTGGCAACTAAGCGGACTTTGTGTTACCCATTTTTGTTGTGCCCTTGGCCGGTTCCTTGTGATGGGGGAAAAAAGAAAAGAAAAAAAAAAAAAAAAAAAAAGGGGGATTTTGGGCGATTCCATAAGAGTAACTCTCAAAACAACGGCAAAATGAGTTATCCGGCATGCGCTCCCCCCCGTGGGTGCCAGATAAACGAGGTTCTCCTGTACTTGTAAAAGATTGTCATCTTTGATTTGAACTTAATCCCATTATGAAATCCCTGAAAGTTATATGCAGGTAGAATAACTTGTACGTACACTGGTGCACCGAGTTTCCCACCTAATAGGGACTTTTGTAATAGACTCAAAACTCAAATCCACGAAATTGGTCATGCATTGACCTTATGGTAAAGAAGCTTATCAGGACTCAGAGCTCCCATCCCTCACCTCCATTTACTGTACAGTACAGAGTACGATACTGTACTGTAACATTAAATAGAAAATCTAAACATCATGAAATATTAGACAAGAAATAATATGAACTAAAGGGTACACACATTTAACATACACACTCTCACTTCATCCTACATAACACTCACCAAAACCAGCCACCGATTGAAGAGCTTGATGGGTAGGGTTACTTGGCCCCACCACGTCTCCAACACTCCCCTGCACCTCCGACTTCTCATCAGCTGCATCTCCGCCCTTTATCACTGTTCCCGCTACCACCTGGCCTACTTGGCCCACCACCGACCCCACAACCAGCAATAGATGACATAATCATGCCAAACTCAGGTAGAAACTGCAAGAGTAGTACACACACAAGGCACTCACAGACTACAAACATATGCTACACAACAACAATAACAATATACTACATAATAACAATGCTTGGCATTGTATACTTGTAAACAAACACTCGCCGCTGCCGTCGGGGTAACAAAAAATTAAACCACTCGACCGTGAAACTTTGTGTTTAAGTGCGCGAAACTTGAAATGGGTAATATTTGGAAGTCTCGCTAAACCTAATGTCTGCGAATCGAAATGCTGCAAAACTAGGTGCACCAATGTAGGCAATTCTACTCTGTTGATTATATTTAACAGGGATTCTCTAGAGGGGACCAAAGAGTTACTGTTGATGATTATTATAATCAAATACAAAAATCATAAATGTTTTTGCAAGTAGATTGAGTTGTTCCAGTACTTCATGGAAAGATTATTTGACACTGGATTCAACTGCAACAAATAGGATTGGAATTCAATTGAAGTTTAAATTCAGCCTGCTAGAGTAGGTAAAGATGGTTGATTTTTACCTATTTCATACTAAATCAAGCATGTGTAGAGAAGTACATGTTACACAGGTAAGAATTCACCTCGTAATAATTAAAATGTGAGATTGATAGAAATGCAGAACAATCCTTTGAGGTTTTGAGAAATAGAAAACAAACAACTGTGCAACTGTGACTGTCCTTTCAAAAGAAGAAATAATGACAGGGTGTGTTTAGTGAGTTTACAGAGAGAATAGATGGCATTGGAGTAATATTGTAAATGAAAATGAAAAATGAAGAGGAAAATAGGAGGCGCAAGAAAAAAAAAATTGAATAACAAGACAAAACAAGATGAAAGAAGCAGTTAGACAAAAGGAGGAAACGTGAGGTACCTGTAAGGGAAGTGTTCCTGAGGAAGTAAAGGGCCAAAAGGAAAGACAATACATGGAGATTTAAAACTGGTGACTCAAAATGTTAAACGAGGATAGTTGATAATTATGGAAAACTGAGTGTCATGCTGGCAGAGATGAAAAAGATTTGCTAAAACTAGTGAGGGAAACTGATACGTGCTGCTTGTTAGAGAAGAAAATTGAAGGTTAGTGTGGGCTTGAAATAGAGATTATGGTATTTTAAGAGAAAGAAACTGAAGTAATTGATGGTGAGTGAGACTAGAGAGGGAGCTCTTCAGACAAGGAAAGGGCTCGGATCATTAACCCATAACTTGTGGGTGATACACATGTGTGTGTATCAATCAATGGACCGACAGTTGACACACTGGTGAATCCAGAGAATTCATGCTTTAAATCAAATAGAAGAACACGGGAACTGTTATGAGCATGAGTGGCTAAAACTTACAAAGCTGCCTCCTATTGCTATTTCCTTCCCTTCTGGGTAAAGGCTTTCGACTTCGTCCCAATACGAGAATAATCAAAAGCTATGCGAGTCCACCTCCATAAGCCTTGCAAAGAAAGTAAAGAGTGGCTGTTAGAAAGCACTGTAGACACAGCTACGTATGGGAAGGGATGCAGAGGTCTGGGGCAGAATGAGCCCCTCATGTCTGGTGTAGTCACAGCCATAACCAGTCAAACGGACTCACACTGGCCAGCACGGGAGTCAATATAGTGTTTTTCTTTCTTTACTTATGGTTAAACTATGGAACCTACAATTCCAGTAATAACACCACCGTAAAGGGCTCGTGCTTTTTGTTTCATGAATATAGGTTCAATATTCACGGAAATATGGCAGTGGGAAGAAGAGACATTATCCTTAAAAATATTCTGAGACAACAATTCTTCCCAACATGCCTGTCAGGTAGGGGTTCAGGCATACAATGAGGAGAGGCATAGTAGCACATAAGTGAAAAGGCACTTTGACATTGTATGATATGGTAGCAGTCAAATATCAGGAACTCAAGCTGTGTAAATGAGTTATATATTTTAGAGGTGCCAGTGGTTTGAGCAGCATGAATGGTGGAAGTAAAAAAAGTGTATGAAAAGTTTTGTTTGTCTAGTAAAGGAGAAGGAATGAGTTGTAGAGTGGTGGAGATGAAGAAAAACAGCATCGCCAGATAAACCGGTTTGGACACCTGGAGAGAATGGACTAGAGTGAAATAACAAAAAGGATATGCAAGAATAGAATAGATGCTGTGAATGTCAAAGGATGATGCCCCCAATAAAATTTGAGGATCATATTGTAGCATGAGAGAGAGAGAGAGAGTGGAACGCTGATGTGAGTTTCGACAGGGGATGCTTGCAGCCAATGTTGATCTCAAGAAGGCGTTTGACTCAGTGCATCGTGAGTCACTCTGGGATCTTCTGCGACTTCGCGGGATTCCTGCAAGGACTATTGGTTTGATGACTGGTCTGTACTCTGGGACTGAGAGTGCTGTGAAGTATGGGGGAGGTGTATCCAGCTTCTTTCCTGTTAATACAGGAGTGAGGCAAGGGTGCGCCCTTGCCCCATTACTTTTCAACACTTGTATGGACTGGGTATTGGGCAAAGTTGTTGATCAAAGTGATTGTGGAGCATCCCTCGGCAACACCAAGATCACTGATCTTGTTTTTGCCGATGATGCAGTATTCTCTGCTGAGTCGCTGGAGGTCCTGATGATGGCTCTCGAGGCGCTGCACGAGGAGGCAAAGCCTTTGGGACTTGAGGTCTCCTGGCTCAAGACCAAGGAGGCTTACTAGATGAAACAGTACAGTCTGTTCATGCATGTGGTGAGGACATTGAGATCTTGGAAAGTTTTACATACCTTGGTAGCACAGTCCATAATGACGGCGGGTCATGTCAAGAAGCTTACGGCGGATTGGCATAGCCCACGGTGTTATGGACTCGCTCAGCAGGAGTATTTGGCGTTGTCGGTACCTGTGCAAGAGGACAAAGATCCAGCTCTTCAAGTTGCTTGTGATCCCTGTCTTACTCTATGGTTGTGAGACATGGACACTAAATAGCAACTTGAAGAGGCAAATCAATGCCTTTAGTAATAAGTGTCTTTGCAGAATCATGGTGTATCGCTGGGATGATTACGTGTCAAATCAGCGATTGCACCGTGAGACAGAATCGAGGCCTATTACCTGCATAGTCCGTCAGCGCCAACTTCGGCTATATGGGCATGTGGCACGCTACCCTGAAACCGATCCTTCCCATCGGGATGTATCTGTAAGAGACAATCCGGCGTGGAGGAGGCCAAGGGGGCGCCCACAAGGCTCATGGCTGGGGCAAGATTATGTTTCTTGTCGAGAGTTGCTTGGTATGGGAAGGGAGCCTGCATGGGGACTCGCGCGAGGTGACCCCCGGGAGTGGCGTCGTAGGGTGGGCGAGGCGACGCGCCCCCCGGCGTATGCCCCCAATGATTGATTGATCGACTTTTAGGTGCATACACCTCCGCAGTCCAAAAGATTATTATGGTGGAAAAGGATGCGTATATAGTTGCATGGAAATATACTGTGTATAGACACCATATTCATTCTGCATATTCATATAATATTCATGAAGTAAATAACAAAGCAGGTGGTGAGTTATGCCTCGCATCATCAATGGACAAGATCTATCAAGATCAAGATCCCACAATGACATCATTGAAGATTTAGGTTAGATTGATTGTGGATGGTTGATATGGAGGTGCCTTATTGATGGTAAGGTTGGGATGGGCAGTGTCACTGTTTGTAATGGATTGACTATGCCAAGCCACCCCATTATGAAGTTGGATTTTCACATGGTTGAAGTATCCATATTTATACATTTGTTTTGCCACTTTGTAACTGCACATTTCAGTGTCTTTTGAGATTCAGATCATTCTTCTTATAGGAAATATTAGCAAACGAAGAAATAAGTAAATGTTAATTACATGAATTTTGATGAAAACCTAGAAACTTTGAGCACATACAAGAAACTGATGATGAGTCACAGCCTGCAGCTGAGGGAGAATTATTTATTTTTCCTGATTTTGATAAAAATGTCACCATAGCTGTTCAGAAATGTATTAGTGTCCTTATACCCACCATCTTAAGGTTTGTGTATATTCCTATTTCAAGCTGTATATATAATTTAGTAACAACATCAGTATATATGTCAAAGTTTCTCTATGCACAACCAGCCTGATACAAGATTTTTATTCTTTTGGATCACGTGAAGTCTCATCCTTGATTTTATTTCTCTTATATCTAAAACATCAGCAATAACTGAGAATGCCCATTGCTTCCCCGTAGATCAGTAGTTTGTTGGTGAGAATGACTGGAAAATTTCCTTAAAGTTGAGTGCTGTAGAGGGTTAATGCATAACTAAAGTTTATATTACGTGAAAAGTCATTTTGATATATCACTGAAATTTCAGTATGGCTCTTGTTTTTTCTTACTGTTTGGATATTGTTGCATGTGTTATGGCTTGGGTTGTCTCTGTCTCTGAAACACACTTTACATTTCATCTTGACTGTACGCTCACCCACCTCACCCAGGTTGTGGCTTATCATTATCCTTGTTTGCAGAACACTGGGAAGTTTGGATTTGTTTTCTTTTATTTGAGATGAAGTTTTCCTGTATTTGCAATTTTGCTCCACCTGTAGTTTTGTTTTAACCTTTTGAGTGTGTGTAGAATCTCATGTTCTCTCCAGTGAGTGTGGCTGCAGCATGAAAGATCCTTTTTGTACATATTGATTATATGATATACTTTTAACTATGATTAGTCTTAGTTAATAGTTAATGATATATTTAGATTAGATATACATTATTTATGTATTTTAACTGATAATGAGATCCTCTTACCTCATTGCCACGAAAAATTAACTCTTATTTTTTTGGCTTACCTAGAAGTAAAAAAAAATTGCCATATTTTTGATAGACTGAGTGGATGCTGTGGCTGAGACTGTTGATGTTACCCATTTCACATTTGTTCATAATTTTATCAAATTTACCAAGCTTTTGGATACTTGTTAGCTTCGCATAATTCATGTATTGCACACACACACACACCAACAAGAATCTTAATGCTAGAAAATGTGGTACACGAATTGATGGATAAATTAGATAAGATGGAAAAGAAAGTGTTCGTACTGGAAAAAGATAATACTATTTAAAAAAATAGAGTGGACGAATTAAATGGAAAACAAGACGACGAAAAGGTAGTGAAAATGCATGCAGAAATTAATGCAGTGCATAAGAAATGGAAAATGACACAAGAGGAAATGAAAGATGAAAGAAAGACATGGAAGATAGAAAAAGAAAAAGACCATGAAAGTTTACGTCAGATAATAGAAGATCAAGAAAATTAAAAGAAAAATCTGACCAAAGAAGTAGTAAAAGTAATCAAACAAAAGGAAAATTTAGTTAGAGATACGGTGGACAAAAAGAAATGTGTCATCATTTTTGGTCTCAAAGAAAAAGTGCTGCCCAAGAAAAACATAAGAGAAGAGGAAGAAAAGAAAGTGTCAAAAGAAATATTTAAAGTAGTAGAAGAAGAAATAGAAGAGATACATAGGTTAGGCAAATATGAAGAGGGAGGGGCCCGCCCCTTAAAAGTTAAGTTTAGGTCACAAACTACAGCACTAGATATATTGTCTAAGGCATGGAAACTGGCAAAGACAGAAGAATATAAGAAAATATGGATAAGAAAAGATATGAATGAGGAAGAAAGAGCTAGATTGAATGTACTGTTTAAAGAAGCCAAAGAAAAAAACGAATTGAGAACGGAAGAGGAAAAACAGAAATTCTATTGATGAGT
This sequence comes from Chionoecetes opilio, assembly GCA_016584305.1. Lineage (NCBI taxonomy): Eukaryota > Metazoa > Arthropoda > Malacostraca > Decapoda > Majidae > Chionoecetes > Chionoecetes opilio. The sequence continues at coordinate 613,051 of JACEEZ010006304.1, read as the reverse complement.
TTTAGACCAAAAACTGAAGAAGTGGTATCTAAAAGAGAAAGAATAAGAGAAGACAATTCAAAGTAAAATGAAAAAGGATGGCAGGTATCGTACACAAATATAAATGGGCTAGTGTCAACATTAACAGAAGTAAACGATTACCCGAGAGCCAAGAAACCAGACATATTGGGTTTAATAGAAACTAAGCTGAGTGATTCTGAGTATGTGACAGTTGGGGAGGGTCAATATTATGTATGGAGGCGAAACAGAAATCAGAAAAAGGGAGGTGGTGTAATGGTGTTAACAAGGAAGGATGTGGTAGTAGGGAATGTGGAAAAAGGAGAAGGAATGGCAGAGGTGTTGACGGTAGAGTTGGTGATGAAAAAAGGAAGAATAAGAGCCTTAGTACTCGTATACGTTCCACCTAAGACAAATTCCTGGGGGAGAGAAGAGTATGGAGACATGATAAGAGACACAAGCAAATGTTTAAAGAATACGATGGAAAATTGTGAGAACATAATTTTGATGGGAGATTTTAACTGCAAAGAAGTTTGCTGGGAAGAATGGTATACTGAAGGAGGAGAAGACTCATGGGGTGGTACATTGTTGGATTTGGTAATGAATGACTCAGTGGATTAAAGAGAACACAAGATTCAGAGGTAGCGAAGAACCATCAAGACTAGGCCTACTATTGACGAAAGAACTGGAAGTAATTAGTAAAGTAAATTATCAGTGCCCACTTGGAAAGAGTGACCATGTACTTATTGAATTTGAAATACATGATAGCAAAAAAGAGGGGAGAAGAGAAGAACACAAGAAAGGAAGATACAATTATGGAAAAGCAGACTTTGACGGATTAAGAGCATTCTTCGGAGAGACAGACTGGAGTAATTTCCATGCAGCAACGAGTACCCAGAAAAAATGGGATGAGCTCATCCGAATTTACACCGAAGGAATAAATAGTTATGTTCCAAGGATAGTTATCAGAGAAAAGAAAAAAAATGAATGGTTTAACAGAAAATGTGAATTAGCAAGACTAGAAAGAGAAAAAACATGGAATAGTTGGAGGAAAAAAGGAGGTATCAACCTTTGGGAGAAGTACAAAACAACTAGAAATGAATATGTAAGAATCTGAAGAGAAGAAGAAAGTAACTATGAGAGGAATATAATAGAAAAATGTAAGAACCAACCAAAACTTTTCTATAGATATATGAATGGAAAAAGGAAAAACTAGGAAGGAATAGATAAGCTGAAGGTAGAAGGCATAGTCTACGAAGATGCATTACAACAGGCTGAGGTGATGAATAAGGGCTTACAGACTGTATTTACAAGAGAAAGTGAATTTAAAACGAAAAATATAATAGCAAAAGAATATATAATGGAAGACATAAAAGTAGACGTAATAGAAGTAAAAAGGCTAATGGAAAGTCAAGATGTGAGAAAAGCCCCGGGTCCAGATGGAGTGTCGAACTGGATTATGAAAGAGTGCAATAACCAACTAGCAGGAAAGTTAGATAGTGTAATAGAGAGTTCACTCAAGGAGAGCAGAGTCCCGCTTGATTGAAAAAGAGCAAATATTGTGCCAATTCACAAAGGAGGAGACAAAGAAGAACCATTAAATTACAGGCCAGTATCATTAACAAGTGTAGTGGCAAAAATGTGTGAAAAAATTGTGAAGGACAGATGGTTGAAATATTTGGAAGAGACAAACACACTCGCAGGTGGCCAGTTTGGATTTAGAGGAGGAATGTCATGTACAACGAATTTATTAAGCTTTTACTCGAGAGTGATCGATGTGACACAGGAAAGAGAGGGGTGGGTCGATTGCATATACTTGGACCTAAAGAAGGCATTTGACAAGGTACCTCACAAGAGACTACTCTGGAAGCTAGAACATGTAGGAGGATTGAAGGGTGGTTTGCTGAAGTGGATGGAAGACTTTTTGAGCAACAGAGAGATGAGAACAGTAATAAAAGATCAGAAGTCAGAATGGTGCAGTGTGATAAGTGGAGTTCCTCAAGGATCAGTATTGGCCCCAGTGATGTTATTGGTCTATGTAAATGATATGACAGAGGGAGTGAACAGTTATATGAGTTTATTCGCTGATGATGCTAAATCACTAAGAAAAGTAGAAAGTAAAGAGGACTGTGAGGATTTACAAAAGGATCTAGATAAGATTTTCAGATGGAGTCAATTATGGGAAATGGAGTTTAATGCTAAAAAGTGTAAAGTGATGGAAGTGGGCAGTAGCAAAAAGAGACAGAGAGAAATGTATTCGATGGGAAATTAATGGATAAAAAATAATCAAAACAAAGGTCGAAAAAGATCTGGGAGTATGTATAACGGACAATTTATCACCTGAGAAGCATATAAACAAGATCACAGGAGATACATATCAGTTGCTGAGGAATATAAGAATGGCATTCAAATATCTGGATGAAGAGATGATTAAGAAATTGATAACATCTTTGATTCGACCAAGGTTGGAATATGCGGCAGTGATTTGGTCACCACATAAAAAGAAGGATATAAGGAAGATTGAGAGAATACAAAGAGCAGCCACAAAAATGGCTCCAAGCCTGAGAGATTTACCATATGAGGAAAGACTTTCAAGACTAAAACTCCCAACTCTTGAGAAAAGAAGAGAAAGGGGAGATTTTATAGCAGTGTATAGAGCATCAATGGGTCTGGAAAATATTGATAGAGAAGATCTGTTTGTGTGGGACGATAGAAGTACAAGAGGTCATGAGAAGAAATTGAAAAGGACAACATGCAAGAGGGACATAAGAAAATACAGCTTCCCGTATAGAATCATAGAAGCCTGGAACAACCTTGATGCAAAAGTGATTAATGCAAGAACTATTCACGACTTCAAAGGCAAACTGGATAATAGTAGATTTGGAGACGGGACAGTACGAGCATAGCTCTTTTCCTGTATGTTACAACTAGGTAAACACACATACACGTGTGTGACCAACTTAATAAGCTTTTACTCAAGAGTAACTGATACAACACAGGAAAGAAAAGAAATGGTTGGGTAGATTGTGTACGAATATCAACGTATATCTAAAAGAACGCATTTGATAAAGTTCCACATGAGAGGCTACTTTGGACATTGGAAAATATAGGAGGAATCAAAGGGATGATCAAAACCTGGATAGAAAGTCTGATATCAGAGAGGAAGAGAAATTAAAACAGTAGTAAAGGAGGAAAAGTCTGAATGGAGAAAGATATTTAGTGGGGTACCACAAGGATCAGTGTTGGCACCAATAATATTCACGATTTACGTCAATGACATGACGGAGGAAATAAATAGTTATATTAGTCTATTTGCGGATGATGCAAAACTATTAAGAGAAATAAAAAGCTATAAAGATTGTGAAACACTACAAAATGACCTGAACAAGATCTACGAACCTAGACTTAACCTAGTGTTAACAAAAGGTATAGCCCTAGCAAATGAGATCAATTATGAGTGCCCCATCGGAAAGTGACCATATAATCTTAGAAATGGAAACGGAAGAGGACAAAAAGGAGGACGATTAATTGTACAAAAGGAGCAGAAGAGACTTTTGGAAAAACTAACATGGAAGAGCAAAAAAAATACTATGAGGAAATTGATTGGGAAGAAATGAAAGGAGTGACCGATGTGCAAGTGAAATACAACATTTTTCTCAGCATTATGAAAAAGGAGTTGAAAAACATGTTCCACTATATACACCAAGAGAAAAGGGAAAGAAAGAATGGTTTAATGGAAGATGTGAGAGGGCAAAGAGAATAAGGGATGAGGCATGGAAAAGAGTAAAGAGAAATCGGACACAAAGAAATAAAGAAGACTATAAATTAGCAAGAAATGAATAAATTATAAATCAAAGCAATTGATAGCACACATATCCAACCATTCCTTAACAACTTTTGCCCTGTGACATGGGGCACCGTCCTGCATAAAAGTTTCTGCACTACACTTGTCATAGCAGGATTCAAGATTGTCATGCAGGATGTCTAAATATCGCTCATTGTTCACAGTAACACCTTTTTCAAGAAATACGAGGTTACCCACTCCATAATATGAAAAACAAGCCCACACCATGAGATAATCTGGGTGTCTTACTCTCTCCACGGTGTACCGAGGGTCGTGTCGGTATGAATTCTTGGGTTGGCTCACTTTTGCAAAGTTAGGTCCTGTCACTGTAAAGACACTTTCATCCGACCATAATATGCATCAAACTTTCTCAAGAGGCCAGTCTTTGTGTTCTTTAGCAAAAGTGAGTCGCTTTATCTTGTGATGATGAGTCAGGAGTGGTTTTACAGCGGCAGATCTTGAAAATATGTAGTCCAAGATCACGTAGCACATAACGCTGCACAGTTCTCACTGACACATTACCCAGTAAGGCAGGATTGTTTTCCTTAACTGCAAGTTCTGTGCTTGTTGGTTTGACATTCAGCTGCCTTTTTATAACATGTAAAGTCTTTGAGTTACATTTCCTTGGCTGTCCACTCTTCGCTAAGTGTGTAGGCGACTCTCCGTCCAAGGCATCACGACAACGTTCTAGCCACTGCTCAACTGTCCTTATTGCAACTCCTGTCTGATCCACGATATCTTTTGCACCAAACCCAGCTCTATGGAAGGAACATATGGATCTTATAGTATCCTGGGATATAATACGCCGAGAAGCCATGAAACAATAAACGATTGCAGTTTGAAAATATCCTCGTAACTAATGACGCAAAAACAGAAACAGGGCGTGCACTCTCACTGTCATCCAAGACTGCACTGACTTGCTTAAATTTAACGGTCATACCCCCTGCGATGTTGCTAAGTTGCCATGTCATCAATTTTTTAATCTCGCTTGCTCTAGTTGCGCAAAAAACCAATTGACAGTGGCCAATGCATCATGACGACCTGCCTAGACCGCCACAACATTTGGCGGCCACTGTATATCATATCAAAATCTTCCTCCAGCAGTCTGTAATCCTCCTTTTCCACCATCTTTGTAATTTTAACATTAATTGCAAACAAGCTCATGTAACTCTTCAAACCGACTGCCATGTCAATATAAATCTGGGACGTATCAGTTGCTAACACCGAGTCTTGCGACACTCCACTCTTCACACTTCTCCACCCTGACGCACAGTCTATTATCACAGTTCTCATCTGTCTCCCTTTTAGGAAGACTTTCTATTTAATTTTGAGTACATTCTCATTCAGTTTTCCTTCATACCCAAATTTTCCATAACGATCTTATTTGGGGTACCTTGTTGAACGATTGCTTCAAAATCCAAGTAAGCACAGTCCACCCATCCATCTCTTACTTGTACTACATCAATCACTCTTGAGTAGAAGCATTGCAGATTTGAGACACAGGACCTCCCATCTTTTTTTGTTTATATATTTATATTTATATATTTATTATTTTTTTTTTTTTTCCTTTCTATAAAAGGGGACTCACCAAGGGCAAGAACAAAAATAAAGCAAAAATCCCTCGGAGTGCCAGTCCCCATAAATCAGATAGTATGAGACTTCAAAGAGGTGGGCCAATTTAGTATGGGAGGTGTCTTGTCAATCCTCTCTTGAAAGAATAAATTGTAGGAAGTTGGAAAAATAAAAACAGGAAGAGACTTCCAAAATTTTACCAGTGAAAGGGATAAAAGAGTGAAGATGCTGGTTAACTCTTGCATTAGTAAGATACATAGAATTGGGATGAAAGTAGTCTATTTGACATGAAACTCATTTTCTCTCCAAATACTTAACCCATCTGTCTCTTCCTGTCTTCTCACATGAATTCCCTACTACGTACAATTATAAAAAAAAAAAATTGGTCTGTAATGAAGCGAGTCCTCCTTGTTTCCCCCTTTATGTGTGGGGACAATAGATTCTTTCTTACCACCCTTGAGGTACTTTACCTTCCCTCAGAGAGCATGCAATCAGACTGTGCACTTTGTCCACCAATGGCTCTCTACATTCCTTTCAAATCCTGTCAGAGACCATCTGGATCTGGGGGTTTTCTTACATCTTGGGGTTCCAATAATTTCAGAATTTCCTGCGTTTCCACTCATCACTATCACTTAGCACTGAGCCTCTTTTCACACCCTCTCCGTCCAGAAATTAATTTACTTGGCAAAATTCTTGAAAGCACTAATTCATAATTTCAACTTGTGTTACTGGTTTATTGCAAACCATCCTATGGTCCTATATATGTATGGGAAACCATCCTATGGTCATGGTTACTGACTTGCCATGTTCACGTCTCACAATAACTGGCTTCAAGTATTTCAACTCAATATGATCACAGTAATTACTGTAAAGTGGATGAGTATAGCCCTAATGTGTGCACTTTTTACACTTATTGTAGTTGTTCTTTAATATTAAGTGATGGAAACCCGTACTCCATCACTGCCATGCCTTGTGTATCAGAATACGTATAAGCCTGAAAAAGAAAATACAGTTATTTTTACCTGCAACTTGTGGTGAATTCCACAAAATTGGCTTTGACCAAGAAAATGGGGTCAAGTTTTACATCAGATACTCTTTATGTATACATTTTCAGTAATTAAATGGGAACAACAGTAATATGCTAGTAGGAATTTCAAGGAACATTTTCCTATTTAATACATCAAAACACTTTGTCTGGGAGATCTGCTGATTTATCATAATTCATCAGTCTTATTAAACTTGAAATGTATCAGTTATCAGTGAGTGGCCCTTTTATTAAAGTTAACATAAAGCAAAGATTTTACCCGGTGAATAATGGTTTAATTTCTTGATTGTTGCAAAAATAGCTCATTCATTACAAAGTACTTATTCTCCAAACTATACTTTATTGCTATGCAGTTATTGATATTGCTGCTCTGTGCACACCATAACAGTCCTGCAACCAGCCATCAAATTCTTCAGTTATAGCTTTGTAAAGCATCATAACATTATTGCTTTTTATTTATTCGTCTATCTATCTTTAATGTTTTTTGTCATCTGGTTTTATTGTTAAACAGGTAGAGTTGTTCACTTATTGAGTTACTTAATTCATATGTAAAGCTGCATTTTAGTGCCTTATTTTTTATGCTTTGAATTTATATCTATTATTAACACATTTCAAATTGCATCTTGGAAACATACCTATTTAAGGTCTAATTTTTTGTCTGATTATTTTGATATTTGTTTGTGAATTATAGAAAATGTGATGGTGCGTGCATTCATACCTTTAATTTCTATATAAAAAACTGAATCATTGAGATGCATACATGAAATATTTATGGTCTCCATAGTAGCATTTGTTTACTTAAGGATTCATAAATTTCTTAGTAAGCTTTACTGACAATAAACTACTTCAGATTATCAACATAAATGACATAACAGTACATCAAGAAAAAACTCAAAATGATGATATCGTACTTATGTATCATTCCACAAAAAAAAAAAATTATAATGCTGACGGTCCAGGCCTTTAAATAATGTTATATGTAAACCCTTTAAAGGATGAAATATAAGACAAGTGCATCCCTGCCCCCAACTGGCTCTTCTTAGATAGAGAGGCTGGAAGTGGTGTGTGTTTAGAATGTAGTGAATGTGGGTGTTGGAAGGCATTCTGCTCTGTTCTGTGGTGGCCCTGCCTTGTGTTGCTAAGATAGAAACGTACAATAACACTGGTCCTGTTGCTCCTTCCTGCCTCCTCCATCCCTCGTGTGTGGGAACCTCAACGGCTTTAGACTGGAGGTGAGCCCTGCCGAACCTGCCCGTGTTCGAGCCTTCTCTGTGGGGTCGCGTGTCAGCCTCAGGCTTGGGGGTGGCAGAGCTGGCCAGGTGACAAGTGGCACATTAGGAGCCACTTCTGCTTCCATCACCGAATTTTCTCCTTCTATTAAGGAGAAGGGCAAACAAGTTAAAAGCAAATCAACAAGGTAGGGTTGCAGTGACTGCATAAGAAAGTTTGGTTTTAACCAAGAGACAGTAGCATCTGTGTCAGGCTAAGGAGGATCTGTGTTTGTTGGTGAGGCATTGGTATGATGTTTGTTGTTGACTCTGCTGGAGGATCTCCACTAAGGTGCCGACAGTTCAAGGTCGCCAAGTGCCAAGGTTCATAGTGGCAACACACAGCAGGAGTTAGTGCTAAGAATAGAGTAGAAAGTCGTGCATCTATTTCAAGATGAACTTTATTGTGTTTTAATGCATTTTATTCATACATATACATGAATTCATGTCTACTGGAGATCAGAAACTTTACTTGGTGTTGTGGTGAGGCTTTTGTCAGCATGGGTCATGACATATTAATAGCATGGTTCTTATCATGCTGCAAGACACTTGTCCAGAATCAAATGTCTGGAAATATTGACATGTTTCATGAGTTTAGAATATATATGTATAATGTATATACATCTAGACCAGCATTGCTATTTAGTGACATTGATGGTAAGTATAACCTTGATATTAGGATGCTTGTGATCATTTTGATGTTGCTAAGTCTTATTTTTAGTTAATATCACTGGTTATCTCCAGCATTTACACTGCCTTTAATAAAGTAGAATGTATAGTTTACAATTATTCATAGCAAGATGTGAAATATGCTTTCTAAATTATGTATAGTTTTCTTGGTCGCACATTATGTATAAGACAAGTTTCATCAGTGAATACATGTGATAATGTAAAGTTTGCATCTATATTCAGTAGGTATATGCAAAATAACAGCATTCAAATTATCAAACATATTTCATCGTTAAAAACAATCTGTTTACATTTATACTGCTTGTATTTAAAAATTATTTGAAGTATTATAAATAAAAAAAATTCAAACCTTTGAAAAAACTAATATTGACCATTTTTGTTTCAGTGCTCCAATATTAGGGTCATCTCCAATCTCCAATTCCTGGTCTGGGACTCCTGGAACCTTCTTCCGGGGTTTCCTCCAAGCCCGAAGTCAGGAACGTAATGAAGACCTCATGGAGTTTGACTTCTCAAAGAACAAGAGCTGTGACAGTATATCTGCTGAGAAGGAGAAGAAGAGTAGCAGCTTTGAAAGTATTAAGAGAACTTTAACAGGTCATAGGCATCGCTCCAACTCTAAATCCTCAGGAAATGGTAGATCATCTGTATTTGATTCCATAAAGCGGGACAAGAAAAAATCAGAGAGTGAGTTATCTAACAAAAGCTCTGAGCTCTCAGAAAGAAATCGTTTATGCGAACTAGAAATCAACCCAAGTCCTCATCGAAAAACCTCAGATTCCCTTGATGGCTACCTCCCAATGAAGCCTGCCATCCCCTCTCAGTCTCTTTGTACCTCAGAATATGTTGACATGAGTAGCAAAGAGTCCCTGAATCGACATTTTCCAGAGAGATATTTAGAAATATCAGGAGGGAGTGATAGGTTAACTTGGTCTTCTTCAGGAACACATGAGGATTATGTAGATATGAGTCAAGGGAAGGGATTGGGATTACTTCCAAGCACTCCAGTTTCCTCATGCTCCACAAATTCAAATAGCTCATCTTCCGCTGGTGCTAGAGTCAGAAAGATTTCGTCCACTCTAAATCCAATGTCTTCCCAATCCAATTCTCACATGGACGAGTACATGTCTGTAGACCTGCATAGCAATTTTGAACCTTCTTTGCATTCCCATGATGGAGAAAAACAGAGAAAGAAAGATAAGAAAAATATGAAACGAAAGTCATTCAAAGATAGTTCCAAGAAGAAGAAATCTGAGCCTATTAGTGTAACAGGAAGGAGTGGTGATGGGGAGGGAGTTCATGAAATCACCAAGAAGGGCACAAGCCCTTTATCATCACTTTCCACTCTTTGGGGGCGGAAGAACTCGTCAGGCACTACGCCTCCAAAGACCCCTCTCTCTCCTACTGGCAGCCCATTGCCTAAATCAAGTCGAGGAACGCCTAGTCCATTTTCGAGTCTTACTCGAAATAAAAATCGGGATGACAGAGACAGTCATAAAGAGAGTGGAAGTAAAGAAAGCTTGGGAGGAATGACCTCTGTCGTGAGTTCAGGCATTGGTACGAGATGCATCAAAGAATCTAGTAAGGAGGCTGAGGAAAGTGCCATAGCAGGTGATAGCTCAGGCATCACTACATCCTCACAAACAGTTCCTAACATTAATGAACCACTGAGTAAGCAAAAAGATTGCAGTAGTAGTGGTTGTAAGAGATCTTCAGGTTTATTTGAAACGTCTCAAGGAGATGCCAAGGAGGATAATCAGGCAACTGGTGTCACAGAATCATCTGGTCAGAGTGTGGCAGGTGTCACTCAACCACCAGCCTCTAGTGCCAATGATCAAGGGGCATATGTAAATTTGGCACCAGCTACCTGTGAAAAAAACTTGTCAATAGAAAGCAGACAACGGAAATCGTCTGATATTTCGGCATCATCAGATTACATGAATATATCTCCATTAGGCCCCAGTAAATCCTTAGAGAGTGACACTCATCAATCTCGTGAATATGTCAACATGTGTCCTGGGGGGCATCCTGAACCTGCTCAAACTACTTCTCTCGCAACTTCTCAGCCTCATTCTCCTTCTAACAGTGAAACATCTCCCACATTAAAGTCCAATGACTTTGAGAAAAGTGATAAGGAAGATACCCCTAACACAGGATCTAATGCCTTTAGGCAACAAAATCGAAAAGATTGTAAAAGGTTGAGTGTCAGCTGTACAGCAGAATCAGAGTGTAGCAATGAAGAAAGTGGGTACTTGCTCATGACTCCTGGACAGCCATCACCTAAGCCTTTGTCCCCTCAAGCAGTTACTCACAGGCCAGACATTCCTCCAAGTCATCTTGGTGACCATTCAAACTCAAGCCTCACAGCCACTCTTGAACGACTTAATCTAAACTCAGGAGCAAATAATGGAACTGAACGTTGTCGGAGTCACAGTGGTCCAGGAGCCCCAGAAGGAAGTGCTGTTAGTAATGAGGTGCGTGTGAAGAAGCAGCTGTCAGAGCCCAGGGCTGGGTCAAGTAGTACAGGTAGCAGTGAAAGGGCAGCATCAGCTTGTTCCTCTCCAGTGTCATATTCACCACCTACTTCACCAACTCTGGGTGGTTCTGTTTCCTCAGTGTCCTCCTTAAGTGAAGGGGGTCTTTCCTCGGCATCATCCACATGTACTGTGGTTAATGTTGGGGTGGCAAAGAGGGAGGGGCTATCCAGTGGGGCAAGCAGAGTTCAGGAGACACCAGGAGATTCAACAGTGCATTCCACTGCTCCTGCTGCATCCAGTCAGCAGTCTCTAAGTGCTGTTGGTAGTAGTGGTAGTAAAGACAGTGGACTTAATTATGTGTCACTGGATCTTGGTCCTGCTAAAAGTGTGGGTGTGAGGCCCTCTCCTCGAACTACACGTCGAGCTGTGAGTGGGAGCCCAGCTCAAAGCACGACCACCCAGGAGCCAGTAACAGAAGATGAAGATGAACCTCTCAGTTATGCTCAAATAGATTTCACGAAGAGTGAGGGTTTGCGAACCACCTCACTCTCCCGTGACCATCGACACTAACACATTTTCCTCCCTGTACATTAGGTCAGAGTGTTTTGTCTATTTATCTTTTTTATCCAGGGCACATGAAGTTTGTATATTGTGGAATATAAGCTCACATTAACTGTTATTGACCTCTGAGATTGTCTTTAATGTGCACACTGACTTTAAGAGTTTCTATATAATAATGTGAGGGTGATGTTTTTTATAAAAAATTGAAGTAGAAGTATGTAGTGCTCCCTTTTAAATATTTAAGATATTTTGATATGTAAATGTCTAAATATTTAGATGCTTGAATATTTTGATATTTGAATATTTACATATTTGATATTGTTACCAATTCATAAGAAATGTTAACTTATTTACTGCAGCTGCAAGATATTAAGTAGTTTTTTGTTCATTGTTTTGTGGCTGGTGTGCATTTGTTACCCATCGAAATTTACTTTTGAAAAAGTATTTGGATCTACATTCCAGCAATGATGTGTTTCATAGGCCTCTTATTCAAGTGTCATAGAGCTCTTTCTGTTCTGCCTGTTAGCTTCTGCCAGAATGTATCAAGAGACATTAAAGTAAACTCAAATGGTGTATTTCTGTATAAGAGTGGCAAATAATGTGAGAATTTGATTGTTAATACAAAGTAGGTGTTCTTTATAGTAATATACAAGAATGCTAACTGTTACTGAGTAAGTGTTCCTGTTGAGTAATGTATTGGAATGATACTCTGTATTCACAGCAATTGAAAAAATATTGTAGTAGCATGTAACAGCAGACATGAATTGCATTGAGATTAATTTTCAACTTTCATGCCATCGTTGAAGGGTGGGTGTTTCATCATGATGATTTTAAGAAATTAGATTGTTCCTACATTCAACAACTCGCCGACGGTCTCAAATTCTGTACATTTTTCAGCCAGTGAATAGTATTGTGGTAATTGTATTTTGTAAAGAATATTTCATTCCAAAACAAAAATCTTATTTTCAGCATTCTTCTTTCATGCGTGAAATTTGAATGGAAGGCAGTATCAATTATGAAGTACAGTTGAGCCTCACTTAACATCGTGGTTACATTTCTGAATACCGCAACGTTAACTGAAACGACTTTAAGTGAAACCAAAAAAAGTGGTTTGACTAGTCTAGAAGTAGTAGTCTAAACACATAGTGTTCATAGACATTAAAGTACTATAATAACGATAGCCCTTATATACATCCGTTTTCTACAAGTACCATAGGTTTCTACATCATTTTCTCTACCCTATGTTGGGTCATTAAAGTAATCGTCTAGACCCATTTTTTCTTTGCATAATTATGTTGAATGATCATTCAAAATACCCAATCCACAAAAAATTATTCATTTCCATGCCTTATTTCCCTAAAAACATGACTTTTGTAAAAAGCGCGGGAAAAACCAGAGCCCCATTCCAGCCGTGGCGGGAAACATGCTGGTGACGTCACTTGGGGAGGCCTCCCAGCCCTGCGCTAATACAAATACATATAGACTCAGAAAAAAATATAGTACAGTAAACCCACTCGTATTCGGACTAATTGGGCCAAGGAGTGGTCCGAGTAATGCAAGGATCCAAATAATGCAGGGATAAAATAATAATAAAAAAAGAATCTAGGTGAATATAGAAAATTTCTAAGTCATGCAAATATCAATAAACATAAGATAAATCATGTAAATAAATAAATTACAGTAAAAATACACCATACAGTAATGTACAGTACTATCAGTCCTACGTCTGGCAGCGGCAGCCGGCAGCAGTATCATGATGGCGGAGATTTCCTCCTCTTTCTTGGTGTTGTCTGTAGGGCTGCGAGGACCCCTTGAGGAGCCCTATGATCCCTGGTGATATCCTATGATGCTATCACAGGTGTGGTAGCTGACCTGTCTTCTTCAGGAAGGCACAGGTGAGGTGGATGACAGCGTGTTGTCCTGAGAGGTAGGCAGGGCGCCAGGTGGGGCAGGTCGCTCGCCAGCAGGGTGAGCAGGGTTTTACGTCATTACTAGTTATTATACATCGTAGTGATTATGGTGGATCATATATACACGCGTCATTATTTAGGTCAGTGTAGTACCGCGTGTCACCTTGAATAAGGGTTATTTAAAGGTGTTGAGGTGGCGAGGTAGCCAGTGATGGGGAAACATTCTTGCCACGGCCAGCCCGTAACACTAACGGAAAAAGTGTCCGTGTGACATGACCTTTAAAGGCCGTGTCAAACGTCTTGTTGACTTGTGATTGGTCGAGAAGTTTTAGAAACAGTTTGTCATTGGCTGGTGACTGATGACAAGTTTGATGACGTCATTACTCGCCCAAGCCAGTCAGGCCCTTCCTACCTGTTAACTACCTAACGAGGAAGGCTTGCAGGATACGGTAGTAAGGGCAGGTATTATCTAGGCGGTGGGAGAGCGGGTGGTAGCTGGAGATACGACCTCCGTTGCTGGATCTGGGTCCAAGGCTCAATGGCCTCAGATCACTCGCCAATACAACATTTGGACACAACAAAGAAACCACAATTACAGTATACAAAGAATATGCTCAGTGATGGATCATAAATGCTCTGCCTGGCTGCCTGGGCCTCTAACCTCACTGACTCACATCATGACACACTACCTTATCCTAAAAAAAAAAAGAAGAAAATTAAGTTAAAAAAGAAAAAAAAAAAGAGGAGGAGGTCCAAATAATGTCTAAGTCCGAATAATGAGGGTCCGGATACGAGAGGGTTTACTGTACTTGAAGAATTTTGGGTGTTTCTGATATTTTTTTTTTGCGATATGGCATATACTTGCATCCTGTATGGGTGCAGCAAGAAAGCTGTGCCTTTCCAGAGAGCTTAACACCTATTTCCAAGCTATACGGCGACGATATATGTGTGCAGACGTGTGGAGCGGCGGTGAGTAGCGGGCGGTGTGCTCAGATTGTCTTGCTCAGGCTCAGATTGTCTCGCTGAGCAAGACAATCTGACAACACCACCCGCTACTCACCGCCGCTCCACACGTCTGCACACATATATCGTCGCCGTATAGCTTGGAAATAGGTGCTAAGCTCTCTGGAAAGGCACAGCTTTCTTGCTGCACCCATACAGGATGCAAGTATATGCCATATCGCAAAAAATATATATCAGAAACACCCAAAATTCTTCAAGTACTATATTTTTTTCTGAGTCTACGTGTATTTGTATTAGCGCGGGGCTAGGAGGCCTCCCCAAGTGACGTCACCGAGACGTCGTCCGTCGTCTGCTGGTCGTCAGTTGTGTTTTGAGAGCTCGGGGAATTTACAGATTTTGAATGCGGATCATTAAAAAACGGGTGACTGGATGCAAAAAGTAACAACATATTGTTGATATACTCGATAATGGCTATATTATGACAGCATTAAATCAGGAATGATGAAATGGTCTGGATGATTACTTTAAGAAAACAAACCTGTTTGCTTGTCAAACATCAAAAAAGGTTTAGATTTATCTATCTATATATTTTTTTTCTGGCGACGTGAAAACAAAACTACGTCAAGTGAGGTTTGACTATGTTGATATTTAGTAGGACAACTACACCTGGTGTGGCACCAAATCATCGAATGGCCACTCTTCATCTGATGTAACACAGCTGCCCCCTTTCTATGACGCACCTGTGAGACATGATAATCTCAGCAGCAATGCAGTCAAGGGATAAGGAAGTGGAACAATAGACCTTGATACTCCATGTCATATTTTCAAGCTCAGTTTGTGCCATGTTCAGGATATTCCAAGCATAAACTGATGGTGAAGAAGGCCCTCTCACATTTAGAACTGTATTCTGCCTTCTAGGTGTGGGTATTTTTCCCCATTCATCATATGCAAATCATTCTGGGTCTGAGTATGCTCAAGAAAGTTAATTCCTTTTCCATTCCTCAATGTTTGGAGCAAGGCATGATTATTGTATTCCTCTCAACCCATATGTCTCTTATATCTTGTTTCTCACAATTTTCTTCTCCGTGAGTCTTTTCTTGGATGGAAGACTTGCCCAGCCCTTCACAACACTCATATATGGGTAGTCATTGAGTTTCTTCCATGTAGAATACTTGCAGTCAGCAACAGCACTTGTATGAATAGTCATACTTGCTGTGTCAACACAGCCATGGGATGGTATTCGTATGCCTGGCAGCAGTACACGTAATTTCAAGGGTACCAGTTGCATCATTTAAGTACATTTATACTATGCAAAACAGGTAAAATCATGTATTCTGATTTTGGCAGCCTTCTCATTTACTTTTCCAATTACATTCCGTGTCACTTACAATAATCCATTCAATTTTTACTAGTAAATAAGATTTTGTGAGTTTTTAATAAGCTAGTTTTTCATTGTATCATACAAATCAAAAGGCATAGAAATACTTCCAGGCTGAGTATACATGAATACCAACATAGTGACTACTTAAATTTAACTGTAGATTGATTTGTTGGTCATATATGAATAAAGAATAAATTATAAGTAGGACTGCAACCATGAATTGCCACACAAAACTTGTATGGCGCCTAAGTCATAAAATGAAATGAAAATGAAAGAGTTGTTGAAAATAGGAATGCAAATTTTGTTTATTCATGAATTACAGATAAATATTTTGGCATAAGTGACTTAGTAACACCTACCAGATGAATTTACTTATTAATGACCATTTGCAGCATAATTTTGTCTTAAAATCCTGAAGTAACAAATATTTAGCCTAACAGTGAGAAGGTTCTTATCCTTATTATAAGGAATTATCCAGTTTCCTATAATTGTTGCAAACAAGTGAGTGTGTTTTAAGTAAATGTAGACCTATGCATAGCTAGGCAGTACTAAAGCTACTAATTTATTTAATTCATCCGTCTTTGACTATTTGATTGTATGAATTATTTGGCTCTATAAGAATGGCAGGTGTTAATGCTCTCATTGAGAATAACAATTATTCCTTTACTATGTGATGTAAGGAATTCATCAGACTTTGTAAACTTGCAGTTATATATATTATATATATATATATATATATATATATATATATATATATATATATATATATATATATATATATATATATATATATATATATATATATATATATATTACAATGCCGGACTTACAGGATGGGGCCCACGGGGCCTGGGCCCTGGGCCTTCCAGGAGCCCCCCCCCCACTAAACACGGCAATTTGACATTTGAACTTATTACCTAACCAAATAAACCAAAAAGTCAAATATCTTTCCATCCACTACCCCCAAACCCCACACCCTCTGACAATCTTCTGCTTTAAATTCATACGTAAATGTACCTACTTCCCATTCATATTTTCAAGGGAGCCGAAAAGGCAAAACATCAATGCACTCCAGCCCCATTTAGCTGTTTTATTTCCTCCCTTTGGTTACATTTTTCCAATCGCTTTGACTTGATTATTGATAACATTAATTTCTGAGTATCATGGGTCATCAAGAGGGAGTCAGATCATGCGAGCAAGTATATCGTTGCAACAGTGCATGGGTTAAAATGTTTTTCATTTAGCACCATGCTAATTTGATGCTTGTGAAGGGCCCCCCACCAAAACAGGCCTAAAGCCTCCTACATCCTAAATCAGGCACTATAATATATATATATATATATATATATATATATATATATATATATATATATATATATATATATATATATATATATATATATATATATATATATATATATATATATATATATATATATATAATATATATATATATATATATAATATATATATATATATATATATATATATATATATATATATATATATATATATATATATATATATATATATATATATATATATATCATTAATAAGATTACATTTTTTCTTGAAAGAATGACAAGGCAATTTTCAGTAGTTTTGTATGCATGTCTTGTAACTCCTTCAGGAGGGAGATAGTATATGTTTTGAAATTATTATTTTCATGCCAGCTAATTCAGACATGTGAATGCATGGAAAGCTTGATACATGATTCGTTCTGTGAATTATAGTACAAATGTAGCACTACTCTGAGTGTGTGCATCCATCCCGTTGAAGCCTGTGAATTTCACCCAAAGATACATATTTTGCGGACTTCAAAGATAATTTTTTCTATACATGTATGTTTGATGTATACTCTCAAATCACAATCTTATTTCAGATTGATTTCATAAACTTGATTTAGTTGTTAAATGGTATTATAAAAGTAAGAAATATGCATAGAGCAGTAACCATTCTCTCGATGGAATCTACTTCTGCATTTAACTTATATTCAGTATACGTCCCATTTAACTGAAATATTAGTATAACATGGTAGATATTTGGAGAACCTGACAGATATGCTCCTCATACAGGAAATGGGTGCTAAGCTCTCTGGAAAGGCACAGCATTCTTGCTGCATCTATAAAGGATGCAAGTATATGCCATATCGCAAAAAAATGTAATATTATAACAAACCGCCAATATTCTTAAAGTACTATGTTTATTGCCTGTGTTTACATGCTATTGTTCGGCGGGAGCTTGCCGCGTCTCCCTTTCATGACGTCATCGAGTCATGCTGCGTTGTCTGCTAGTCGCCAGGAGCATTTTGGGAGCTCGGGGAATTTACAGATTTTGATTGCGGGTTATTTAAAAACAGGTGACTGTATGCAAAAAGTGACAACATATTGTTGATATATTCGATAATGGCTATACTATTTTGACTGCATAAAATCAGGAATGATGAAATGGTCTGGACGATTACTTTAAGGAATATAAACCATGTTACCATTATTCAAATAGTTTATCGTCTTTAGACATGCATGAAGATAATATTTCTACTCAAGTAGAATGTACGTTTGTATACTTTTATTTCTCTCTAACCCACCTTTTTAACAAGACCGTGAGTATATAAAAACCCTTAGTTTTGTTGGCTGAAAACCTGATAAGCAACAAAATACTCAAATTTTGCTTATTTTGGTCAGATTAACAAAATATTGGTCACTAGAAGCCTCACACCCGCTGCAAAACATGTATCTTGAATGACATTCACAAGCTTCAAGGGGGATGCACGCACTCAGTTTAGTGGTCCATTTACAGCATTCTAAAAAAAAGAAAGCACTCTGTGAGAACTGAGATCATACTCATTTTAAGTAATACTGAACATTCTTGAGACTAAAAGGTGCATTTAAGCACAAAAAATTGCTTATTAGTGGAAGGATAAGGTAGACTTCAATTTTTGTGTGTGGTTTTAAGCTCAAATGCAAGGTATTTGTGATTGCTATGCTGTGTATGAGATATAAATGCCGTGGCATCTGAAGAGAAGGACTGCTGGAATTTCTTTAATGGCAACTACTTGGTTGTCTTAATAAGGCAAAGAGGCAACACTGAATTGGTGTTTCAACAGCTTGCTTCCATAGACTTTTTCTGAAAATGAGGATATACCTATAATAAACTTATATGAAGACTGTGTCTAGAAAAATGTATACATGGGAATACCATGTCCAGACCAATATGGATTTTTTTAAAAGATGTATGAAATAAGAGACAGCTTTATAATATTTCCTATACTATGAAGTTTTTAATGAAATGTTATAGCCTTTACTGTATTGGTGATACATTGAAAGTGGTTTCTCCTCTGTTAAACTTAAAAGTCAATATTTTGGGATAGTCTTTACTATTAGCAGCTAAAATCTTCATGCTGCTCTGGCAGTAATTCTTTCATTACCCAGTGGCATGAGTGTTTGAAATCTTAGTCAAGTTTTTAATTCATTTGTTTATTTATTTATCATAATATCAGAATAAACATGAATACTTAATCCTGTCGATGGATAGAATTTCATGCATTGTGAAAAAAGTTGTAACATGTACAGCATTTACTTATCATTGTATAGTAACACTTAAGTAAACATGTTTTACGTACAGAATGCTCCATATGTCTTGAAACTAGTGATACATTAATCAGTAAGGTATGTATTCTTGAATGATTTTCAATCGGTGTTACCAGGTTTGCTGTGTGTTGAAGTAATAATGAAGTACACATAAATTGTTCAGCAGCTAAACGTACATACATTTTAGTTCAGATTGTCAAAAGCAGCCACAAAGACCATTTTCTCTTGTTTAAATGTTCATCACAAAGGAAATTAATTGAGTAGATGATGCTAGACAATTCTTGGTGAAAAATTAGATATTTCCCATTAATTCAGCGTGGAGATAGATATAAGAGTTTTCTGAAAGTCTTATTATATATTGTTCCTATTTGTACTGACACTTAAGTCTTCTCTTTTTTTTCATGCTTGCAAGTGAAATAGCATGTTGACAACTTAAAGGG
Organism: Chionoecetes opilio; assembly: GCA_016584305.1. Lineage (NCBI taxonomy): Eukaryota > Metazoa > Arthropoda > Malacostraca > Decapoda > Majidae > Chionoecetes > Chionoecetes opilio. The sequence continues at coordinate 593,316 of JACEEZ010006304.1, read as the reverse complement.
CATTTAGAACTGGCAGAAATTGTTTAACGGAAGGAGATGGAACCTTATAGTATGTATGGTGTAAGTGTTTATCTGGATTGTTTTTTATGGGGACCTTGAAACAAATATATTTAATTATGTGCACCAGGAGTATTTGCCATTGGCAGACGTCAGACACTGACCTTGGCTTTTTTTTTTCTTCGAATTTTTATAGATTGGCAACCACAAAGCTAAGAACAGACATCCATAGAATTAGTGGAGCATGATGCAGGTGTCCTAATGAAAACATCAGCCTGTTGTATATATGTATGAAAACCCAAAACATAGACTGTATGATGTAAGGATGTCAATATAGATATTTAATTAAGCTGACTACAGTCGGGTGGTCTTAAAATACTTCAAAGTTCCTAAATTGATAACGAGTCAAAACGATCCTGAAACATCTCAGCAGTACAGACAGTGATAGGCCAAGGGCCTTCTTGACCACAAGCCTTGCACACAATATAATTATTGCTTAATTTTGAAATTATTTATGAATAGGAATGTTTGCTCTTATCTACAGAAACCATATGTAAACTAAGGCTAATGGTAAAGTCAAACAATCAGTTAAGCCTTTTTTTGTGAGTATATGGTGTGATTGGAAACATTTTTATGTAAAACATGCATCTGAAGCAAGTCATGGCATTCATGTATGTTTCCTTATCAAAAAGCTGTGGGAGAAACTTTGAAAGTCAGTGTGTCAACATCACAAGTCAATATTCTACTTGCATGTTGTATACCACAATACACAAGCTTTTTGTAGCCGACCAGCCTGAAATTTGTGTCGTTAATATATGACCTTTTTCACTCTGTCCTATTGTTATGTACATGCCCCCCCTCCGCTTCATACACCCACGCGAATCAAAACTGTAAATGATTTATAAAATTAAGTATCTAAGTAAAAGATGTGAAGACAAATGGTATTATTCTGCCTATGATACTCAGTCTGTCTTATGTATGCTTGTGTTGTCTGTATCACACACACACTCTTCTCATCTCTATAACAGACAGAGCCGTCTTCACCAAAGTAAATAAATAAATTATATTGCATTGATTTTTGTCTCCACAACAAGCATGTCATTTCTGGCCCCCACATTACATTCCCCCGCACTCCGGCTCCCTTGTAGTGATGCAATTTCTCGTTCCGGAAATAAAACTAACCGGTCTTGGATGTAATGTACCAGATTTTTTTTTTTTTTTGTGGGGTGTACTAGAAATCACATTTTGTTTGAAATGATAAGTATACAGAATGAACACATTTATTTTTGACATTCCTTTTCAAGCTTTATATATATATATATAGAGAGAGAGAGAGAGAGAGATTTTCTCTAACACACGTAATCAGATATCAGATGATATACGTTACATACGTACTATTTTACTATGAAAAGGATGCCTTGACATAATTTCTGACTCCGGCTGCTTCTGTATAAATACATTCTAAACACATTACATGGTGGTAGTACTCTGTCAACGCGTTTCATTAAAGATTGAAGATTTTCATGATTTTTCATCAACATTCAGTGTATGAAATTGGAGTAAACACTTCCATGTAATGAATTTTCAGATACTACTTACCGTACATAAAATGATAATTTTGGTAAGTATAAAAGAACTGCAGACTGTTTTTGTTGTCGGGTAAATGCTTAAAAATCTTGACACGGCAACTTCAATCAAGATCACCCCACAACTGTCCCGTATTTGGATCTCTATAGATAGTATGCACGTGACGTCATAATCTAGTGATAAACAATATCAATAACAAAGCGACTGGCCAAGGAACAAGGGGGAAAAGCTTACTTTCCAGAGTAATTTATCTCCTACCAAATACATTTATCAGTATAAATGATATACTGTTATCTTCGGAAATGTTTGTTCTATAAGATTATCACATAAAACACAGTAAAACACACTAAATAGATGCCATTTTGAGACTGAAAAAATATACATGAACTTAAAAATTAACTTAAAACTCATCGCCATTTAAAATTTTGTGAGACAGCTTATAACATAAGAGCTGCTTTTGGAGCATATCGCTTATAACTAAGTAAAAATTTGCCCAGTGTAATAGCCCCTTTATTACTCTAACTCTGGCCTGCAACATTGCAGTGATTCCAATGCAGTTTCCCAATATAGTGACACCTCACCTGCAAATATTTTTTCGGCGACTGTCTTACCTAGTTGAGTGATTTACATGGGGCTTTGTGTCATACATACCTATCAGGGTGGCTCGGTTGGTAGAGGTGTGGGCTCGTGTGCAGCGTCCCTGCGTTCGATCCCACCAGGTTCATCCTGGCGTGGTGGCACTTTGTATAGTCAATAACCTTGTCGTTGGTACTTGCAAAGTGTCTAGATAGGATCAAAGTATCTTATCTTATCTGTGTCATGCATATGGTCACTAAGAGTAGAGAATATGTATTTACTGGCATAAGTCTGTAAGACTGCATTTACCACGTACGACGTATGGAAGTCCATTCTCAATCAATTCATCATTGGGGGCATACGCCGGGGGCGCGTCGCCTCGCCCACCCTACGGCGCTCCTCCTGGGGATCACCACGCGCGAGTCCCCGGGGATGCAGATTCCCTTCCCATACCAAGCAACTCTCGACAGGAAACATTATCTTGCCCCAGCCACGAGCCTTGTAGGCGCCCCCTTGGCCTCAGTAGCGTAGCTAGGTATTTATCATTGGGGGGGCACTAGATGAGCCGAACAAGCCCATACAGCTGGGGAGTTTGGTAGGGACTGGGGACTTACTTTCACTTACAGTGCCAAGACCGCCCCCTTGCATATTTTGCATTCTGACCAATATCAAGAGTATATCTGATGTCGTATGGACTATGGAAGATTATTAGATTTTATTCTAGGAGTATGTGTTGAGTACTGTAGGGTATCATCCAGTTGCTGATGGAGAACGAAATAAAGCAGTCATGACCAAAAATTTAATGCATATATTACCACTTATACAAAATGGAAATAACATAATTGATACTGAAAATAAAGAAAAAGGCAGAAGTTTTAAAGCAGCAGGCAAAGAATTTTTTTTTTTCCCAATGAGAAAGTGAGAATACCTCATTTAAGCAAAATTCTTCTGTTCTTGTGGTTCTCAGCAAACTTATCAACAAATACTTCTAAATCAAGGCTTTTAACTCGCCTGCTTTCAATTGACAACGCAGCAAGATTATCTAATCTCGCATTGCCCATTGTATTTCTCAGTGTAGTTTTGATTAATTTCAGAGCAGAGAAGCTTCTCTCTGCTGAAGCTGATGACACAGGTAATACTACAGAAATTTTGGCCAGTCTGTAGAACTCAGGAAATGCCTCTTCATATGGACCAAGAATTCTCACTAAATCTAACAGTGATTTGGACTTTTCATTGTCACATCCTTATAGCGTCATTCTAACATGCGTTTTGCAGAGTGCAGCTCATGGTTAAGATCTTCCTCATTAGCACGAAATGCATGAATAAGTCTAGACATTTTCTCAAAAGATAAGAACTCAGTACTTTGTGGATTCAGTGCCTGTAATGCTGTCATAAGTTCACATGCTTCATTACTGAAGCGCCTTGTCATTTATGTTAACATATGATCTAGAATAGGATAGAAGTTAATTCGTGTTGAATCCTTAAAGCCCCGTCCACACTGTGCCTCATGCGTAAATACACGAGGCAGGTGGATGTGTTGAAATACGACCCGCGCTTCCAGACTGTGCCTCACCGCCATGGCAGGGAGGCGACGCTCCGTCACAAGATTGATTGATGTTCATTTCAATTTTTGACCACCTAAATATTTTTGCATTGAGACGTATCATATACCATCAGAATCGGAAAAGTGTGTTGCTTCCGAGACAGTAAATAAACATGCAATGCAAGCAAAATTAAATGAATAACAAGGAGTTGAATAAAAAAAGGTGAGAGAGGAAATGTTTTTTATGCACTATTTCGCTTTGGTATCATTATCTTATTCTTGCTATAGTATACTGTAATTTATTTATATTCATGACACGCAGTAATGTCTCGTGAAGATGATGGTATGTTCAGTCTTCCTAAATATCATCTTATTCATCTGGTAGTTTGATAATACCATCACTGGGGCAGCACTGGGGAACTACAACACGTCCCTCGAATCGGGAAGGGTTGGATTCGCTCCGCACGACGCGCGCGGTGTTGAAAATCTCGATTTACAACTCTGCCAGCCTCACCGCCAGCCTCATGAGCCCTAGTCTGGACGGGCCTTAACACTGAAATCAGAGTGTGTGCTCCCTGACTGTTTTCCAATAGAATCAGTAACAACAAAATGCTGGTGGGTGGCGACCACTGGGAGTATTTAAATGAAACTATAGATCAAGAAATATTTATACACATGTGTAAAAACCGATATATATATTCATCCCTTGACGTATATGGCCACATCAACAAAACTTCACAAAATATGTTATTACCTCGATCATTATAAGGCACAAAACCAACTTTAAATGAATTATAAGAATATGTACTACATAAGAATTTTATGAACAACCATGGTGCACTCGTATATGAACAGTCTCGGAGGTCCACAAAAGAAATTCTGAAATTAAAATTCTGGCGGTATGTAGTACTTTTTTCCTTAACCAAAACGCCTCTATTGTGTAGACAGTTTCCGTTTCCTTGGTGATCTACACATTCTACACTCTGAAGTATCAAAACTATGAGCTGCCGAGTTTCTCTCAACTTCATCCCACAAAGCATCGGCAGTGGTCGCTGCCGTACAAGGCCACGAATCACTGACTTTGAGGACGGGTCAAAGTCACTGACGGGTCACTGACTTTGTGTTGTAATGTCGGTCCAGAGAACGCGTATAAGACACGTACAAGAGGGAGACACGTACCAACACAAGGCATTATAGAAAATTTGTAAGGGTAACTGGTGTAATTTAGTTATGTTCGTTGGTGTTAAAAGTGATCAATAGAAAGTATATGCATTTAACTCAGACTCAGAGGCATGTTTCTTTCTTTCAAGCAGAGGAAAAATATTTATTGTATTTGAGGTCGAGGGTAAGTCATCAGTAGAAATTATTCATAATACTCCATGCATGCTCCCGATCAGTCCTACCTAGTGGAACACGGTTCCCACACCACACGGCAGCCGTGGCCAGTGGGTGGGCACCTGGGGGGGCACCGTCTTCTCGTGGGGGGGCACGTGCCCACCCATGCCCCTCCGTAGCTACGCCACTGAGCGACACGTGGTGTCGCAGGTAGCAAGGTAGCGGGTGGTAGGCAGCGTGGTGTAGGTCAAACACGTCCTCTTCACAGAACGTTCCCGGTGAGTGATAATGTACCTACCTCGTTTAGGCTGCAATATTCTAATTATTAAATGTATTAAACAGTTCCAGTGTTTTTACTATCCTCGTATCAGTAGTATATCCTAAAGGCACTCCAAAGCCAAAGGCCTGACAGTTATGCAAAATTCATTATAATATTCACCGGCGGCCATATTGGATTTTCCAATTCGGCGATCCCTGTCAAGGTTACTGTCAAATAGGCATCATATTTAGAATCAGTGAGGTCCAAAACCCTAGAAAAGTGCTTTTAATTGTAATTATGTGACTTTTGGTTGGGTAGTAACGGAAAAGTCAGCTTTTGAGTGGCGGCCATTTTGAATTGTCGAATATGGCGAACCTATTGAAAATTGGCTTTGGCTCCCGGCAGATTTGAATTCAGCATGTGACAAGCTACAAGTGTGCCAAATTTCATGCTTGTAGACAAATTTGCACAATACCGCCTTAAAATCCCCCTAACAGACCAGACTATATAGCGTGCGGTCTATCGGGACATTTTACACTATAGCGTGCGGTCTACATATCTAACTCGCTACTTAATTACACTCTACACTCTTACACTTGAGGCTGCAAATTACTATTGCTATATGATATTGTCTATTATGCAGTAGAGTATTATAGAAAAAACAAAACTTTAGTAAGTAATTTATTAAGCACAGGCCGATATTCCCCACCCCTGTCACTTTTTTTTTTGCATAACACTACCACATCGATGACAAGGCTCTGCTTCTTGTGGTGCGTCCAGAAGATTGCTTGCACGTAAAAACTTAACTGCTGTTTCTTCTGTCCAGATGACACTTCTGTATAATTCTTTCAACAGTATTGCAAAGGAGGAGTGTCAGACTGATGTTCTCGGCTTGAATTTTAGGAGGATACTGAGACATTACTTCGTTGATTCCTATTTTACAAGGTTGAGTAGGGTCCCGGTACTCAGGTCAGGTAAGGTCAGGTCAGGTGTGGACTTGTTAGAATGCACATTAAAGCTATGGGGTAGTCAGGTCAGGTCAGGCGGGATCTTTGTATACTAAATGTAGACCGCACGGGCAGGGATGCTCGAAAATCCCTCGTAAGGGACAACTTACGAGTGTATGGCTACAATAACCTTACGAGGGTGGGCTGAGGGAGATGCTCGTACCGAGCCGTCACTCCCGTACGGTTATCGGTGGCCTCTGGGTGGGGAATATAGGGATATTCTAGGGATATGTGGGAAAATTCTGCTAACCAATCACAGAGCAGCGCCTCGCATGACGCGGCTTTATCTAGCCAATCATCATGCTCTCAGCTGTCAGGGAGCCCGGTAAATAAATTTAAAGACTTCAAATGCCGCTGCTGTGCTAAAATCGGCCTCTTTCGGAAATCGTCCCGCGGACGCTTATTTAACCTAAATAACTCTACAAAACTTAACACAAACCTATCATAAACCTTACCTAACCTAAACCAGACCTAAACATAACTTAACCTAAACCTAAAAACTATGTTTGCCGGTGTTGAGCTAAGATCGGCTGATTTCCAAAATAGGGCCGATTTTAGCTCACTATCGCCAGAATGTTACGATAATACATAGCTGCCACATTAGCCTTTCAGCGTAATATTCTCCCACTGATTACTACAGAGACGTACCCAGGGTATACCTTGATGCGCTGATCATAGGTTCGAGTCTTGCGTGCCCGAAATTAGTATCTATAGACCACTGCTGGCCCGCGCCGTACGTATGCCGTATTCGTGGCCCTGGCGGTACTCTGTTATAGTGGACGAGAACTGCGCGTTCGCTCTTTAGGTCAGACAAGACACACACGGGGGGGGGGGGCTAACACCTCACTGTGACACACGTGACACTTGTGTGCAAGGATAGTATAACTTTATAATATCCTTGCTTGTGTGTATACGTGCGTGTGTACTAGTACGTCAGACATTTGATACCACCACCACCATCGGATCATGGACTCTTTGAGCTACCGTGGTGGTGATAAGACGTTGTGCTCCAGCTCCTCCACCAAAGTATAACCGCTACTATCGCTTCACTAACCACGACACTACACTAAGTTGTTGTGTGCCTGATTCTGCTGTGTGGTATCGGTGTATGTATGTGCCCTGGTTCCCCTATTCCCGTGATTGATGCCGCCTGACGACGACGGCCGCCAGCCGGCTGCCGTGGACATGGACACCACTTCAACTGTCCCCAAGAGGTCCCGCTCGCCTTCCCCTCCGTCTGGTGAGACCCACCTGCCTGATAAGACCTGCAAGCTTGCACGCTCCTTCGCCTCCATCACTGCCTCCTCCCCTCCACGCGATGCTATACCCACCACTTCTGCTGCTTCTGAATCCGCCTGCTCTCTGCCTTCCCAGCCTAATCGCCTCATCATCGTCAGGTCAGCTGAGGGACTCAGATCATTTATCAACCCCGGGAAGGTGTCCAGGGCAGTTTTTGATTCCATTTTTAAAAAGAAATTTGTGTCTAGCACTCTAACCATCACCGGGGGGGGCAGAGGTATTAAGTTCGAGGTGGCCAACCTTGACAACCTTGCCCACCCCCCAGAGTCTGTCACAACGCTGGGGGAGTGGTCCGTAAAGTGCTGGGTTGCATCGGACGACGACCCGACCTACATGTTCGGGAGAATTTTCCCTGTTTCCCCAGAAATGACAAATGACGAGATTCTGGCTGGGCTGACTGTACTTGACGGCTCCCCTTCAGTAATTGTTAGTGCCCTTAGACTCCCGACTCCCGTCCGGGACGGTGAGTCGGAGGCCAACATGGCAATCAGGGTCAAGTTTCGGGGCCCCCTTCCAGACCGGGTCTCTCTAGACAACGCGGTGTACTGGGTCCGGCCCCACACCCTCCCTGTCCTCCGGTGCACCCGCTGCCTCCTTTTTGGCCATGGTAATGCCACCTGCAACATGAAGATCCGCTGCAGTAACTGCAGCGGTTTTCATGTTGCAGAGGGGTGTGCCCGGCCGGTGTACTGCCTTTTTTGTGGTGATGACCACCGCCCCACCTATAGGCAGTGCCCGGCTTACCTCCAGGCGATGCAGGTGCAACTCCTTCAACATGAGCCCACCTGTTCCATCTCGGATGTGAAGAGGAAGCTGAGGGGCATCCACCCTGGGACCTTCCGTCCAAGGGGGCCCCCTGTACGGGAGCCGTCCTCCCCTACTCGCCACCTTCCGTGCCAGCCTGTTCCAGGGCCTCCCCCTGCCTGTCAGCCTAATCCAAGGCCTGCCCCCTGCCATCCTATGAGCCCCTCCATTACTGTTGTCCAGCTGGCTGCTGGCTGCGTCACCCCCACCCGTCCACCCACTATCAGTGGGTCCCCTTCCTCCAAACCCCAAAGGCGCCAACAGTCCCCCCGGCACCGTAACATACCCCAACTTAAATATAGGCACAGGCCCTCCTTCCTGCCGGAGGGGCCCTATAGGGAGGATATGGGGGTGACTTTCCATCCCCCTACCCCCTTATCACCTAATCCCCCACCCCGACCTGTTCCTTCCCTGCCTTCCCAGCCTCAGCGCCATGCCCAACTGCCAGCAGCTCAACAGCCCCTGCCCTCACTGGGCAGTGCTAACCTTGCGCCCCCTTCTCCTTCTCAGGCCCAGCATGCTTCGGGCTTTGCATGGCCAGCCTTCATTAAGGGAATTGCACCCATTGCACTTGAATTTTTTAATCTCCTTATTTCAGGTTCCAGCCTCAGGGACAGCCTCATTCGATGCCTGCCAGGCCTCCTTACCTTCCTTATGTCACTCACGCGGTGAGTCCTTTACTCCCCTCCCACTTCATCTTCTGGAACGCCGGTCTCTGTACCGGAAACTTCCAGTCTTTAAAACCACGCTCTCATCATACACTCCTCTAGTTGTTGGCGTCTGTGAGACGTGGCTCACAGACGCATTCTCCCCCTCCTTTCCCAACTATGCTTCCTACAGGATGGACCGGGGGACCGGCGGGGCAGGAGGCGGCCTGCTTCTGCTGGTCCACCGCTCCCTCTCTTCTAGCCCTCTCACTATCACTCCTTTCCCTGGAGGTGGCCTGGAGCACCTGGGGGTGACTGTTACCTTTGATTCAGGGCCCCTTCAGATTCTATTGATATACAATCCATGTTTAGATATAACCCTTCAGGAATTCCAGCACTTGTTCTCTCAGCTTTCCTCCCCAGCTTTAATAATGGGTGATTTTAATGCCCATCATGACCTCTGGGAACCGGCCCTCCCCAGGAGCCGGAGAAACCGCTCGGGCAGGTCACTCTCGAGCTTTCTGGCGGACAGTGCTTCTTTATCTCTCCTTACTCCACCTGGCCTCCCTACCAGGACTGATCCAGTTTCAGGGAACCCCTCCACCTTGGACCTCTGCCTGGGTAATGGCCCCCTCCTCCTCACCACTGTCACAACTGGCCCTTACATGGGGAGCGACCATCTTCCTGTTGTAATTTCCTTCCCTTCAGTACCACCACCCCTCCCCCTTCACGCAGACCTCGTTGGTCCTTCACCAAAGGAGACTGGGGCTCTTTTCAATCAGAATTAAATTCACTTACCCCTCCCATTACCCTCCCTTCATCGGATATAATTCAATACCTCACGGTCACCCTGGTGGACGTGGGGTCCCACCACTTTCATCTAATCACTTCCCGCTCTTTCCGGGTCTTTCCTTATAACCCCTCCCGCTCTTTCCGGGTCCCCTGGTGGTCCCGGAAGTGTGCGGCAGCCCTTCAGGCCAAACGCCACGCCTTTACTGCGTGGCGTAAGAACCCCATTCCCTTGCTCCGTAGTCGCTTCCGTTTATTGGAGGCCCGATGCAAACGTGTTATTCTTGATGAGAAACGTTCTGCATGGGCCTCCTTTTGTGCTTCCCTGTCCTTCTCCTCCTCAGTCTCCCGGGCTTTGTCCTTTTTCAGGAAGATGGTCCACCCTCAGCCCCCCTTCACTTTCCCGTTAACTATAACGGTGCCCTCTCGTCACTGATGCCGAAAAAGTCGAGTGCTTTGCCTCCCACATTCACACTACACTCGGCTCTCCAGACCCCGTACCCCACCTGTGTTACCCCCTTCACACACCGGCCATACAATTAGCACTGCTATAACCCCCCAGGAGCTTTCCTCGGCTTTACACGCACTGTCCGCTGGGAAGGCGGTGGGACCGGACAACGTCCCGAACGAGTTTCTTCGCCGCCTCCCGGGTGCTCTGGCTCGCCTCCTCCTGGACGTCCTCAACGCCAGCTGGCTGTCGGGGACGTTCCCTTCTGTGTGGCGTCATGCCATCACAATTCCTATTCTTAAGCCTGGCAAGGCTCCGTCTGAGGTTTCCTCCTATAGGCCCATTAGCCTTCTCTCTAATCTCAGTAAGGTAGTAGAACAAATAGTACGGTGTAGGTTGACATGGTGGTTGGAACACAAACACCTTCTTCCATCAAACATGTTCGGGTTTCGTCCTCACCGGGGCACCCTGGATGCCCCTGCTCCAGCTGGAGCACCACATACAGGAAGGATTTACCCACAAACAATTCACACTAATAGCCTTTATTGACCTCCAAGCAGCTTTTGACACCTCCTCCCATAATGCCATCATTGGAAAACTTGCCCGCCTAGGACTGCATGGCTCCCCTCTCCAATGGGTTAAATCCTTCCTGTCTTCCAGGTCCTTCTCTCTGGTGATCGGGAACACCCATTCCAGGTCTTACCCGGTCACCAGAGGCGTCCCACAGGGTTCTCCCCTCAGTCCTGTCCTCTTCAACATCTTGCTTTCAGACTTTCCCTGCTCTCCATGCACACATGCACTCATCTATGCTGATGACATCTCTCTCATTTGCTCTGCTCCCACTATCCCGGAGGCTCAAGACCATCTTCAACGTGGGCTTGATGCCGTCCACTCATGGACCTCCGCTTGGGCCTGACGGTGAGTGCCCAGAAGTCTAGCCTTCTGTGCTTCACCCAAGGCGTATTCCCAACATCCCAATGGTCACCATTAATGGGTCCCCAATTTCCTTCAAAACTCAGCACAAATTCCTTGGTTTACTGTTGGATGGCCCCCGCCTAACCTGGGGCCGCCACATACAGTACCTGGTGACCTCGTGCCTCAAGAGGCTTAACTTAATGAAGTCCCTTGCAGGGGTCAAGTGGGGTGCGGACAGGAATACCCTCCTTCATTTCTATAGCACTTACATCCGTAGCCGCTTAGACTACGGGTGTGAGGTTTATGGTGCGGCCTCACCTTCCCTCCTCCACAAGTTAGATGTAATCCAGAATAATGCCCTTCGTATAGCTTTGGGGGCCTTCAGGTCCTCCCCAGTCACAGCCCTTCAGGCAGAATCCTCCCTCCCCTCCCTGTCACACCGACGCTCCACCCTCCTTGTCCGCACCCTACACCAAACTTGCCTCCTCCCCTAGCTGCCATGCCCTCCACTCCCTCCTCCTCCGACACGGTAGGGAACCACTTCATGGCCCCCTGCGTATCAAGCCCACACACCTTTCGTAGAGCGAGCCCTCTCCTTCTTTGCTTCTATCCGGGTGACTCCCCCCTCCTTTTGCACTCTGGAGAAGACCTCTCCCCTGGGCCCTTGGTTTCCTCTCTCTTCTCTAATTTCTCTGTCCCTTCACACACCTACACCATGGTCCAAGGCTGCCTGTCCGTGCAGGGCAGGTACCTTTTTTACTCCCTCCTACACACCCGTTACAATAACTCCCTCCACATTTACACCGACGGCTCCCGTCTGCCAGCCCCTCCGTCTGTAGGTGCGGCCATGTTCATCCCGGCCAGGTCACTTGCCACCGCCTGGAGGTTGCCACCCACTGCCTCCATCCTGACGGCAGAACTTTTTGCCATCAGGGAGGGCATCAAATATGCCACCACCGTGCCCCCCTCCTGTGCTGTAACCATTTTCACTGACTCCCTCACAGCCCTCCAACTTCTCCGACGTCACCGCCCTATCACTCACCATGCCCTTTGTTTTCACATCCACCACCTCTTGCTTCACTTATCCTCCTCTGGCCATGTCATCCACCTTCAGTGGGTTCCCTCCCACATTGGTGTCAGGGGCAACACTGTGGCCGACAGGGCGGCAGCGGAGGCACACTCCCTTCCCTCTCCCACAGACCTGACTGATTCACTGACTAACCTTCAGACTACATGCAACCGACACTGGGACAATGAACTGACTGACGCCTTACAGTACACTTCACTTGGACGTATACGACATGACACACGACACCACTGGTGGACCCACTCCCCCAGCCGTGCCCTGGACACCGCAGTCACCAGACTCCGGATTGGCCACACCCGCCTCAACGCCCACCTACACAAACTGGGCATGACAGCTGACCCTCACTGCCCCTGGTGCCTCACATACCCGGACACACCTGAACACCTCCTCCTGCAATGTCCTCGTCACCACTCCCACCGCACGGCACTCCTCCAATCTCTATCCCCACTCCTCCTCCGCAGGCCAACTCTAGCTGACCTCCTGGGTGGCTCTCCAGACCCCGGCTTGGCCTTCAAAATTCTCAAACACACCAGGACCTTCCTACACAAATCGGGCCAACTGCACAGGATCTAACCTGCTAACCCATCTGCATACTGCACCTTCGGGGCACTAGAGGCTGTGGCACCACAGCCTACACGGCCCCATCAAACCCCCAACAACAACAACCATCGGATCATTATAGCGGCCAAACTTGTATGATGAACTATACGTTTTGATTCAAGAAGTCGACCGATATATATATTTAATATATAGGTTTGCCCTGATATTGTCATGACGGAATTTGGGGGTAACTAGTATGGGGTATTTATAACTGGTCAACGTTACTTGAATGATATTACTTGATTATGATTTGATAAAAGATTACAACTTGAATGGAGGATTTAACTTAGTCTTATGACTCCACTATGTGATTGTAGTGTGACCACGTCTCACTGCGGAGAGTACTGAAATGGGGGATGTATTTAAGGGGAAAGGATAAGGGTTTAGATTAAGGGGAAGTGCTGCCACCAGCCCCGGCGAGTAGTTCACTGAATTACTCCCTGGGCACGTTTGATTAATATTAATATTAGATTGATCTTGGTAGTCGTGATTGGTACGTGGAATTATACCGAATAAGGCTGACTCTTTTGGAAGTGTGGGGAATTACTGTCCTAACACAGAATAATCACCTGGGTTTTATAATAACACAAGAACTATATTTAAAACATCATCCTATTTATTCGCCATGAAACATTACTGCTGTTTGAGACCTTAGACACATACATAAACTCTAATCTGGATCGGGCACGTTACTTTAGAGCATAATCTCCCTCACAGAATCATTCTTAGAATTACCACCTATATACCCATCGACTGAGCACTATAGGTATACATTGAATATATATATATAAAAGAGAATGTGAGAATAAGGAGTTTGGTGTGTGGATTCACAATGACCATATGGCTTTGAGAGGAAGGCGTGGGACGCCCCCCGTTGAAGCCTCTCCCTGGGGGAAGGACGGGTGGAGACTCGTTAATAATACTTATAAGGATGGGTGGACCTCCTTTACGTTAGCGTACACTAAACATAGATACCCATATTTGAAAATATAGATCAAAATAATGATAACAAGGAAAGGGGGGGGGGAAACAGGAGCGGAATTTGTTACATCTTACCTGGGGGAAGGACGGGTGGAGACTGAGCGTCTCACGGAGTTATGGCCGTCGGCATAAAAGGGGAGTTGTTTGAATGGTCTCGCCGTGACCTCAAATGAAAAGCTTATAATCCCGAAATAACTATTTAAATAATGAAACTCGCGTATCTAAGAAAAGGCTGCCTATAATACAGACCTGTTACTTTGATATAGAAGAATTTAATATGCTTAATCTAATACCCGAGAAGGGTGTGATTTGTTGTTACGTCAAATGTCCGAACGCGTTTTCAGGAGTGGAAGGGTATGAAATATGGAGCATAGAAATTTGGTAGGCTTTCATTTTAGCGTGTATCTTTACTAACACGTCCATGTATGACCATAACCGATAACGATAGGGATTATTTTGAAAGACATTAAGAATCTGGGAGTGTTACTTGGTCTGACCAGATAGCTGGGGAAAGATGAAAAGATCTGAAATCATTAGTTATCATTGATCGCAGAATAATTATCACACGGATCTTGCCTCGCATACGGGATGTCGGGGGGGGAGGAATGGAAAGAAGGAAGAAAGAAAAATGGCGGAAGAAGGAAAGAAGATAAACAAAATGGTGGTTTGGAAGGAAGGACGATGAGTCACCCGTGAAACAAAGAGAAAAATGAACTACTTACAAGACATAGCTCGGGAATTCTATGATAATAATTCTCATACTATCTCTCCCGAATAATGGGCATTACAATATGAATTTATTACAAGTACTATAGGTATTGTATGTTAAATATGATATATATGGAGTCAATGACGCAATAAACACATCACATTTCAAACAGGCAAGCATGAAATGGCTCTATAATACACAATAAACATAAAGTATAGTGATACAACTTGTAATTTATTGTTTGTTGATGTCTTGTCGCTTCAAATTTCACTCCCTTAGGGAGTTAAGGGTGCTCCCGACCACCCTTAGCCTCGCAAGGGAGAAAACGGTTTGAGCATCTCCCTTAGAGGCGCTACGAGGTAAAAGTCCCTTAGGGTAATACTTACGGGCCCGTAACTCTTTCGAGCATCTCTGCCCTGCTGCCCGGTAGCATATTCCCCATGCGTTCGCCCATTTCGGCAGCTGGCTGCCCTCTACGCATGGCTGTAGCTCCGAAACTAACCACAAGATTTTCTTGAAAATATCCTTTCTGATTCCCACACAAAGATACCACAATAACAGTTAAACTAAACCTAACCTAACCTAGCGGTCTGCCGAAGAGGGAGAGCGCCTGGGGAATATGCTGCCCGGTAACATCACACACCTCTGGCAGGATGTCACCACTGCAAAAGCCTTGAAGATGTGTTATTTCAAAAAGTCAGTGTTTACATGAGGCACGTGCTGAAAGCTTCCACTAAAGGCGTTTTCTGCGGGGATCCTGATTGCAACCGAAACATTTTCGGTTGCTCAAATTTCGAACCCTGTTCAACCATCCAGGGAAGATGATTGGCCCGACCCGCAATCATTTGTTGTTGTTGTTGTGACCGTTTGCAACCGAAAATTTTCCGATTGCAACCAAAAATCCCCCGCAGAAAACGCCTTAGGGTATCTTGATGAATCAAAATTAAGGTACTCTAGCTTCCACGTGTGATCCCCCATTCCCCCTCCTTAGCTTATGGGGCTGCGGCATAATGGGGGGCCGGTGGGGGTCCTGCCTGTTTCTGCGCATGCGCCACACTTTGTCAACATTGGAAACCGCTCCCCGAAGTTCCCGTCGCTTTCAAACAACGAGCAAGCACCTCCATAACTACCCCAAAGCTTCGCCAAACCAAGGTGCCAACCAGAAAATAAAGGCGGCAAACATGTTATCTGAGTTGTAATAAGGAGGTAAGGCTTTTGTTGAGTATATGTGCTCTATAGTTGTTAGGGATGTTTAAGATCATACAACACGCTCGGCGATGCCCTCCGCACCACCTCCATGGGCCATTACCGCAGTGACTCTTCCCCCCAGCCGTGGATAAGGAAAAAGTCCCGTGTCCTCGATGTCGCTCTCACCCGCCTCCGCCTGGGGCACACGACACTCACAGCTCACCTGCATCACCTCCGTCTGTCCCCTGACCCCCACTGCCCCTGCTGCATGAATGTTCCGGAGACTATTGAATACTTTCTGCTGCAGTGTCCGCGCTTCCACTCACACCGTGTGATGCTGCACACCCAACTCATCGCCCTGAACGTCAACACCTATGACCTGCCCACCCTGCTGGCGGCGGCTGGTGTTCCCCCCTCTCGGCAACACGCCGTCATCCACCTCACCTGTGCCTTCCTGAGGAAGACAGGTCAACTACAGCGCCTGTGATAGCATCATAGGACCTCACCAGGGCTCATAGTGTTCCCCAAGGGATCCCCGCAGCCCTAAAACAAAAAAAAGAAGATAATACAGCTTTGGTAAGCCTAAAGTCTGCTGGTATAATTATAGTTCTTTAGTCCTCCCTTTGCAGCATAGCTATGTTAGACAGTTAGAGAGATGTGTTAAGCAGGATTCACAAGACGAGATGAAGACTGTGTTTTTCCTGAAGTATTGCATATGAACAGCATAACCAGTAAGGTGGTAGCAGTGGGTGAGGCTGGCAGGGGCCAAGGATGGACATTAGGGTGGTCCAAGAAGAGGGGGTACAATTTCAAAGTGCACTGGTCCTTTCTCCACACCGCTGCTTTTTTTGGTGTTGCATTCCTCTCCTTGTGTGCAAAATTTCATCGCAATACAATGATATTTAGAGGTCGTCCGCTCGAGACAACCTCTACGAGAGGTAGATCTCGCTTTCTGTCATAGGATTTAACCCGGAAAATATCACATACCCGAATTGGAGCACTTCCCGACATCACAGACCCAAATGGTGTTGATTTCTGAATTCTCCGGGGTTGCCAACCCCATAGACCACATTTTATCAACTAAATCTGATATACAGCTGTCTGAATGCTGAATTTCATTATTTGGTTTTCACAGTAAATTTTAGGGGTAGGCCATACCCTGGTTAGGGTACTTCTAGTAGAGGTAAAGCAAAATGGTTTGCATTTTTGAACTCAGAAGGGTCGATTTACATATAGAAGGGGTTTCATCGACACTGATTTATTGACAATTCACAAAATATTGCCAAAAAAATCGTTTTTCTATAGGAAAATAGAGAAATTGAAATTTTCTGTCATATTTTGCAAGTTTTAGTAAATAAATGAAATATGAAAGCATTTCTATGTGTAAATCGACCCTTCTGAGTTCAAAAATGCAAACCATTTTGTTCTATCTCTATTAGAAGTACCCTAACCAGGGTATAATCAATCAATCATTGGGGGCATACGCCGGGGGGCGCGTCGCCTCGCCCACCCTACGACGCCACTCCCGAGGGTCACCACGTGCGAGTTCCCATGCAGGCTCCTTTCCCATACCAAGCAGCTCTCGACAAGAAACATCAACTTGCCCCAGCCACGAGCCTTGTGGGCGCCCCCTTGGCCTCCTCCACGCCGGATTGTCTCCTACAGATACAACCCGATGGGAAGGATCGGTTTCAGGGTAGCGTGCCACATGCCCATATAGCCGAAGTTGGCGCTGACGGACTATGCAGGTAATGGGCCTCGATTCAGTCTCACGGTGCAATCGCTGATTTGACACGTAATCATCCCAGCGATACCCCATGATTCTGCGAAGACACTTATTACCAAAGGCATTGATTCGTCTCTTCAAGTCACTATTTAGTGTCCATGTCTCACAACCATAGAGTAAGACAGGGATCACAAGCGATTTGAAGATCCGGATCTTTGTCCTCCTGCACAGGTACCGACAACGCCAAATACTCCCGCTGAGCGAGTCCATGACACCGTGGGCTATGCCAATCCGCCGTAAGACTTCTTGACGTGACCCGCCGTCATTATGGACTGCGCTACCAAGGTATGTAAAACTTTCCAAGATCTCAATGTCCTCGCCACATGCATGAACAGACTGTACTGCTTCATCTAGTAAGTCTCCAAACACCTGGACCTTGGTCTTGAGCCAGGAGACCTCAAGTCCCAAAGGCTTTGCCTCCTCGTGCAGCGACTCGAGAGCCATCACCAGGACCTCCAGCGACTCAGCAAAGATTACTGCATCATCGGCAAAAACAAGATCAGTGATCTTGGTGTTGCCAACGGATGCTCCACAATCACTTTGATCTACAACCTTGTCCAATACCCAGTCCATACAAGCGTTGAAAAGTGATGGGGCAAGGACGCACCCTTGCCTCACTCCTGTATTCACAGGAAAGAAGCCGGATACACCTGCCCCACACTTCACAGCACTCTCAGTCCCAGAATACAGACCAGTTATCAAACCAATAGTCCTTGCAGGAATCCCTCGAAGTCGCAGAAGATCCCAGAGTGACTCACGATGCACTGAGTCAAACGCCTTCTTGAGATCAACATAGGCTGCAAGCATCCCCTGTCGAAACTCACGTCGGCGTTCCACCAGGACACGAAGCGCTAGTATACGGTCCGTTGTTGACTTACCAGGCGTGAACCGAGACTGCTGAGGTCTCTGATGCTTCACCAGATGGCTGCGAATCCGTGTCAGCAATAGATGGGCAAGCACCTTGCCTGGCCCGCTGAGCAGTGTAATACCGCGGTAATTGTTGCAGTCCTAACGGTCCCCTTTCCCTTTCCAGATAGGGACGACCAGCCCCCTTTTCCAGTCAGGAGGAATGGTACCTGATTGCCACACGGCAGTCAGGACAGCATGCAACCCGTGGATCATGGCCTCACCCCCAGCTTTGAGGAGCTCCGCACTGATATTACAAACACCAGCTGCCTTTCCACCCCTCAACTTTACTACAGCCTCTCTGACTTCGTCAAGAGAGGGTGCGCTTTCGTCAATGGGAGGATCGGCATCCACTGCCTGTAACCCAGTGGTGTGAAGCTGCTCAGTTACCAGGGTATGGCCTACCCCTAATTTACGGTATGAAAACCAAATAATGAAAATCAGCATTCAGACAGCTGTATATCAGTTTTTAGTTGATAAAATGTGTCTATGGGGTTACGAACCCCGGAGAATTCAGAAATCAACACCATTTGGGTCTGTGATGTCGGGAAGTGCTCCAATTCGGGTATGTGATATTTTCCGGGTTAAATCCTATGATAGAAAACGAGATGATGGGTCGACCTCTAAATTAAGTTTTATCGCCATGAAATTTCATAGGCTTGTAACCTATGGGTAATGGACAAAAAATAACCTTGTGGAGGAATAAAAGTAGAAAAATATTTTTGGTGGACCACCCTAATGGACATGGCAGGGCCCCTCACTCTGTCTGGAGGGCCCACAATAACATCTGTGAGGAGGCCTTGTGCGTAGCTACCCCTAAAACACATGGCTTAAAGTAGACGGTAAATATGCAGTTTCAACCAAATACTCCCGGTCACCATTTTCTTTTAGTATTTGGGTACTTTCAACCAGTTATTGAGTACGAGGTTGAAAGTGCTTTTTTCCTATGTATTTTGATGTGTTAAGAAATATGATCACATTAAAAATCGTCGAAAATGCCTCATTGTGCAATGTGCAGTTATCCCCGCTTTAGGTTAGGCTACTCGACCAATGTCCAGGTTAGGTTAGTGAACTAGTGGGGGGGGCAGTTCCCCCAGCTATGTCAGGTCACGTAACCAATGTCCATGTATTGTATTAAACTGCAGTTTTACTTTTGTAAAGACTTAACTAGAGAATTTACCAAGAATAATTAGGTAATTAAAAAGGAGTGACAAGACACCTTCCGAACTAAATTGGCCCACCCCTCTTTCTTTATTCTCTTACTGTCTTCTTTATAGGGATTGGCAACTAAGCGGGCTTTTTGTTGCCTCTTGGTTTTTTTGCCAGTCCTTAGTGATGTAAAAAAGAAAAAGAAAAAATTCCCGTAGATTATCGGTTATATATTTTTATGTATTTTTGGTCTTATGTCATCCCAAAGAGAGTTTACCGGATATATTCTACGTCATCTACATAATCTACTACCCTAATAATAGGTTATTATTCTAAAGATTATAAAACTCTTTTTCCACTTTCCCCGCCTAAAACCCCGCGTTACCGACGGGTCCCCAGGTTTTTTTTATGGAAGGGGGATAACTGCAAAATGAGGCATTTCCAACATTTTTTTTATGTGACCATCATTACATCAAAATACATGAGAAAAGAGAATTTATAACCTCTTACTCAATTACTGGTTGAAAATACCAATTTACCTTTCTTTTCCCTCTAGACAACAAACTTGGGTCGAAAATTTGGGTTTTTAGGTTACAAAATAGCATAAAAAATCTTAATGAATAACAACAGGTTCCCTTGATTGTGTGGTGATGCGAGGGGGGAGGGGGTCTTCTTACTTCTTACTTGCTATCTTCTCTCTTCTCTTACACCAGATTTGCACCCACTTGGCGCGTGAACCGACTAGGCCAAGAGGTATATACCGCTTGGCTTAGTGGTTTCGGTGATATTTATGTGCATTACAGTGTGTGTTATGTATTCATTGCTGTCACTGTGTACTGTGCCTAGGTGTGTGCTATGCAAGAGGGTGGAAGAGGCCCAGGTGTTCCATTCTCCTCCTACCCCCCGAGGCCCCTCAGGTGGGTACCACGGCTGTTTAGCTGACATGCTGTTATCACTATACAGGCACACTATAATATATTGATCCACATTGCTACTGTGTTGTGAAGGATGGCTAGGCTAACGTCAATAACACTATAGTCGCCACTGCACTAATGTCCCCAGGTGCCATATATTACAAATTTTAGCATCACTACAGACTTGTATGTGCCACTGAAGACAGATACACACAAACCTCGTTTTCCCGGACTAATAGGGGGGAGCACTGGTCCGGGAACCGCAAAAGTCCGGGAATCGCAACAGTCCGATGCCATTTTTTTTTTTTTTTTTTTTTTTTTTTTTTTTTTTTTTTTTTTTTTTTTATAAATCACAAAGAACTGGCCAAGGGCCCAACAAAAATGGGTCACACAAAGCCCGCTTAGCTGCCAGTCCCTATAAAGAAGACAGTAAGAGAATAAAATAAAAGAAGGGTGAGCCAATTTAGTTCATTACCCACCCCCGGACGTTTATCCTACTTTAGTATTTACTGTCCGGCAACCGCCAATATCAACTACCCCGCTGCGGACTTTTACGTCCGCTGAGCATGATGCCACCTGACGGGAGGCAGCAGAAAGTGTTCAATAGTCTCAAGAGACGCTCCTGCACCAGGGGCAGTGGGGGTCAGGGGACTAACGGAGGCGGTGCAGGTGAACAGTGAGTGTCGTGTGCCCAAATGTAAACAATACGACCGCTGAGCATGCTGCCACCTGGCGGGAGGCAGCAGAAAGTATTCAATAGTCTCAAAGAGACGTTCCTGTACCAGGGGCAGTGGGGGTCAGGGGATTAACGGAGGTCGTGCAGGTGAACCGTGAGTGTCGTGTGCCCAAATATAAACAATACGACCGCTGAGCATGCTGCCACCTGGCGGGAGGCAGCAGAAAGTGTTCAATAGTCTCAAGAGACGTTCCTGCACCAGGGGCAGTGGGGATCAGGGGACTAACGGAGGTTATGCACTGTGCAGGTGAACCGTGAGTGTCGTGTGCCCAAATGTAAACAATACGACCGCTGAGCATGCTGCCACCTGACGGGAGGCAGCAGAAAGTGTTCAATAGTCTCAGAGATGTTCCTGCACCAGGGGCAGTGGGAGTCAGGGGACTGACGGAGGCTGTGCAGGTGAACCGTGAGTGCCGTGTGCCCAAATGTAAACAATACGACCGCTGAGCATGCTGCCACCTGGCGGGGGGCGCGGACACTGACCAGGGGTGACAGGAGACGCTCGGACCGCCGGACAACTTTGTCAATTTACGAACAGGACCAGGCATTTTATATAAAAAAAAAAAAAAAAAAAAAAAAAAAAAGAGCGGGAGTCTGGCATATCCACGGACCTCGGATTTTGTCCGGCAAATCCGATATCCGGGAAATGGAGGTGCGGGAAATTGAGGTTTGTGTGTACGTACATAATATAAACTACTGTGCATGCCTCTTCAGTGGCACATACAAGTCTGTAGTGATGCTAATATATTTTACAATAATACATTTGTAATATATGGCGCCTGGCGACTTTAGTGTTATTGACGGTAGATTAGGGAGGTTGTATGAAACATATATTTATTGTCAAAAATCACATACGCAGAGACCATTTTGTCTAATTACATAGAGCTTTTTGTAGATCAGATATTTTACACATTCTTTCATTACTCATCTCATCTTATCTACCTAAGTCTTTTATTTTCCTTTATAGACTAACAGGACTCATTTCCAGTCCTATAATGCCAAATCATGAACTTATTTTTCATTTTTTTCAAGAAATTTTTAAATTAATTTTTCTTATTTTTATTTTACTCTGCCCTTATAACATGGGGTGTGTGGAAGATGGTGTTGCAATAATGATGTCATTGTTACAGTGAAGTGCTAGGGTTGTGTCCGCCCACCACCACGCCCCTGGTGTACACCGTGACAGACACTTCCAACTGGGCGGGCCCATCGAGGAAAACGGAGCAGATATGGAGGAGGAACCAAAAGAGAAATGTGAGGCGAAGAGAAGAGAATAGAAGGCGAATAGAGAAGACTCCCTGTGTTGTGCTGGCTGAGTCTCCAGAGGATCAAAGGTGAGGATTTTTATTATTTTATTTTTATTTTTTATTTTTACGTTGTAGGCTATAGCGCCTGTAGGCTTATGGAGAGTCGTGATGTTGGTCGATCTCACCACTCCAAGGCGCTAACCACTCGGCCACCGCCTCCCCATTTGGCTCATGGGTGTTACTTATGCACTCATGCAATAATAATAATAATTTTATTCTCACCCGAGGGCATACAGGAAAAACATCATTTTAAAATATAGACTTGAGAGAATTCTTCTTCTTCTTCTTTCTGTTTTATGTCAGTTTTTCCTATAATTTTATGAGGTTAGACGGCCGATGATGAAGACATTACATGAAGAGCAAATATGTAATAAACCAATATGCCAACCCAAGAACACTAATTTTAATGGAAACTGGCGTTATTTTCTATTTATGGTTCACATTTTACCCTTATTTTCACAACAAGTGTTATCCTGGCCAGCACAGCAGAGAACATGGCTAGCAACAACAGAAACTGCTCCTCCCTCTTCTCTGCCTCCCCTGAACCTGCTGCCCGGGCCCAGGAGCCTGCTGTTCCCGCCACCCCGCCCACTGTGCCACAAGCTGCTGCTGCTGCTGCTGCTCAAGACCCACCAAAACAATATGACATCTCATCCTGCTCGGAGGTGGAGGCAGTACTGACGATGAGCCAACAGAGGAGGAGACAAAAGAAGGTATATATCACCAAAGGCGGGCACCAAACCGTTAATCCGTTAATCGTTAATTAACGAAGTTAACATTTTCGTTAACGATTTAACTTTTAAGTTAACTTTGGAAATCATTATCGGACTAATTAACTTCCGTTACATTTAACTTCTGTTAACTCAAGTCCGCTAACCCAAAAATTTCATAAAAACTGATAAACGTTTAAAAGTTTCTATTATTTTTAGATTTTCAATACAGATGTAGTCTTAGCATATTTAATATTGTATGCGTCATTCTTTCAACTCCGATATAACGGTTTTTTTTTTAAAGTTAAAACTATAATATTGCCTTTTTTTTAACTAAAGCAAAAAAAACACTATTGTTTTTGGGTTCTAAAGCCCTTAAAAAAACCCATAATGGCTGATTTTATAGTTTTGGCACTTTTCAAAGGTGTTTTTAGGTGGTTTTAGAGCAAAAACAGATTTTTTTTTTTCTAGAATAAAAATTAACGTTAACGGTTTATCGATAACTTCTGTTACATTTTTAAAGAATGAACTGATTAACGGTTATCGAAGTTAATTTTTTGGATAACAGATTAATGGTTAAGGAAGTTAACTTTTTGATTAACGGCGCCCACCACTGTATATCACTATAGCCTATTTTTTTTAACGAGGCAAAACTTCCATACTACCTTAAGGTCTCATGCTTAAAATTATGCCTAAGTTTACCTAATAATATGGTTAACTATGATAAAATACAACTGAAATTAAGAAGAACCGTAGTATTCCCTTCTCCTGGCATCAAATATCAGTCAGTAAGCAGCAAGGGGTCAGGAGTTTTTGCCTCGTTAAATAAAACAGTATATGCCAGGATTCACTAACGTGCCTGCATGATACAGTACGCTCAATGCTTCTCTTAATGCTTACAATTCCTTGCATGACCTTGATATAACCTAACCTAACACAGGATATAGCAATTCATATAATGTTACTGAATATCTACCAGATTTGACAAAGCCCACCAGGCAAACCTTGTACCAATGCAGTAACCCATCAGCACCCAACTCCCTGCCAGATTACCAGTCTCTTGGTGCCTTGCCTCCAACGCTTGTCTAACTCATTCTAACACTTGTCTCATCAAAACATTTGTCTGTGATTGCAGAGGAAGCGGAACACCTCAAAACTGAGTCTCTCTCAGAGCTCTCACGGACACCAGCAGCACCACCAGCACCAGCAACACCAGCAGCACCACCACCAGCATCACCAACACCAGCAGCACAACCACCACCAGCAACAGCAGCAGCACCACCAGCACCAGCAGTCCTTACGTGCCTCAGGTCGTGTGCCGCCCTCCAAGAAGGTTCACCATGACGTCACCATCACCATCAATAGTGGTAGTGACGATGACAGCAGCAGCAGCCAGACTAGCAATCAAGGTAGCACCAGTTGTGGCCAAGAGACTCTATCTGGATTAGACAGTGGGGATCAGCCTACACAGCCTTGCAAACAGTCTGCCAACACACCGGGCCACCGACAGGCACGTGTACCCTCAGGTGCCACAGATAAGAGTGCTGGAGTCTACGTGAAGCCTCCCACTTGTATCAAACCTCAGCACACAAAGGATAAGGACCCTAGCCGTGAGAACAGAGTCGTCTCCTTCCAGAGCCGTCCTTCCCCCGAGGCTCACAACACACACGGTCGCAGGACACCCCACCGCCGCACACACCCTCACACGCCTTCCTCTGAAGACTCTGACCCCAGTGTGTATTATGAAGCTGCTTCTCATTTCTCCATCCTGGATGAGTCACGGCCAGGGCCATCGGGTGTGCAGCAAGGCAATGGTCGCCCTACAGGTCAGAAGTCACGGCCAGGGCCATCCGGTCTACAACGAGACCAAGGTCGCCCTACAGGTCACGAGTCACGGCCAGGGTCATCCGGTCTACAACGAGGCAAAGGTCGCCCTACAGGTCAGGGGTCACGGCCAGGGCCATCCGGTCTACAACGAGGCCAAGGTCGCCCTACAGGTCAGGAGTCACGGCCAGGGCCATCCGGTGTGCGGCCCGTCATGCAGAGAGGAGACGCCGACACGTCCAGCAGCTCCCAATCCGTGAGAGAGAGCGATTACACGTCACACTCCTTCTCAAGTTCTGACGCCAGCACTTGTGTGTCCGAGTCTGTTCTCAACAAGACTGTTGTCCTCAAGCAACAGCAGCAGGCAAGCAACACCCACATGAAGCTAGTCCATAAAGCTCTGCAGAAAAAAACCTGTCCAACAAACCAAAGGGTAAATGTAAACACTTGACACAGCACAGCAATCCTCCAGAAGGAAGGAGGAAGGCCAGTGTTCACCCCAGAACCACCAGTGAGGTGCCAGCCATCAGCGCAAGGCATCACGAGAGGAGGAAGGGATCGGAGGCAGGGGCCATGTCACCCTGTCATGGAAGGGGCACCAGGATGGCACCACTCAGAGAGGCTGAGGTGAGCAGCAGTACTGAGTGGCTGAGTGAGGAGGAACCAAGCAGGGGGCGTGTGCAGGGAGCCAGGGCCAGGGGAGGAGACGCGAGGGTGAGGGCTGAGGCAAGGCTGAGCAGCAGTGTAGTGTCCTCCTCGTCGTGTGACAGCGACAGCAGCCCACTCACAACAACAGGGAAAGGCTTTATACATGCCGTCGGGAAGGTGAGTTTCTCCCGTTGTATGTAATGTTATATTTTGTATGTTGTGTTATGTTTACTTGAGTATGAGTATGTTATGTTTACAGGAACTACTTCGTGTAGGTCTCATGGTCTCTTGTAGCTTCCTTATTTTCTTATGTTCTTATGTTCTCCTGTTGTATGTATGTTTTCTTCTGTTGTTTTCTCCTGTTGTATGTTACGGTGTATGTATGTTTTCTTCTGTTGTTTTCTGCTGTTGTATGTGTGGCAGCAACAGTGGCACTAGTGATCTCCACCACTACAAACACTGCATTGCTTCCCTCAAGTGTTTAGCCTGGAAGCTTTTGTCTGGTCCTGGTTTTTTAGCAATAATTCTTTGTTGTTCACAGCTATTCCAGCAGTACTTCGGAGGGACAGTAGAAACCAACTTGACGCTGCTGCAGAGAAACCAGTTCAACCTCTTGCCATCCCTTCGTGAGCTGCAGGACTCCTCCACCTCCCAGCCCTGCCCCACCCCAACACACACCCCCTCCCCGAGGACACACCATCAATGACCTGGTGTTGTGTCCCCTGGCCTGCCCTAGTGTTGTGAGGCGATATGGGGTTTATCATTTTGCCAAGGGTTTGAACACCTACGTTAGGTCTTAATTCTAATCCCATTGGAAGGTAAGATCATTCTCATTCATCATTCATTAATTTATGTGATATGTAATTTAAGTGTGTGTATGAAGATGAACTTTATGTAAATACGTAATTTTAGTCAGTGTGTGTATGGAGATGGACTTTATTTATTTATTTATTCAGATTTTAAAGGAAACTTCGACCTTTTAGTCTTGGATAGGGTGGTGGTGGCTCAGAAAAAATTGCTGAGATGCCTCTGGTGGTGAAGGAATAAGAAATAATAATTTCACAGTTTCAGATAAACAACTAAAGAATAGGACTGTCGACTATTAACCCCTTCACGCCCAGATCTTTCCTTTGCTATAAAAAGATGTATGTTGTCGAGTCATAAAATTACGAAAGGTAACTGAATACACCAAATTTGTTAGTCTACAAGGATACTAAACAGGACATATCTATAAAATATTGCTTATATTCACTAAAAATCATCTAATGGTAGCCAAATTACAATGGAAATTATGCTCTGGGCCTGAAGGGGTTAAAAGAGGAAGGGTGATCTACTGAAGCCTGGTAACTACTGTATATAGCCATCCATTTCATGTATTTATTCATTCATTCATTTATTCATTTCACCAAGTCATGAAAGCCGTTGAGTGAGTCTGAAACAATTTTGTAATTTTTGCAATTTTGTTTATGCCAATACCGTGCAGATGTCCTTGCTTCCTTCCTTCAACTAATGTAGTATTTATAATTAAACAGATCCAATCAATAAAGGAATAAAGGAAAAAGAAGGAATTATGTGTCATGGCTTTTGACACCAAGAACGTTAGGTAAGCTCTTTTTGACCCCAAGAACGTTAGGCAAGCTCTTTTTGACCCCAAGAACGTTAGGCAAGCTCTTTTTGACACCAAGAACGTTAGGCAAGCTCTCTTTGACCCCAAGAACGTTAGGCAAGCTCTTTTTGACACCAAGGACGTTAGGCAAGCTCTTTTTGACACCAAGAAAGTTAGGCAAGCTCTTTTTGACCCCAAGAACGTTAGGCAAGCTCTTTTTGACACTAAGAACGTTAGGCAAGCTCTTTTTGACCCCAAGAACGTTAGGCAAGCTCTTTTTAACACCAAGAACGTTAGGCAAGCTCTTTTTGACCCCAAGAACGTTAGGCAAGCTCTTTTTGACCCCAAGAACGTTAGGCAAGCTCTTTTTGACACCAAGGACGTTAGGCAAGCTCTTTGACACCAAGAAAGTTAGGCAAGCTCTTTTTGACCCCAAGAACGTTAGGCAAGCTCTTTTTAACACCAAGAACGTTAGGCAAGCTCTTTTTGACACGAACGTTAGGCAAGCTCTTTGACACCAAGAACGTTGTTAGGCAAGCTCTTTGACCCCAAGAACGTTAGGCAAGCTCTTTTTGACACCAAGAACGTTAGGCAAGCTCTTTTTGACCCCAAGAACGTTAGGCAAGCTCTATTTGACACCAAGAACGTTAGGCAAGCTCTTTTTGACACCAAGAACGTTAGGCAAGCTCCTTTTGACCCCAAGAACGTTAGGCAAGCTCTTTTTGACACCAAGAACGTTAGGCAAGCTCTTTTTGACCCCAAGAACGTTAGGCAAGCTCTTTTTGACACCAAGGACGTTAGGCAAGCTCTTTGACACCAAGAAAGTTAGGCAAGCTCTTTTTGACACCAAGAACGTTAGGCAAGCTCTTTTTAACACCAAGAAAGTTAGGCAAGCTCTTTTTGACACCAAGAACGTTAGGCAAGCTCTTTTTAACACCAAGAACGTTAGGCAAGCTCTTTTTGACACAAGAACGTTAGGCAAGCTCTTTGACACCAAGAACGTTGTTAGGCAAGCTCTTTTTGACCCCAAGAACGTTAGGCAAGCTCTTTTTGACACCAAGAACGTTAGGCAAGCTCTTTTTGACCCCAAGAACGTTAGGCAAGCTCTATTTGACACCAAGAACGTTAGGCAAGCTCTTTTTGACACCAAGAACGTTACGCAAGCTCTTTTTGACACCAAGAACGTTAGGCAAGCTCTTTTTGATCCCAAACGTTAGGCAAGCTCTTTGACACTAAGAACGTTAGGCAAGTTCTTTTTGACCCCAAGAACGTTAGGCAAGCTCTTTTTAACCAAGAACGTTAGGCAAGCTCTTTTTGACCCCAAGAAAGTTAGGCAAGCTCTTTTTGACCCCAAGAACGTTTTGGCAAGCTCTTTTTGACACCAAGGACGTTAGGCAAGCTCTTTTTTACCAAGAAAGTTAGGCAAGCTCTTTTTGACCCCCAAAAACGTTAGGCAAGCTCTTTTTAACACCAAGAACCTTAGGCAAGCTCTTTTTGACAAGAACGTTAGGCAAGCTCTTGACACCAAGAACGTTGTTTGGCAAGCTCTTTTTGACCCCAAGAACGTTAGGCAAGCTCTTTTTGACACCAAGAACGTTAGGCAAGCTCTTTTTGACCCCAAGAACGTTAGGCAAGCTCTATTTGACACCAAGAACGTTAGGCAAGCTCTTTTTGACACCAAGAACGTTACGCAAGCTCTTTTTGACCCCAAGAACGTTAGGCAAGCTCTTTTTGACACCAAGAACGTTAGGCAAGCTCTTTTTGATCCCAAGAACGTTAGGCAAGCTCTTTTTGACACCAAGGACGTTAGGCAAGCTCTTTTTGACACCAAGAAAGTTAGGCAAGCTCTTTTTGACCCCAAGAACGTTAGGCAAGCTCTTTTTAACACCAAGAACGTTAGGCAAGCTCTTTTTGACACAAGAACGTTAGGCAAGCTCTTTGACACCAAGAACGCTGTTAGGCAAGCTCTTTTTGACACAAGAACGTTAGGCAAGCTCTTTGACACCAAGAACGTTGTTAGGCAAGCTCTTTTTGACCCCAAGAACGTTAGGCAAGCTCTATTTGACACCAAGAACGTTAGGCAAGCTCTTTTTGACCCCAAGAACGTTAGGCAAGCTCTTTTTGACCCCAAGAACGTTAGGCAAGCTCTTTTTGACACCAAGAACGTTAGGCAAGCTCTTTTTGACATCAAGAACGTTAGGCAAGCTCTTTTTGATCCCAAGAACGTTAGGCAAGCTCTTTTTGACACCAAGAACGTTAGGCAAGCTCTTTTTGACACCAAGAACGTTAGGCAAGCTCTGGGGATTCAAATAGCAATCCTCGCAGTTGTAAGCCAAGTAAAATCACAACACCACCACGGAAATAAAAGAATAAACCATGAACTAACTACTGGAGGAAATAATTTGTGGAAGAAACTTTAAAGACAGTGTTATTAATTTCCTGGAAATAATAGATACATTGAAATACCAAAAAAAAAAAAAAAATTGAGCTACTGGAGGAAATAATTTGGGGAAGAAACTTTAAAGACAGTGATATTAAGTTAAATTCCTGGAAATAATAGATAGATTCAGCAGGAACGAGGTTAGGGTCCTCATAGTTAAGGCCTTTGGAAACTTTCTTCAGAGAATCAAGGGGGGCAACTTTCCTAGTGCCGTCAGTTAAGTGAAGCAACTGAACCTTATTCCCATGTTCCTGAGCTATGACCCGGAAGGGGCCGTCAAACTTAGGGTCCTAATTTGGAGTGTTTGATTGCAACAAGGGAATACACAATGTCACCTACGTCAAGTGTAAATGTGGAAGCTGACTTATTGTGATATAGGAGCATATCAGCCTTAGAGAGAGCAAGTGATTGTTGGATACGTTGGTGTATTTGTTGGAACGTGTGAACCTTAGTCTTGACAAAGTCATCATAGTTGTATATAGGCTTAGAAGGTTTGGACAAAAGATCATAAGGAAGACATTTGTCCTGAGCAAACAGAATGTAATGTGGTGTCTCAGAGACAGACTTGTTGATGGTGGAATTGAGAGAAGCCATCACCTGAGGAGCATAGGTGTCCCAAAGGGTGTCAGTGTCAGGAATAATGGAGCGTAAAGTGTTGAGGATTTTACGGTTGCAACGTTCTACCAAACCGTTAGCACTGAGGCAGTAAGCAAGAACATTACACTTCCTGATATTGAACTGTTAGCACAAGGAATCAAGAACTTGATTAACAAACTCAGTGCCGTTATCAGACAACAGAACCTCGGGAGTAGTGAAAGGACAAATGACATGATCAAGAAATGCACGTGCCACTGTTTGTGCTGATTTGTTAGGCAGTGGAGTAATAATGGAAAAACGTGAAAAATGATCAACAGCGACCATTAAATATTGATTTCCACGTTCAGTAAGAGGGAGTTTCAACAAATCAATGCCAAGAACTTCCCATGGTGCTGAAGGCACAGGATAACTGAGAATGGGAACATGAGCATGTATATCACCTTTAGTTCTTGCACACCTATGACATACTTCAATGTAGTCATTGATATCCTTTCTCATGGTGAGCCAGAAGAATTTAAGTCTAGCTTGTGAAAGTGACTTTTCCTTGCCAGGATGTGTAGCATTGGGTGTGTCATGAATCAGTTTAAGGACAGATTGGACATGAGTTGGAGGAATGACAAGTTGGTGGATGAGACGAGATGGTTCATGCTTACCTGTAAGTGTGGTTGCTTTGTACAGCAACTGTTCCTGAAGGAGGTAATGTGAAAGAGAAGGAACCTTAGGAATGTCGGAGTCATCACCTGATTCAAGGTAATAGATGACTTTTGACCATGTGGGGTCATTGCGTTGAGCAGTGTAGAGATCATCGTGAGAAAGAATGTCAAATGTGGATGTTTGCGTGGTGACAGGACATGTAAGTGCACAGTTGCGAGAAAGAGCATCAGCTGCAACGTTAGCTTTGCCTTGAATGTACGCAAACTCAGGCATGAAATCTTGAATTGTAAGTAACCATCGAGCCATGCGTCCTGACTGGTCCTTGGCCTTGAAGAGGTGAAGTAAGGGTTTATGATCCGTAAGGACCTTGATAGGATAGCCATGAATGAGGTAACGAAACTTCTTTAAGGACCAAATGACTGCAAGGGCTTCGATCTCTGTCACTGCGTAGTTCTTCTCTGCCTTGTTAAGTAGACGAGAGGCATACGCGATGGGGCGTTGTTTACCATCGTGGTCTTGCATGAGTACTGCACCGAGACCAGTGTAGCTATAGCGTCAGTGTTGAGAATGAAAGGTTTAGTGTAGTCAGGGTACGCAAGAACAGGCGCAGAAGTGAGAGCGTGCTTAAGAGCAGCGAAAGCGTTTTCCTGACTGTCAGACCATTGGAAGGGCATATCTTTCTTGAAGAGTGAAGTGAGTGGAGAAGCCATGGCGGCAAATCCTTTGATAAATCTGCGGTAATAGGAGCTAAGTCCTACGAAACTACGGACTTGATCTACATTGACTGGAGTAGGATAATTAGTTACAGCGCTGACTTTGTCATTTGACGTTTGAATACCATCAGCGTTAATAAGATGGCCAAGAAAGGTAGTTTCTTTGCGTAGGAACGCGCATTTGGAAAGTTTAAGTTTCAAGCCTGCGTCCTGAAGACGAGTGAAAACTTTTCTGAGTTTCTGGAGATGTTCTGGGACTGATTTAGAGAAAACAATCAAGTCGTCAAGGTAGGAAAAAAGTGTATTACCCATTAAACCAGTGAATATGGAATTGATCAAGCGTTGGAACGTCGCGGGTGATCCAGAAAGACCCATAGGCATACGACAGTACTGGTAATGTCCTGAGGGTGTAGAAAAAGCAGTGTATTCACGGCTTTCTGCGTCAAGTTCGACTTGCCAGAAGCCGGAGCACAAATCCAAGGTAGTAAAAACAGTGTTATGATCACCTAAATTCTGCAATATATCCTCGAGGACTGGCATGGGATACCGAGAAGGTACAGTCAGTTTGTTGAGAGCTCGGAAATCGACTACAGGGCGCCATTCGCCTGAGCTCTTTGGAACCAGGAACATTGGGCTATTGAAAGGACTGCTCGAGTCTTCAATGATTCCATCAGTTAGCATTTCGGAGACCATGCGATCGACAATGGCATTCTTACTGTGGGCCATGCGATACGCTGGTATGTAGGCAGGTTGGGCGTTTTTCATAAGCTTAATCTTATGAGTGACGACGTTGGTTTTACCTAGTGTCTCACCGGGGAGAGACACAATACTCCTGAAGTCGGTCAAGAGTTGAATAAGTTCATCCTGTGAATCTGGATGGTCTGTGGTTTGCACATGAGCTTGAAGGTCAGACAAATTTGAAGGCGCCTGAACTGAAATGGAGTTAACTGAACTCGTGGACTCTTGTGGACATTCGTCGACACGAACGTCAGCTGGGTAGACGTAAAATGTACAAAGCCGTGTACCACAAGTGAGAGTGACTGGAACTGTGGTGACGTTAACCACATAAAGGTTTGATCTGCCATGATTTTTGAGTCTGCACAGCGCTGCAGGAACAGCTAGAGCAGAATGAGTGACCGTCTCAGGGAGAGACATAGCATCGACGTTCGAAACGCCTTTTACCCGAACGTCTACCAGGGTGCAGGTGTGTGGTAGAAGCTCAACGTTGGACGAGATGACAGCGTGACAGTGCTTAGCTTGGTCTTCTAAAGCCCCGTCCACACTACCACTCACCACCGTCGGCGCTTGCCGTCGGTGCTTGCCGACGGCAAGCGCCGTTGCCAGTGTTGTGTCCACACGAACGGTTTTGTTCGGCGGTCAGCGCGCTTCCTGATTTCAAAGTGAGAGTCATGTTTTCTGCATATCGTGTACTCTCACTCGAAATTATGAAATAACCACAGGAGGTTTAGAAAAACTGACCCAACTATCATCTTCATGAGACATTTCTGCATATCATAAGCAAGAAAAATATACGAAAACCTTTTTGTGTATTCTCAAAAATATAGCAAAAGAAATAGTGTATAAACATTTTTCTCACTTTTTTGTCTTCAACTCGCTGCAATCTCCCGACCATTTCTCCCATTTAATTTTTGATCACATATTCGTAATCAACTGACTTTCTTGATTCTGATGGTATACGGTACATAGCAATGCAAAAATATCTAGATAGTGAAAACTGCCGATAACTTGAAGCATGTGTTTGGCGCTGACCCGTGAGTGACGGGCATGCCCGCCCAATATTAAACCTGCTGAATGTTGGCGGGCAGCGCCGACGGTTAAATTTTGCTCGTCGGCATCGTGTCCACACTGCCACTTTTGAGTGACGAACACTGTTCGACGGCAAGCGCCGACGGTGGTGAGTGGTAGTGTGGACGGGGCTTAAGACCTTGTAAAGTGAGACTTCTGGGAGTGGAGTGGTGTTATTAGACGTAGAAGCGTCTGTGGCTACATACGCGACGAAAGTCTTACGTTTTCGTTTTGAGCGAGAAAGGCGACCAGCGGAACGACGACATGGTCTGGATGGTGAATGTTAGTTAGGCATTGCAAGTGGAGAACTAGGAATGGAGAACACTTGTATCAGAGATTTGTCAGTAGGAGTGCATGTGGAATCAAGAGCTTGTGAAGACTCAGGAGAGTCGCATGCAGTGGAGGAGACAATGTCAGTGTGAACAGAGTCAGGAAAAGCTCTATATTGTTTCAAGACCTCTGGAATGAAAAACGTTCACGCCAATAGATTCCATGTAAGCGTGGGTATAGGTCTATCTGTTGTTGGGTTAGAGCAGGACGGCCAATGAGAGCGTCAGCTGGAATGGTTATGCCGTCTGCTATATAGTAAGTCAGGCTGACAGGTGGCAAGTCAGGACATAGGTATGTGTTAAACATAACTTTATCTAGAGTAGTGAGTGCGGTTCCATCGATTCCACAAAGTTGCAGGTCAGAAGGTTCTAAAATGATTAATTTACGATTACGCACAGATCTGATGTTATCAAAGCACTCTTTAGTCATGATATTTACTGAAGAACCTGTATCAATAAACAAGGTGAAGTAGTGCTGGTTGACTTCAGCTTGTAAAATCATTGGGTCCTCCCAAAGTGTATTAGAAATGGTATACAAAGGGAGTGAAGGTTCATCTGTGTGATCTGGTTCGTGTTGCTCGGAGGAGTGCACGTCGCGTGATAGTCATTGAAGGTTATACTGATGTGAATGGCGAGGAGATTGTGGTCCTTCACGACCGTCAGAGGTGTTGTGTTGCTGTGAATATCGAGGAGCGTTTGTTCCTGCGCGACATTCAGAAGTGTCGTGACCACATTGACCATGGTGATCACAAAAGCGTGGAACATGCTGCTGGTTTGGAAAATGACGTTGTCGTGTAAAGCAACGCTCGATCGTGTGTCCCTTGTTTTTGCAGTAATAGCAATACGAGGCAGGTGAGTGATTAGCACGGGACTGTCGTGAATGTGAAGATGAGCGTTGTCTTTGGCGATTGTTTGAGGGTGAACGAGTGTTTGAGTTGAAAGGAGAACGAGAAGTGCTTCGTGGTTGGTGGTGTTTGTGTTGTGTAGATACAGCAGCAGACATAGAAGAATGTGCATTGTTTGAAAACACTAGTGACGAAGAGTCCTCAAAATTGGAAGCAAATGCAGTTAAGGTGTTTGTTGGAGCAAAGTGAAAGTGTTTATCAGACGCCTGTTTTGCTGTGGAAGGGTGTATGAGAAACATATAAGTGTAGTATCCAAAAAGGTTACCGACAGCTTGTAGACTCATTTTCCCATCTTCATCAACCCATTCTGAAGATTCCAGCTGTCTTATCAAATCTAATTTGACGTTGGAAGATTGTTGCAAAGCTGACATGACTGGAATAGGGTGTTCTTGCCTTTTGTGAGTGTCTGCAAGCCTAAAGAGTGGAGCAAGGATACCGGATTTCTGACTGCCACTGAAATATTTATTGAATGTGGTCTTAAATTCGTCATAGGTCTTAATTGTGAGAAATAAATCACTCTGCAGGTATTGTCCTGCAAGGCAGTTAGACAAATCACAGCGGGACTTTAGTTGAGCGATTTTGATTGCATCGTCAGTGATGTTACGACGCGCGATTTCGTCGTCAACGTCTTTCAGTAGTATGTGTACTGGAATATTGCTGCCTGTGAATTTGGGAAAGGAAGGAACCTCGTGTACCAGAGTGACTGAAGTTGGCGCATGATGACAGGTGAATTTGTGAAGAAATGAAAATATCAGAGTTCACAACAGTTATGGCATATAATGATAATAATAGTAATAGTATAATATCCTAGATAGAGTACGTAGATATGGAAAACACGCGAGAGAACGTGAATAAAAGTGAAATAACACAGTGTAAGTTGAAGAGTGTTAGTGTATCACTTATGGGAACAAAAGCATATGTGTAAGTGTGGAGCGTCAGTTTATCACTTATGCAACAAAAGAAAAAAGAAAATAATAAAAAGGACTAAATAAAAGAGCCGTTACGCTCACAAATTACAAATACCGTAACTCAGCGGAAACCCATAAAGTCCAAAGGGCAGGAGTATCAGACACGGACAGACACTGTGAGGCGGACGCTGTAACAGTCACACAGCGTTGCGGGTATAACAGGTCAGGATCCCTAGGGAGGTCAAGTTCTTATCAGCACACAGTCATAAATGAATAAAATAACAAGGTGGAAACCCACCACAGGATCACAAAAGGGATGGCACTACCAAAAATTGAAACCAGAAAATGAACAACTGGGTATAGCAAGCATATGTAGACACAAGCTATAGGTAGCAGAGAGCACAGGAATAAAATAATGGTATGGTACTTAACGAATGTTTGAAGACGAGGTGGAACAGGTGGAGGATGCGGAAACTGCACCAGCAGCGTGAGGAAGCAGGAGGCGGTGTAGCAGGCGGTGGAGTAGGTGGATGAAACGT
Organism: Chionoecetes opilio; assembly: GCA_016584305.1. Classification (NCBI taxonomy): domain Eukaryota; kingdom Metazoa; phylum Arthropoda; class Malacostraca; order Decapoda; family Majidae; genus Chionoecetes; species Chionoecetes opilio. The sequence continues at coordinate 557,068 of JACEEZ010006304.1, read as the reverse complement.
TGGTGGAGCTTGGCGCCGGGGATGCCGTGGAAGGAGATCTCGTAGAGGAGGTGAATTGAAGCGGCGCGGCGTGGGAAGCGGAGACGAGGTGGACTTTACCTCGCTGCCTGCCGTGTGGATGAAAGTGAAAGTGATGTAGAACTCAGCTTCGGTGGTGATTGAGGAACTGCGTATGTGGATGCGTAGGGCGGCCTGGTGGGAATGTCGTGTGGATGTGGTGGAGGAGGCGGCAGCGTTGTTGTGGAGAGCTGGGCGTAGCAAGCGGTGGAGGTGGCTTGGGTGGTAAGTGGCGGCGAGGGTGGCAACTTGAAGTCGTGTAGGAAGATCAGGCGACGCGGAGTCACACGTGGAAGGCAGGTAGTTGGATGTAGCGGCGCGGGAGGTCCGTGGCGGCTGCTGGATGATGAGGCCTGGAGGAACGATGTGGCGGCGTGGTATGGCGGCGCGGGAGGTCACGTAGTGTTTAACCTGTTACCAGAGACCGACGCTGTCACCATGTGTAAAGTGATTTGGTATGTCACTTTTAGGGTGAGCAGAAACAGGTAACTCTGCTTTGATAGTCGTTTATTAACACTTGGTAAAGGTAACAGGTAACAGGTAACAGGTAATGTAAGGTGACTCGCTGACTGGTGAGTTGCTCCTGCCGTGGTTGGATGTGACTTGGTGACTTGAGAGACTGGCGAGTTGCTAGTACAGAGAGCTGTCTCTAAGTGTCTCCCTACAAGAGACTGGCTCCTTATAAAGGGCCGCGATACTCAAGACCTGACGGAGAACATCTGGCGGCGGCTGAGGTCGAGTTTAAAGGATTAGTGTATTGCCTAGGGAGTGGATTAGCCAGGTGTAGCTACCAGGACCCAACATCAACCATACAGAACACATAACACATAGTTGAACACTAATAATAATACTATCCTACACACCCACGCCCCTACACGCCCACGCCCCTACACACCCACGCCCCACACACACACGCCCTACACACGAGTGGCAGCCTTGTTGTTGTTGTTGTTATAGATCGTCACCTGTAAACACAGGTGACATGGGCCCTCACGCCTGATGGCGGCCCATAGGTGAGAATCGAGGGACAATGGGAGGGGGCGCAGCACTTATGGGCTACGCAGCGGAGAAGGAGGTGGGAAGAGGAACCGTGGGGGGGCATGCATGGCCCGCTGCCACGGGGGTTGGCGTGTTATCCCACCATCAGCTCCTTGCGCGGCGACTGCTGGCTTCCTCTGGCAGCCTTGGAGGCAGAGCAGCTTCATAGATGCAGCATGGCGCCTTGGAGTCACGTGACCTGAACTGACCAATCACGCTCGACCTTATTTGTCAGAGCATGGCCAAACTCTCCCTATCTACGGCTCTGGCGGCGGCTGGTCGGTGTCGGCTGTTATTTCCTCACCTTTTCCGCCACCACGCCAGGGCTTCCATTCTAGGGTAAAATACCCTAAACTAAGGTAATCAGACCCCTTTTAGGGTAGCGGTTAGGGTAATGCATAATATAGGGTAATTTTAGGGTAATGCTTATGTATTATTTCGTATGTTGAGGGATGATCATAATTAAGCTCTTGAGCAGCATGATATGTGGGGATCATAAATGAAAGGATTTGGAGAGCCAGGGAGTCCTACACAGGGGCGCACCAGGGAATTTTTTTTCGGGTGGGGGGGTGTGGGGCCAGAATTTGTTTTCACCACCTATAGTATAGTCAACCCGCCAGATTTCTCGCTAGCAGCTGCATGTTACATTTTTCCGCCATCAGCTGATTCCCTTGTCAGGCCTTATTTCTTATATCTGCTACTGAAACAATAGTTGTGGTAGTGTTAGATGCTTGTCTAAAATATTACGTGAAGCATAAGTGCAACCAAAGAAAGGTAGTATTAGATGCTTGTCCAAGGGATTACGTGATGCATAGTGCCACCAAAGCAAGGTATACGTTTACACGGGCAGGTGACGCCGTCACATCGCTAGAACCTGTAATATCTTTTTATTAAACTGACTTCTGATTTCTAACAAGTAAGGACATTTCAGGGGGGGTTGTTATGGCCCCTTCTATATTATTTCTACTACTTTTACTATCGCTGTTGTTTCATTCAGAATAGATGATGAAACTAGTTCTGATTATTTTGATGACTCAGGAACACCTGCGGTACACGTACGGTCTTACAACCTCAAAAGTTCAAGATAACCCAAACACGTCTTTTTAGAAGAAAACTAAAATGTGCTAAAACTAATTATTATGTACATTCAAAATTGGCAAGAAAGCTGTAAGTGTGAGCCTCAGTTTTTTGGGTGGTTATCAGTTATCAAGTCAGTTAGATCAACCAGTAGAAAAGATTATGCTTTCTGTGAAATTTGTAACTTGGACATAACATGTGAAAAATCAGAAATTACTATATAGGCAATCACGATCTTAAGACACAAACAGCTTAGTCTGCAAATTTCAAAGACAAATTCAGTTGCAACTTTTGCTATTACAAAATAATGACCCAATTAAAAAATCCACGCAATTTTTTGAACTTCGGGTTTGCTTTTCTATGAGAGCATAGGTTGCCCATTTCATTATGTGAACCCTTACTAGAGATGCTTAAGCAATGTTTCTTGATGTGATGTCTTTAAAGAGGTAACATTAGAGCAGCAAAGAGCCTCAAGCATATTTAGACAAATGTTTGGAAAGCATTTTGGTACTGGACTATTTGAAATTTTACGTGAAAGGCTTATTCTGTTTTGAGAAAGGAAGATTGAAAACTCTTGTAGATTTGATAGAGGTTAATGGTAGTTCAGCTCAAAGAGTATTTGTTCAGCTATAAGAATGTTCAGTGCCATGAAAGAATGTTCACATAAAAAACATTCCTGTTGATAATGTTGGTGGGTTTTGTTCTGACACTGCCAATGTAATGATGGAAGTAAACCATTCAGTAGCTACATTATTAAAAGATTGTTTGCCTCATGTCATAATTGTTAAATGTTCAGGCTACATTATTCATCTCTGTGCATCAAATGCTTCAATCTTCTTAAATAAGTTGAAGTTTTATGCAGTAATTTTTGCACACTTTAGTAATAGCTTCAAGAGGCAACATGCATTCCAAGAGCTTCAAAAATTCGTTGAGATTGGACATTATAAAATCCTGGACTCCAGGCCAAACCAGATGGTTGTCTCTACAGACATGTTAGAACAGTGGGATGTATTGGAGTTGTATCATACAAAATTAGCTTTTAATGATCCCAACAATATGTATATGGCATGATTGTTACTGCCTTGAAAAACAAATTTACTCGAACCTACCTCGAATTTCTAGACTACAAAATTGGGTATGTTTAACAGTTACAAAACGCTCCTCCAGTCTGTGGCTCCATTATTTTCACACTAAGAACTGAGATATTAAATCTCTTTAAAAGCTTGTGTTCTGACTTTAGGGATGTGAATTTAGTCAAGAATGTTGACATTTCATTCCTCAGTCCTGCTCAACCCATTGTTTCAAGTGTCTTAATCCCCATTGAGAATAATATTTAGGAGTGAGTGCATCAGCAACATTAAGTGATCTAATACAATCGGGAACAGTAACTAAAGATCGAAGAACTTCCATATATATATATATATATATATATATATATATATATATATATATATATAATATATATATATATATATATATATATATATATATATATATTATATATATTATGTATATAATATGTTATCGATTATATATATATATATATAATATATATATATATATATATATATATATATATATATATATATAATCGAAGTTACAGCGGTGCCGATTATTTAGGGTAAAATATATGAATTTAGGGTAGAATAGACTTGGCTCTAGCAGTGGCGTAGCTAGATATTTATCATTGGGTGGGCACCTGGGGGGGCACAGCTGAATATGGGGGGGGGGGGGGGCACTAGATGAGCCGAACAAGCCCATACAGCTGGGGAGTTTGGTGGGGACTGGGGACTTACTTTCACTACAGTGTCAAGACCCCCCCCCCCTGCATATTTGCATTCTGACCAATATCAAGAGTAAGTAGGCTATATCTGATGTCGTATGGACTATGGAAGGTTATTGAATTTTATTCTAGGAGTGTGTGTTGAGTACTGTAGGATATCATCCAGTTGCTGATGGAGAACAAAATAAAGCAGTCATGACCAAAAATTAAATGCATATATTACCACTTATACAAAATGGAAATAACATAATGGACCCGTTTACTCACACCTAAAACACGGAGTATTATAAAGCTTGGGGTGCAATATAGGCTACATATCACTGTACTCATATTCTTTTTGCTGAGAAATGCACCATAAATGAAATATAGGGCCCTTTTTTGGGGGCCCCAAAATAACAACACGGCGGAACGCGCTGTGATTGGTTGTGACGTAGTAACTGCAGACTCAGATCTCGCCTGATCAGCTGATCGGCTTGTTTTGGCTCAGCAAACCGCAATACCTATCTAAGCATTCAATATGTAGTACCAGACAAAAAGAACATATTATGCTTGTTTTGTGCTAATGTGCAAAAACACCACAATTAAAACTCCAGAGAATGTGTTCATAACTATGCCTAAAGACAAGAAAAAGAGGAAACAGTGGTGGATGTCTGCAAGGCGTGATTTCTCGATGAAGGAAAATTCATACTATTGCTGTGAAGACCATTTTGATGTATGTATGTACTTGTGCATGGATAAGTAACTTGCAAATGATATGTAGCTGTGGGGCTTTAGCTGAGCTGTGATAAGTTGCGGGAGTAGTATGCAGTGTGCAAGGCTTTTGAGGTAGGGATGAGACAGGCTTGGTTTTTCATGTTAAGTATACAACACTCAGTGAGTTAGGTAAAATTCTAGAGTCCTTTCCCGCCCTTATTAGAGTGTTTTTTCCTCCAGACCTTCACAGATCTCTTCAGATACCTCTAAACTGTAATTATAAAGTGGGGGGGAGATGCCCCCTTCACTCCCCTCCCCTCCTTAACGACCCCCCTGGACCCCTCAAAAATATAATATGTTTAATATTACTAATCTAACCTCACTATAACCTAACCTAACCTTATCTCACTAATAACCTGTGGGGGTGTGTGGCAACCCTCACCTTCCCGCCTCATCTCAGTGTCGGGCAGTTGGGACTCCGGCGAGGCAGTGACCAGTCGTCCTGTCAGCTCTCTGTAATTAGAGGTTAAGTCTCCAATAAATATCACGCCGCGCCCCCAGCCCTTCTGTGTTCCAACCCCACCATGGCGCAGTATCTTCAGGGGCTCATGGAGGAAGGCATGGGCGGCGTAGAGACGCCTCCGGCAGGTAGCGGGCGCGTGGGAACAGCCGCGTGGTCCAATCTGCCGCCATACCACAACGCCACGCGCTATACACCAAGCCCCGACATCACACCAGCCACTCAGCAGCAACTCTGGCCAACGACCCGGCAGCATCGCCCACCACCTCCACCAGGACCAGGGGGAGCGACCGTGGGCATGTCGCCGGCAACGTTTGAGGCATGGGCCACCAGCGTAGAGGACTGCAGCAGCATCTGCGGTTGGGCGGCACCCACAGCGGCACCTTATGTACGCCTCCTTTGTAACACAGAGGTGCAACAGCGCATCGACGCGCGCCTGGGCAAGCAAGTGTTCAGGCAACTCTCAACCACGGAGGCAATCGACGTTGTGAGAAGCGTGGTGATCGGTACACGCTGTATCATCGGAGCGTGGGCGGAATTCTTCTCTCTAGCACAGGCATCGAGTGACAGTGTGTGTGTGTATATCTCCCAGTGCCGCGCCAAAGCGAATGAGTGCGGCTTTAGGTGCCCTGAGTGCCAGTGCTCCTTAGAGGAGTACATGCTCAGCAAGAAAATAGTGATGGGGCTACGTGATCGCAACATGAAAGCGGGGGTGTTGCGTTGCTTCCCACGCCTCGAGTCATTCAGTGAAATAGTTCGCGTGTGTGAAATTTTTGAGGCCGCGGAAAAGGCGAGTGACCAACCTTCGAGCTACGTAGCCAGTGTGGGGGTCGGTGACACACTACCCCCGCCCGTCATGGCTCCACACCACGAGGTGGCGGCAGCGGGCCCCGCGCGCCGGCTTAGCGGACAAGGAAAAACCCGCCAAGACGGAGTCCGGCGAGGACGCAGGCGGTGCCCAGCATGCGGTGAATCTGAGTGTACAGGTGGGCGTCAGTGCAGAGCGTTTGCAGCGACATGCCGTTGTTGCGGCCAGAAGGGGCACTTCTGGCGCCTGTGTCCGGCCCTCACCCCCCAGGGCGGCGCTCGGCCGCCGCGCCATCATTCGAACTTCACCCCTACCTCCGGTGCAGTGATCGTTGGAGGAGTGGAGATGGCGGCGTCGCTGCCCGTGGTGATCAGCTGCTCACGCCCTCGCGCCACGTGTCCCTACACAGCAGTGGCGGACACTGGGGCGCAAGTGTCTGTGGCGGGTCGCCTACTGTTGGGGGACCTCGGCATATCCCAACGTCAGTTCCAGGCTACACCCACGGCAGTCACCCACGTTGCCGGGGGCAGCATGCGCCTCCTGGGAACCATCACCTGTCAGGTCTCCGTGGGGACTGTCTCCACCACAGAGTGCATCTACATAGCCGAAGGCGTGCAGCAACTCTACCTATCGCTCAAGGCATGCAAGGCCCTTCGCCTGGTCCATCACACCTTCCCGCGCCCCCTTTCACCCACCAGTGTGTGTGCTGTGGAGCCATCAGACACCCCACAAGACCCACGTCGCCCGGAATCGCCACCTCACGAACTCGTAGAGGAGAACGTCGATCGCCTCGAGAAATGGTTCTTGGAGCACTTCGGGCGCACTGTGTTTGCCATGGGACGCACGCCGCTACCAGAGATGAGCGGTCCGCCTCACCACGTCCACCTACGGCCCGACACACGCCCCCACGCAGTCCACGTTCCAGCCTCAGTCCCGCTCCACTTCTTTGACGAGGTACGACGACAGCTGGACGACGATGTTGACAAGGGCATCATCGAGGCGGTGCCCGCAGGCGAGCCCACCGAATGGTGCTCCAGAATGGTGGTAGTGCCAAAAAAGGACGGAAGGCCCCGTCGCACGGTCGACTTTCAGCGCCTTAACCGTGCGAGCCTCAGAGAGACACACCACACCAGTCCGCCCTTCGATCTCGTCTCTAGCGTGCCCAAACATACATTTAAGACCGTAGCGGGCGCATACTCGGGCTACCACCAGGTCCCCCTCGACGAGGAGAGCCGCAAGCTCACAACATTCATCACCCCCTGGGGGCGCTACCGGTACCGCCGCACCCCCATGGGCCACTGCGCTTCGCAGGACGCGTTCACAAAGCGTTTTGACGACACCATCACCGACGTGCCCAGGAAGCTCAAGTGCGTGGACGACACTACTCCACGACAGCAGCGTCAGCGACGCCTTCTGGCACACATACAATTTTCTCCAGAGGTGCATGGAGAGCGGTGTCACCCTGCGACCTGACAAGTTCCGCTTCTGCAGGAGGAGCGTCACCTTTGCCGGCTACCTCCTGGGCTGGGAAGGGTACCAGCCAAGCCGCGACCTCGTCAACAGCATAACCGACTTCAAGATGCCCGCCCAGCCCACCCTGACTGACGTGCGGTCATGGTTCGGCCTCGTCAACCAGGTCGCGCCCTTCCTGGCGGTCGCCCCTGTCATGGAGCCCTTCAGGGAGCTACTCAAGAAACCGGGTGGGAAGGCAGTGTACTGGGACAAGCAGTTGGAGGCGCTCTTCACCTCCGCCAAAGACACTATTGGGCGATTGGCGGCCGAGGGACTGCGCTTCTATGATGTGTCGCGCCCTACAGCAGTCCTCACTGACTACAGTCGCCAGGGTATTGGCTTCCTTGTCCTGCAGCAGTATTGCGAGTGTGTCTCGGAGAAGTCGCCGCTATGCTGCCCTGGCGGGTGGAAACTTGTGCTCTGTGGCAGCCGACATCTCACAGCGGCCGAGAGGAACTACAGTACCCTCGAGGGGGAAGCGCTTGCCATCGCCTGGTGCCTAAAGAAGGCACGCCTCTTCCTCCTTGGCTGCAAAAACCTCACGCTCGTCACAGACCACAAGGCCCTTACAAGGATTTTCGGAGACAAGGAACTAAAGGACATAGCCAACCCCCGGATCCTCAACCTAAAAGAGAAGACGCTAATGTTCACCTTCCGCATCAAGTACCTGAAGGGCGACACCAACTGCGCGGCAGACGCCTTGTCGCGCTACCCGATCCTGTCAGGTGGGCCAGAAGGATCGGACGAAGACGATGAAGAGCTGGTATGCGCAGCCATGACCGCAGCCGCGGCAGCCGAGGACGAGGTGGGGCATGTTGTGGACCTTCATCAAGTGGAGGAAGAGGCTGCACGGGACGAGGAGTACCGGCTCTTGCGGGAATGCGTAGCCAATGACGGCTTTGCTGAACGAAAGGACTGGGAGCCGCTCGCCCTCCGCCAGTACTTCAAGATGCGGCGCCACCTCTCCTGCCAAGGGAACATCGTCCTTTACACCTGTGACGAGAAACACCCGCGGCTGGTCATACCTGCGGCCCTGAGGCGTGCAGTCCTCGCGAACCTTCATGCGGGGCACCAAGGCAGGGACTCAATGCTACGCAGGGCGAGGCAGTCAGTCTACTGGCCAGGGATTGACGCGGAGGTGGAGCAGAAGAGGCGCCAATGTGCGGTATGCGATACGCACGCCCCCTCCAGCCCCGCAGAAACCCTCTTGCCCACCCCGCCCCCGCAGTACCCATTCCAGCAAGTGGTGGCTGATTTATTTCAACTGGACGGCCACACCTATATCGCCGTCGCTGACAGGCTCTCGGGATGGCTCGAAGTGGAGCACCTGTCAGGCGACGCCACCAGTGCACGCCTCATCACGGTGTTCCGACGATGGTTCAAGCGCTTCGGCATCCCAGAGGAGCTGTCGTGCGATGGGGGAACGAACCTCACCAGCCAGGAATCCAGGGGCTTCCTCGACACCTGGCGTGTGCGGCTGAGGGTCTCATCAGCACATTACCCCCAGTCTAACGGCCGCGCAGAGGCGGCAGTCAAGTGTGCCAAGAGGTTGCTACGCGGCAACACTGGCCGGAACGGCTCCCTGGACACCGACGCCGCTGCATGGGCCATCATGCAGTACCTCAACACCCCCCCGCAGGGCTCCGAAGCCTCCCCAGCCCAGCTGATCACAGGGCGTCAGCTGCGGGACGCCATACCTGTGGATACGTCGCTCTATGAGGTGACGAGCGATGGGCGTGGCTGCTGCGGGAGCGCGAACGGGCCATGGCCCGCTCTGGGGACAGTGCAGCTTCCCGGCATGACCAAACAGCCCACAACCTCGAGCCCCTCACGCCCGGCCTACGGACCCACATCCTAAACCCCGGCAGTGGGCGCTGGGATCGCGCAGGCACTGTCCTGGAGACTACGGCACCCAGGCAGTACTTGGTGCGGCTGGACGGCAGCGGGCGCACCACCATCAGGAACCGGCGCCACTTGCGCCCTCTCACGTGCGTTCAGGGGGCACGACGACGGGACAACAGCGACGCCTGGCGCCACCCCGCCCAGCCAAGGAAGGCCTCAACGCCACAGACAGGCACCACGACACCTGCTAGACTACGTGTTAGATAACGTCACCCCTCAGGCAACACACTGAGTGCCACACATATCACAAAATTTGTTTGTATCCCTCGGTTCACTCGTTTTCAAATGTTTCTGTTTTTTCATTACACCGCCCACGGTGAGCTATTTGTGTAATTGGGGGGGGAGTGTGGGGGTGTGTGGCAACCCTCACCTTCCCGCCTCATCTCAGTGTCACCCGAGGCGGGCAGTTGGGACTCCGGCGAGGCAGTGACCAGTCGTCCTGTCAGCTCTCTGTAATTTGAGGTTAAGTCTCCAATAAACATCACGCCGCGCCCCCAGCCCTTCTGTGTTCCAACCCCACCATAACCTCATAGCGAGACCCCCATAAAAAAATAATTACTAACCTAACCTTGTAAAATTATAGTTTTATTTTACTAACCTTACTAACTTGCATTACCCCTACTACTGCAAGATGACCAGTAATCCTCCTTCAAGTGATGTAGTAGGTATTCACTGTGTTTGTGAATATGTAAGTTGTAGTTTATAAGGAAAAAGTGGATAGACAGAGATAAGTGGCCCGTGACACCAGACAAGTGATGACTTCTGGGATCGGCATTCCTTATAGGGAGCTTAAATGAACCTGCAATGACATGTACAGCTAGACAGATAGACGAACTCATAGAGGAACAGGTAGAAATGTATGGCTTTCTTTCCCCACATAAGCAAAACATACACCCTTCGTCACTCTACTCACCACTACAACCTTTACTAACCATACATTTCTACCTGTTCCTCTATGAGTTCGTCTATCTGTCTAGCTGTACATGTCATTGCAGGTTCATTTAAGCTCCCTATAAGGAATGCCGATCCCAGAAGTCATCACTTGTCTGGTGTCACGGGCCACTTATCTCTGTCTATCCACTTTTTCCTTATAAACTACAATTTACATATTCACAAACACAGTGAATACCTACTACATCACTTGAAGGAGGATTACTGGTCATCTTGCGGTAGTAGGGGTAATGCAAGTTGGTGTATTAGTAGGTAGTACATAATAGTAGCGGCCGCTTCACAGCTGTTTTGCTCTGTTGTCTAAGCTAGTGACGTCACAACATGGCGCCAGTCGTTTTAGAGCGTATACATTTTCCTGTACTTAAATTGGCTGTATCATCAAAAATACTGTTCACATAGAAAAATCAACATCACTGCCCAACTATATGAGGCTTGAAGATGTCAAATCAATCCTTACCCCAAGTAGAGTAAACGGGTCCATTGATACTGAAAATAAAGAAAAAGGCAGAAGTTTTAAAGCAGCAGGCAAAGAATTTTTTTTTTTCACTGAGAAAGTGAGAATACCTCACTTAAGCAAAATTCTTCTGTTCTTGTGGTTCTCAGCAAACTTATCAACAAATACTTCTAAATCAAGGCTTTTAACTCGCCTGCAGCAAGATTACCTAATCTCTCATTGCCCATTGTATTTCTCAGTGTAATTTTGATTAATTTCAGAGCAGAGAAGCTTCTCTCTGCTGAAGCTGATGACAAAGGTAATACTACAGAAATTTTGGCCAGTCTGTAGAACTCAGGAAATGCCTCTTCATATGGACCAAGAATTCTCACTAAATCTAACAGTGATTTGGGCTTTTCATTGTTACTTACATCCTTATAGCGTCTTTCTAACATGCGTTTTGCAGAGTGCAGCTCATGGTTAAGATCTTCCTCATTAGCACGAAATGCATGAATAAGTCCAGACATTTTCTCAAAAGATAAGAACTCAGTACTTTGTGGATTCAGTGCCTGTAATGCTTTCATAAGTTCACATGCTTCATTACTGAAGCGCCTTGTCATTTATGATAACATATGATCTAGAATAGGATAGAAGAAGTTAATTCGTGTTGAGTCCTTAACACTGAAATCAGAGTGTGTGCTCCCTGACTGTTTTCCAATAGAATCAGTAACAACAAAATGCTGGTGGGTGGCGACCACTGGGAGTATTTAAATAAAACTATAGATCAAGAAATATTTATACACATGTGTAAAAACCGATATAATTATATTCATCCCTTGACTGAAGTTGACGTATATGGCCACTTCAACAAAACTTCACAAAATATGTTATTACCTCATTATAAGGCACAAAACCAACTTTAAATGAATTATAAGAATATGTACCATAAGAATTTTATGAACAACCACTCGTATATGAACAATCTCCGAGGTCCACAAAAGAAATTCGGAAATAAAAATTCTGGCGGTATGTAGTAGCCTACTTTTTTCCTTGACCAAAACGTATCCATTCTGTAGACAGTTTCCGCTTCCTTGGTGATCTACACATTCTACACTCTGAAGTATCAAAACCATGAGCTGCTGAGTTTCTCTCAACTTCATCCCACAAAGCATCGGCAGTTGTCGCTGCCGTACAAGGCCACGAATGATGATCGGTCACTGACTTTGTGTTGTTATGTCGGTCCAGAGAACGCGTATAAGACACGTACAAGAGGGAGACACGTACCAACACAAGGCATTATAGAAAATTTGTAAGGGTAGCTGGTGTAATTTAGTTATGTTCGTTGATGTTAAAAGTGATCAATAGAAAGTATATGCATTTAACTCAGACTCAGAGGCATGTTTCTTTCTTTCAAGCAGAGGAAAAATATTTATTGTATTTGAGGTCGAGGGTAAGTCATCAGTAGAAATTATTTATAATACTCCATGCATGCTCCCTCAGTCCTACCTAGTGGAACACGGTTCCCACACCACACGGCAACCGTGGCCAGTGGGTGGGCACCTGAGGGGGCACCGGCTTCTCGTGGGGGGCCACGTGCCCACCCATGCCCCCCCGTAGCTACGCCACTGGACTCTAAGGTAAGTTCAGCGGAGCTCATGGAAGGCCACTGTTGTCAAACAGGTCAAGCCAAATGCCTGTTTGGTTCGACGAAACAGTCCGACGAAACGCCTCGTGTGATAGTCGCTTAACACCTGTCTCAGACTGATGGGCCTGAAGAGATGTCACGTAGCCATTAAAAAACACTGAGTATTCATGGATCTTTATCGTTTTTATGAAAGAAAAATAGACTACTCTTTAAATGGTTTACTACCGCGTTAATAGTAAACAACCGTAGCCTACTTGTTTGTTTGTTTGTTTAGAGGATAATTCCTCAGAGCCGTAGTGATCTACCGCTGCATCGAAGCCACCACTCCGGGAGGGGGGGGTTACAAACCCCCGGCTAACACCCGGTACCCATTCACTGCTGGGTGGATAGGGGCTCGGGTTTTAAGAAAGACCACCTATCTATCTTCGCTCCGCCCGGGGATCGAACCCGGGACTTCTCGGTTGTGAGCCGAGCGTGCTAACCACTACACTACGGAGTACCGTAGTGTAGTGCATACGGTCCAGTGGCGTACCGAGGGGGGGGGGCCATGCGGCCATGGCCCCCCCCCCCTTTGACAAAGAATAAATTATAATAAATTATTATATATATATATATATATATATATATATATATATATATATATATATATATATATATATATATATATATATATATATATATATATATATATATATATATATATATATATATACTGTATATATATATTGGCCCCCCCCTTTTCAATTTTCTGGATACGCCACTGTGCATGCCTATACGTCCATTTACCCGAAGAAAAGAACCCCACTTTATGAAAGCATGATGCATAAAACTATGGATAGAGGCCATCATTATGAGTCAAACAAAATAATGTTTACATCAAGAATATTTTGTTCATTTTATAGTATTTGGTACGACAAGTTTTCCCCCTGCGCGTGGCACCAGGCAGCGGCAAAATGTGGGAAGGCGTCGAGGGTCGAGGCGAGCACAGAGGAACAGCGGCGTCAAGAAGACTTTAGTAGCTGAGTGGCGTTCAGAGGAGGAGTGTGTTTTGATTGTTTGTGGTGATCCGTTGAAAGAAATTTTCTTGACTTGATGGTAGCAAGATATTTCTTTGTGTTTGCGTTAAGTGTATGGATCAGTGAATGATCCCAAGGTATTGATTGGGTGACATAATCAGAAAATGTGTTTGTTTGATAAAACAGTGCTATAGTGAGGGAGAACAGCAGCATGGAGGTGATAGACTCCCTGGACCGGGACTGTTCCGCCCTGGCCGGACTCTTCCAAATGGTCGTCAATGACATGAAGGTGAGGACACATGCATGCACGTATTGTTAAGTGTCCACGAAGAGAGCACCCTCATATAGTGGTAAATGCAAACTTGAGGACTTTGGGTGGTCGATACAGTGGCAGCAATTACTTAGGCCTAAGGCTGCGTCCCCCGCCCTCTCATGACGATGACGACCCTGCTGTCCCAGCTCGCGAGAGTACTACAGAGTAGTCCCTCGACACCTGCCCCGCGGGGCGAGTGTTGCTCAGCCTGGAGACTGGGGCGCTAGGCCTCGCACGGGGGAATCATGGGGTTTATTGATCTCTCTCTCTCTCTCTCTACAGAAGCTGTGATGTTATGTCAGGGCGCCGTTGTGTGGATTAAGGCTCTGCAAATTAAGTGGTTAATATGGAGGAGAGTTTCACGTTCGTTTTCAGAGACACCAACTACTTTTTCTTGGCCTACAATAGGTGCTTGTTCTAATGGTGCTACTTTTATTTTGCGCAAACCAAAAAAAAAAAAAAAAAGTATATTTTGTGGTTAAGGTTAGGTTAGGTTTCTTTAAAACCTGTAAGGTTAGGTTAGGTTAGGTTAGGTTAGGTTATTCATTAAAACATAAGGTTAGGTTAGGTTTAATTTTTTTTAAATTTTTTTTTTTTTTTTTTTTTTTTTTTGGTTTGCACAAAATAAAACTAGCACCATTAGAACAAGCACCTATTTATTGTAGGCCAAGAAAAAGTAGTTGGTGTCTCTGAAAACGAACGTGAAACTCACTGCGTCTGTTCCCGCCATGTAATACTGATGCATGATGCTACTATATAGTGTGTGTGTGTGTGTGTGTCTGTGTGGTGTGTATGTAAGAGAGGCAGAGGCGTGGCGTACAGTATTATCGATCCAACACGGCCAGCTGCTGCTTCAAGTTATTGGCGACGCACATACACGTATCTAATCGTTTTTCTATCCTGCTTGGAGGAGAATTTGCCAAGTGCCATTTCGCGGCTGTCTTTCAGTCTAACCCGCCAGACGTACGAACAAAGGTGTTGCTGTTCCGTGTCTAATTATTTTTCTCTGTAGTAGCAATGCTCCTGTAGGCCCCGTGACGGTACCATATCTTATCAATGTTGTATTGTTTGTTTGTATTCCTGGCACAATATACCGTAGATTTAAAGATTCCCTTAACTTTTCTTTTACTTTAATTGAAAAATATATATTTGATTCATGAATGACATATTGGAAGAGTGCTGTACATTACCCTTGTAGTGGAGGTTTGAGTGTGGCTTGAGGGATAGACGTGGATGAGGATATGAAGGCGAGTGGGATTTATTCCTCACTGTACACACATTACTACTTTTTTCTACTAGTAAAACAAAA
Organism: Chionoecetes opilio; assembly: GCA_016584305.1. Lineage (NCBI taxonomy): Eukaryota > Metazoa > Arthropoda > Malacostraca > Decapoda > Majidae > Chionoecetes > Chionoecetes opilio. The sequence continues at coordinate 542,011 of JACEEZ010006304.1, read as the reverse complement.
CTACTATAACTACTAGGCCTTCTACTACTACTACTAAAACAAAACTATTAGGCCTACTGCTACTATTACTACTAAAACAAAACTATTAGGCCTACTGCTACTACTACTACTAAAACAAAACTATTAGGCCTACTGCTACTACTACTACTAAAACAAAACTATTAGGCCTACTGCTACTATTACTACTAAAACAAAAATACTACTAGGCCTACCACTACTACTAATATTACTACAACCACCACCACCACTTTTACTTTGTACTACCTTGTCATAACTATAATGAATTACTACGACGGCGGTCTTTCCATTGTCACTAGTAATGCTAATGAATTCGACAGTTTGATAATATGGATTATTGGTTCGCGAGGTTTGTTTTGCGGCGAGTTACCGATGAACCGATGGATAAACCTTGGATAAAGCTTATGGGGTCGCCTTGGTTTTTATAAGGCACTCCATGTAGGGGCTGCCACGCCCACGCTCCCCAGGGAACACCAAGAGGAGAGGATGGCTGGCGGGCAAGGGTGTGTGATTTCTACCAATTCACAACTCATCGGAAGACATTCTCGTTTACAACTGTTTTCGTTGTAGGTGCTGTAGAGCCTGTAAACCGGTGTTATGCGAAATCCCTGAGTTGCGAGATCCCTGTTCAGTTGGCCTTCTGCTTATGGGTGGCGGCGCTTCAACACAGCAGCAGTGACCGTAAGGTTAGGGAAAGGTCAGGTTAGGTTAGTTATACAGAAAAACAGGCAAAATGTCAGGTTAGGTCAGGTATAGATAAATATAGGTAAAAGCTTATTTGCCTGACCTTTACCTAACCTAACGGTCCCTGCTGTCAGGTTAGGTTAAGTATACAGAAACAGGGGTCAATTTACAGTTTCACCCAACCAACGATTTTCTGATGCGCCTTATGTTTTTCTGGTGTGTTTTGAATGAATCTGCTAACCGTTTATGTCGCCATTTTTTTTTTCTTTTTCGAAAATGACAGAAAAAAAAGAAAAAAAACCTATACCTAACCTAACCTTTATCTACCTAAAAAAAAAAAAGTTCGACAGAAACGGTTTGCAGATTCATTCAAAACATAAAAACACACCAGAAAAACATAAGGCGCATCAGAAAATCGTTGATTGGGTGAAACTGTAAATTATCCGAAGCAGGTAAAAGCTTATTAACCTAACTTAACCTGACCTTTACCTAACTTATTGGTAACTGCTGCTGTGTTGACGCGGCGCCGCGCATGTGCAGAAGGCCAACTCAACAGGGATCTCGCATAACACCGGCCGTTTCTTGTTGTTTACTTGGTAGAGTCGTGCATGTCAAGGTCCCTTCAGTGTTACCTCACCAATTTGACTGAGGCTACATTCTAACGGCTCTATAAAACTATAGAAAATCAAACTACTTGAATACACGAGACGCAGCGCCAGTTCAGGTGTTAGTTTTAACCAGATTGGGCTCAATGAGTGTTGTTATTCCAGATAGCTGGTTCTTATGAGAATGTATAAGGTAAAGGGCAAGGTAAATCACAACTTGAAAGTATTGTTTTTGAGGCAATACACACACTCGCGCGTATTTTTTACGTAATCTGAGAACTAAACTGGCTGGGCTTTTAGTATTTTCATTGTTGAATGCACTAGCGGCCCTGCTTGCTATGGTCTTACTATCCCGTCTCCAAAACTAAGTGTGTATGTGTGTGTGAGACAGGAGGCATGAAGGGCTGTGGAGGAAAGACATCTCGTGGCAGGGTGTTCGTTGTTCCGTAATGAGATCCGTTACTGCCCTCATACTCGCGTCACGTCCGCCCACTGTCTTGCCGTCCCTCCTTTCATTATCCGTTGCCCCGCCGTTATATATAAATAAATAAGTGTGGTAGGTGTTACCAATGACTGTTAACAGTATGATGAAACTTTCGTGATCTTATGTAAACAAATTGATATTGAAGTTAAGTAGAAATTAAGGGTCTCATATTGATGTGTATTTTTCTTCGCTTCATTTCTAACCTTTCCGTCTACTACGGCACTTAGTTTTGTGTGTGTATGTGTGTGTGCGTGCGTGCCAGGAACACTATCCCCCAGGGTCAAGCTTCGTATTTTATTGCCTAGCTGACATACGTAGTGTGAGGCCGCGGCTCTGGTTACAATCAGAGACTCCCTCGGACCCTCAACCCTTCAAGCGGGACGCCCATGCCAGATACGTGACTGTGGTGGTGTGTGTGTAGCTATACGGGCTGCAACATCAATGTTATCTTGTTGCCGATCACTTTGACATTAAATTTTGCAATCCCATGTATGTCTAGTAGTGTTAGCAGCAAGACATCTAATATACTATAGGAGTAGCCGTGTGTCTGTCTGTCTGTCTGTCTGTCTGTTTTTGGTAGCCGAAACTGTAAATTCAATTTTGATGAGAGTAGGCTAAAAAAAATCGCAAATAAAGCGTAGGTGGTAAGCGACTTAGTCCCATGTCGATTGAATAATTGAAGGGGGGTTTTGTGCTAAAAACACTTAGGAATATTAGATTACAGGAAAAACTCTGCGGTAACGTCTTGCCGCATTCCACAAACTCAGTAGACTCATGGACTTATATTTTGTGTGAGTGTGTGTGTTGGAATCACACGGAACACAAAGGGTTGGAATCACACAGAACGTGGTCTACCCCGAGGCACTTTGACCAGTGACCAACGACAGCAACAACACGATTGGAGTTTGCACTCACATTGTTGTTTAAACTACTACTACTACTACTATGTAGTACTATACTACTACTACAAACATCAATACATGGGTCCGAAGGGCCCACAAGCACTTGTCTAATATCTTATAGGAGTAGCCGTGTGTGTGTGTGTGTGTGTGTCTGTCTCTGTCTGTCTGTCTGTCTGTCTGTCTGTTTTGGGTAGCCGAAACTGTAAATTCAATTTTGATGAGAGTAGACTCAAAAAATCGCAAATAAATCGTAGGTGGTAAGCGGCTTGGTCCCATGTCGATTGAATAATTTTGAAGGGGGGTTTTGGGCTAAAAACACTTTAGTAGTATTAGATTACAGGAAAAACTCTGCGGTAACGTCGTGCCGCACTCCACAAACTCAGTAGACTCATCGACGTTTGTGTGAGTGTGTGTGTGTTAGAATCACACGGAGCACAAAGGGGTGGAATCACATGGAACGTGGTCTACCCCGAGGCACTTTGACCAGTGACCAACGCCAGCAACAATATACGTATACTTCTACAAACATCAATACCTGGGTCCGAAGGGCCCACAAGCACTTGTTGTTAACTATGATTACGAGATTCAACAAAAATATCACGTGGTCGCCTTAACAAATCCTTCATCCTTTGCGAAATGACGTCTATATAATAAGTTAATAACATTGTTACAATGGTCGGGACAAATAATATGATTTGTGTAGAGGTTAGATGTAATGAAAAACTTCGGTTTCGTCGTCTTCAACGGGTGTTTTTGTCTAAATGATAGATAATTGGCAATGATATAAGTAATGATAATGATAGTAATAATACTCTCAAGGGGGCAGGAGAAGTCATGGAATAAGTTAAGCTGTCCTCGTCATAGCATGTTTTCTCAAATAGCTATTGTTCTCTCTCTCTCTCTCTCTCTCTCTCTCTCTCTCTCTCTCTCTCTCTCTCTCTCTCTCTCTCTCTCTCTCTCTCTCTCTCTCAAATGTTTTCTCGTCATCATTGCATCTCTCACTCAAATCTTCTTTTTCCATCCCTCCATTACCTCCGAACTCTCCACCCTCCTATCCCTCCATGCCATTCCCTCGGTCTCGTCTCCCCAGTCTGCATCACTTCCCTTCTTACCTTTCCGTACTCCCTCCATCTTACATCTGTATTACATTTTTCCTCGTCTCCTCTTCGCCTCCTCAGTTTGTCTTCTCTGCTCCCTCTTTTATCCCTCCTTTGAACTCTCCATCTACATTCTACACCATCCCCTCTCTCATGCTGTCGCGTCTCCCGTCCTCAGTGGTCACTTTCGGCTGCCTGGCCTAGCTGTGTTGTGGTGGTGGTGGTGGCGTTCCGCAGGACTCGTGTTTCCATGCCTCCCTTCTTATTCAGCCTTCTTAACTCTACGTCTAAGAGAGAGAGAGAGAGAGAGAGATTTTAGTTACTTGCGTTTGCTTTTGAATAGTAAATAATGTGAGCTAGATAGTCAACCTTTACTCTTTCGAATTTGCATAACAGAACACATTGGGAAGCTATGAAGGGCTTCCTGCTGCAGCCTGTGACGGATGAGTCGAGGAAGTGTTGAGGTGGTGGTGGTGAGGGGAAGGGGAGCTCAGGGGGTGGCGTGAAGGTGAAGGAAGGGAGGGAGGAAATAAAAGTGATAGCGGTGGTGGTGATAGTAGTATAGTCTGTTTTTTTCCCGAGACTACACTACGCCCCGCCCACTAGAAGGGACATGACGAGTGTCATCATTCTCTTCCTCGGCACTTAATGGTTGACGGAATGTCGTGGAAAGAGGAAAAATTACAGCTCTTCCTTATATCGGCAACAATGCCGAACACAT